>CM040916.1:34699403-34701903 GCA_023029165.1 Gobiocypris rarus | reverse complement strand
ACCCCCTATTTAGACGATCCCGGCTGAGTGACTAGGTGTTGTTAAGGGACATCCACTGCTAGTGGAGAAGGCTCCTCACGCTTGAGCGAGCGGCACTCAAGGGAGGCCGGCAGATTGAGTTGGCATGCTAACAATCTGATTGCAGATGGCAGCGAGGAGAAAAGCCTGATGGGGAAGGAAGGTCTCAACTGACCCTGCCATCCCCTCTATGAGAAAGAAAGGGCAGAATGGACAAGAAAAAAGTTCCACATTTAAATCTAACAACATCTGAGCATGTTTTTTGTGAGGTGTTTTTATTTTGTTTTGTTTTTTTGTAGAAAAACCTGTCAAAACGAAACATGGCAGAGCAGTACAGTGATCCATATACCATATGTAAAAAGGCAGCATTGTGTTTTCAGTCGTACTATTGAACGCTGTTATTATATGATAGTCTGTCAGCCTGATCCGTGCGGCATGGTGCCATAGTGCTAGGGGTGGGGGGTGGGTTGTGCTGTGGATGTGACATGCTAATTAGGGGAGCTTTGTCTGCCATTGTTCATGCGGTCTTCCAGTGAACAGGGTGGGTTTATGGGGGAGGTGTGAAATCAGAATGTCACACTCAGGATCACCAGCAACATGCACCACGTGCAGTCTTCCTAAAAAATGAAACTCTTCCAGGTAGAATTGTATTGTCAGTGCACAAGCACACACTTCAAACTTACAAAATTTGTGCAATAATGTTGCTGACAAGAATTTGACTTTTTATTGCAATTGCGAATCAATGCATGTAAACAGCCTCCAAGTTTTAATGGGAAGTAATAAGTAGCACCCGGATTAGAGGGATTGGTTTTCCTGGGTACCACCAGCTGTTACAGATTCATGTTGAAACAGAATCTCTCTGCCATGAGGGTAGATCGTGATACATACCTTTCAAAGACCTTTTTTTCACGACACCAGCATGTAAGAAACCACATCCTGCCAATGGCAGGTGAATCAAGAACATTTATGGCCATTCAAAAATCCCCCCTGTCATAGTGACAAGTCATTTTTCACTTGAGGCATCATATGATATGAGCCAGTCTCTGTCCATGAAACAGCACATTTTCATTTTGGTGGCTTAATGTGAGGAACATTCCACGTGGAGTCCATGAGAAATAAATGTTATTCATCTTGTTAGATTTACGCTACCATTCAAAAGATTGGGGACGATAAGACTTTTGGAAACCCTTAACAATAAGGTCCTCCTTTAGTTAGTGCATTAACTAACAGTAACCAACAATGAGCAATACATTTGTTGTAGTATTTATTAATCTTTGTTTAAATTAGTTAATTAAAATACAACCAACTATTCATTGTTAGTTCATATGAAGTAATATTAATAAATGGGACATTTTTTTTAAAGGCTGCATTTATTTGATAAAAGATTATAAAAACAGTTCTATTGTGAAACATTCTTACAATTTAATATAACTTTTTTCTGTTTGAATATATTTTAAAATGTAATTTATTCAGTGTCACGTGATCCTTCAGAAATCATTCTAAGATCTGATTTGCTGCTCAAGAAACATGTCTTAATAGTATCAATGTTCCAAACAGTTGTGCTGGATATTTGTGTGAACCGCAATATATTTTTAAGGGTTATTTGATGAAAGTTCAAAAGTAGTGCATTTATTTCAAATATAAATCTTTTGTAACTTTATAAATGTTATCATATGAGCATTATAAAAAAAAAAATAAAAAAAAACTTTGAAGGGTAGTGTAAATGGCTTTTTTGTTTTGTCACATTTTATATCATATTAGTGAAGGTCAGACTATCACTATACAAGTTGATTGGGTTCATTATGATATATATTTTTGCACAGATGGAAAACTGTATTGACCAGGACTGGAACTATTCAGCGTTGCTCAAGGGCAATAGAATGTTCACGTATGTAGTTTAATGATCATGTAGTGTTGAGTTCAGCATCTTTTTAGTCCACCACCTTTTTAATTTTAAGCAGTTCTTTGCATTTGATAAATATTCTACTGTCGTCTCAGACATTCTGATATTACAATATTAGACAGAGGTGCCTGAATATGAAGCTACAAGGTTAAGCAGTGAATGCAGCATGGTGTGAATAACATCACGATGATCATGTAGCATTTATCATCCTTCTCTGCTCCTCTATTTGAGTGCTATTATTTCTTCTATGACCCATCTCTGTATAAATGCTGTTTCTGCTTTGTTGTCGGCAGGAATGATGTTCTCATTTCAAAATCAATCACAAAAGGCATAAAACAGCCAACATGCACAACATTTATGCATTTTGGAGCGTGATCATCAAGAACCCCTTGACATATCTGATTAGCAGCAATTTGAGGGCTGTGATGAATGAGCCTGCTGTCATTTTGACCCTGCTTAACCTCTTGATTTTCTGGGTTCAAGTCCAATTAACCTTTGGGAGGGATGCAACAGCAAGTGTACCACCCAGTCCAGTCAATAAGACCCAATAGTAATCATTTAATTTTCTGGTTCATCAAA
>CM040916.1:34244403-34696903 GCA_023029165.1 Gobiocypris rarus | reverse complement strand
CCAAATGAATCTTAGCATATTCAAGTCTAACTTTTATGTTCTTCTTGGTCAAGAGTGGCATTCGGCAAGATGTCCCAACATGAAGGCCATGCTTTTCTAGTTTTCTTCTTATAGTCTGCATGAAATGTCTTTACCTCCTTTTATCAGGTCATCTTGCAAGTCTTTGGTACTAAATTGAGGGTTTTTCTCAGTTGCTCTTATCAAACATTTTATTCCCCTTAATGATAATACCCCTTGTGCTTTTTCTTCAAAACATCAATGGTTTTCTGGTACTAATTATTTAAAATAATTAACTAATTATTATAATTACGATTATCTGGTCACTAATTTTAAACGTATGAATAAGGCTGCCAGCTGAGCCTCTAGGAACTTTTAGTGTTTTGGAAACATTCTTGTAGCCATAGATGTAATTAGTGTAATGTAATGTAGAATCTAATATAACAAAAGCTTTTGTGAGAACTATTTTGATTTGGCCATGTTTGCTTTGTTTTAACACAAATCTGTGCCATACCATACAAATAAGTGTCTTAAAAACAGCAGCACTGAATAGGGGTTAAATTATAATGCCATAGCTGTTTTACAAAAAAAATCCTGTAACTCAAAAGTATTACATTTATATATTATTATAAATCATATATGTATTATTATTACAGTTTCCGGAGGGTTGAATAATTTTGATTGCAACTGTGTATATATAGTGTGCAATAATAACAAAATTAAAAAGACATGACACTTCATTCTTACGACACAACAAGATGAGAATATCAGACCATTTCGACAAAGCCAATTTCTGAGACCAACCTTATGCTCAGAGAATTTTTCCCCTCCAAACTTTGAGCAAAGTGTGTCATTCCATCCACTCTGCCAAATTGGGAATCACAATAGAGATTGCTCACATTCACCCACTGTACATGACAATGGTACAATTGCTGTCTGATTATGTGGACGAGATGCCTTTAAAAGGCAAATTACAAGCAATCCCATCTGATGAGTGGGCCACCAGGCTTGTAGCTCCACATGTGTGTGTCCCTCTCCACACCCACCCAGAAGGCCTGAAAACAAGCATGACCATTCAAACAAGCCCACACTACATCTTTATGGCTCGCAGCAGCTGATTCATTTTAAAGACAACAGAGGGAACATGGGGCTCAATTACACAGCTGATATCATGAATGGCAGTCTCCCTTAGGGCTCCACTACATCTGTACAAGTGCTACAGTGCCAATAAAATAAGTGGATGGAGATAGAGGTGAGAAAAGATCCTGAAAATATGTCAAACTAATTCAAAGTTTGATCAGTAAAACTTTGTGAGTAAAATGTAAATGTGTAAACAAAAGACAATGCATTGATTTTTGTTTTTACTCTCCCTCTATATATGTCATCTCCGATAAACAAGAGCATTTGCAATTTGGAAACGTATTTAAAAAATATTGTCTTTGGGAAAAAAATCCAATATTAAAGTGGAATTTTTTTTTACACTTTTTTTTTTTTTTTTTTTTCTGTCAAAGACAACAACATCAGGTTGTAATAAATTTGTACTATTGACATTTGGTTCTTATTTTTCCCTTTATGGGGTTAAAGATCCAAAAGAATTTTGAACAAAACCTCTTCATATCCTAAATGCATCTCAGTCAATAAATTCGAGACCCTTGTGACATCTGAAGAATGAATATAGGATTTTTATTTATTGAACTTTTGCACCTATTCTGGCCCTCTTTTTTATTTTCTCACCTCTGATCTTTGAGCTCCCAGAAAAGAAAAAAAAGATGAATTATTTTTGCCATTGATCGTCAACAAGACTAATAAAATGAAGCTCTTTAATGAAAGACTATCTGGCGAAGTGACCCGGTGGCCATTGACCCTGCTGCTATGGAATCCAAGGAATATCAGTGGAGTCCATGGTCAAATCAACTCTGCAAAGCAAATTAGTGAACACCATAAAGTATTGGAGTGCTCCTGCTAGGAGCCCCAGTTTGACCTTTGCATAGGGACTTTTACATTTGACCTGCCAAGGAAATCTATCAAAACATTTCAATTAAAGGCTGGCAGGCATACGAGGCTGAGGCAGGTGGCCATCCTGCTGTATATGACCTTGCATCCAAGACTATTTTAGATTTGTGCTTTCTAGCAGATCCAACATTGACCACGCTGCCCTTTACTCAGTAAAGATAGCAGTTAAAACAGGTTTTAATCAGACTCCGAGGCTTTGAAATGCTTGGCATAGCAGTATTTCAGTCATAGTTATCTTTTTGTCTTCCTCCAGCATTTTAAAATGCAATGTGGCAGATGAAAAAAAAAGATTATTTCAGAACATATACCCTCACACCACGAGTGCTTCTGGAACCCTTTAGCTTCGTGCTCAGTCTGCTCACTGTAGATATCCATCTAGAATCATGCAGGTCATAACTGGGCAGTGGGCCAGCTTCTTATCAGCCTGGTCATTTGAGGTGTTGAGATGTGTCCAAACAAATGAGTGTCCAATTTCCCCCTTTGTCAGGCTGACCTGAGGGGTAACGGAGACTCTCTCAAAGGGCTTGTTTGTAGAGGCTGTCTATCATAGCCCAAAGTCTCCACTTGTTTCCCTTAAAGAGATCCTTCTCAGTCATCAAGGGGGACGGTGGGAGGTGTTCTCATAGCCTACTGGCATGTCCTGTGTGAGGATGCAGAGTCTGTGGTTCTCTCCTGTCCCCCGATTGTTGCCTTTATCAGGTGGGCAGTTAAACAGTGACCATGAGATGACAGACACATCCTTTCAGAGGCAGAAGAAAGAGAGATAAAGACTTTACAGTGCTATCTATAGGTACTGGCCATTCTTACTATGGCTCCACAAATTCTCCAGTTAAACAATAGAGAGAATGCTGCAAATGAGTCAGCCGTCACAGCTACCAGTTTTCTTTGTGGTTGTTTTATTGATTCTTAAGCCAAATTTTTTTTCTCTTTCATCTAAAAATATGTATTACCCTTTTAAGCAACTCGCCTAAAACTGTTTTTTTCATTCACAAGGCACTGTATAAATAAAATTTTATTGATTGATTGATTGATTGATTGATGCATAGATGCCATGTGTTAAAAATGAATACCTGTACGCTATTTATATTTTTAAAGGGTTAGTTCACCCAAAAATGAAAATTCTTTCATTAATGACTTTAATGTCGTTCCAAACCCGTAAGACCTCTTTTCATCTCCGGAGCACAGTTTAAAATATTTTAGATTTAGTCAGAGAGCTTTCTGTCCTTCCATTGAAAATGTATGCACAGTATACAGTCCGTGTCCAGAAAGGTAGGAAGGAAGGAATGAAAAACATCATCAAAGTAGTCCATGTGACATCATGGGTTAGTTAGACTCTTTTGAAGCATCGACAATACATTTCGGTCCAAAAATAACAAAAGCTATGACTTTATTTAGCATTCTATTCTCTTTCATGTTTGTTTGAATCCCGCTGCTGACGTAAGACGCTGCTTCTGTGTTATCTGGTGCGTCAGAGTGTAGTCTGAGGGAGACGCACGCTTTCCTTCAGACATCAGCAGCATCACTGTGGACTCGTGAACGTGGATTCAAACAAACCTGGAACAGAAGACAAACCACATTTTGGACCAAAATGTATTGTCGATGCTTTTCATTTTTGGGTGAACTAACCCTTTAAGAGGCACATTTATTTTAACGCTTCACATTTTCACACAATGTCAGTCTATGTATTATCGCCAACACATGCATTCTTGTTTAAACTACCTGTCAGAGCTTGTGAAAGACGCTCAAGGTAGTCGATGGAACTGTCACTGTCCTGGTGGAGCCAGTGAATCTTCATGAAAGATTATAATTTGCTTGTGTTTAAAGGAACACGCCACCGTTTTTAGATATGTGGGCAAATGCATTTTTGTCTCAGTGCATGCATTGTTTTAGTTTGGCAGGGTCGCCGCTAGCATAGCATAATGAATGGAATCACTATTTGTATTCGTTGTGAATACTCAAGCGACAAGAAGTAATTAGGTGGGGTTTTTTGGATCAGTTTTACTCAGAACATGCTCGCTGGCAACATAGGATTCCATTCATTATGCTAAGCTAACGGCAACCCTGCCAAGCTAAAACAATGCATGTACTGAGACAAAAATGCATTTGCCTTCATATCTAAATGTAGGGAAGAAGTTGAATAAGTCCAATTTCTAAAAACGGTGGAGTGTTCCTTTTAAATCCTTGCAAAAAGCAGTAGGTTTTATGGTTTTGCGGTTTTGCTTATAAGGAGAATAGAGCGCTAGGAATCGTTCTTCACACACACAGTAACTGAAATCTAAAACTGTTAAAAGAAAATGCTCAATAAACTGCTGCACAGGAGCGCTGTGACTGTTGCTCCAAGGGCATCATTCTGCACACGGGATGCGCATAAGTGCTTTGTGCCGCTCTTCATTGGAGCCTTACATATTGTAATACTTTTGCACGAAAGAATATTAATAGCATATCTTGTTCTGTCCTACCTATATGTTGTTGCTTCATTTAAAATATATATTTTTGACATTACACATTTTAGCACAGTAGCCTAAAATACTTTCGTGACTGTTGTCATGTCATAAGCTGTTTTTTGGTTTTTTTGTGAATGTCCCAATCAGGGTGCAGGATTTGGGATACCCTTGAATCGTATCGTAATCGTATAGCAGAATTTTTTGAGGTATCGGAAAATATTGGACCGCTGACTAAGAGAATCGATACCGTATTGAATCGTGAAAAACTATCCGAGTTACACCCTATTAATAATGTCTAATAATTGTATTACTTTACGCAGTCATATTTACCCTCATGAATTTTCATAAACAATGTTTAAAAGGTTGGGCTACACTCGTGTGTTAGTTTTCAGTTGTTATTATTAGAAACCTAATAAAAATAGATGTTATGGACCGGCAAAAATTGCCTGCTATTACTTTTATTATTGGAGACTCACTCTTAGAAATATATTTATCATGGCTAATAATGGATTTAAATGGCTTTTGCAAGCCACTTCATCCGCATCGCTACTAGTTTTCACTACAGGAAAAATGAATGCACCTTTACTTTTTGAGAGTCGGAAATTAGCTCATATGCATTGTTCCCTTTGCCTCTGCTGGTAAATGCTATGGCAACATCGTTAGGATGACTGTAAGTATCTTTCTCCTTTGATGGCCAATCAAAATTAGTTTTTTTGTTGTTTGTTTGTTTTGTTTTTCTAGTGACATCACAAGTATTTCATTATTGTCCCTGTTAAACAGGTGACAGGTTTTTCCCTGTCTGCTTCATTAGTCACATGACAATTGTTCCCCGAACTGAGTGCCCATGAGCAAAGATGGCAGGCTATAGTTTATGAACTTCTAGGGGTTATGAGCTAGTCCAGCGACTGCCATTGAGATGAATGAGAATGCTCTCTCCAGGTGTTATAGACATCTTTGAGTAATATACAGTAGCATATCCATATCAGTAGGAATTTTCAATTTTCTTCAGCTATATATCATTGTAAGTCATTGTATCTTAAAGAGAATGTTCAGAATTTTACATTAGTATGCTACTTTTAAAGAAGGGGGGTTTGTGTGTGTCAAATGTCCATTTTATTTATATACATTTTTAATCAGAATAACTTCTTACTCAAGCAAGGATTATACTGATAATCTTGATTTGAGCTAAAAAAAAAAAATCCTTTTCCTTAACGGCAGAGATTTTATTTTTCTGAAAGCAGGCTCTTGTCGTTTACTCTGTTTTACAAGTGGGTCCCACCTGCCAAACAGCCCGTGAATCACAAAGCGGAATGCAGACTGACAAAGGGCATATTACCTTCCATTGTAAGCCTGCTGAGTGCTTATTTATTTAGTTTAGTGCCTTCGCTCGGTTTCTTTCTTACTGTTACACAGACCTGCACACACATTCAGGGATTTTTCTAATTATGTTGCTTTTCAGGTGAAGGATGTGAGCGGTTCAGCTGTAGGGACTGAATAACCATCGCAAAGTAAAGCTAGATTGTTGAACAATACCCAACGTCACTCTTTACATGAGACCGTGTGTGGCAGCTACAACTTATAACACATACTCTCTGCAAATCTGCGACTGAATTATTGTATTTCCTGTGGCTGCTATGACATTTTGTAGATGCTGTTTCTTATTGTGTCTATGCCTATTTACTGTGGTGAAAAAGCATCTTAAATCAAGACCTGGTCTTATTTGTTTCCCTGCTTGGCCAAGCCAATTTTTATCTGGTCCAGATGGATCAGAAAGAAAATTCCGTTTCTAAATAAAAAAATTTAATTTTGCATGACCAACTTACCACTAGAACTGATTTTGTTTTTCAGCAAAGTAATGCAATATTGGAATAATACAATCATTTCACTTACTTTACTGAATTCATTTTTTACTGTCAAGGCAGGTTTGTTTAGTGATGCAAATAGTACACACTGATTCTCACTAGTAAGCACTGTGGACAAAATATTGTATTCATATATGCATATAATCAAGTGGCATAAGAATTAGCATTAATATAGTTTTGATGTCAAATTTCCGCTCTCTTTTAAAGTTGACTCACTATGCATGATTGGTTAGATGCATTTTATTATTTGCATTCAAAATTCGTTTTTTTCCCCCCTTTCAGGACAGGTCTGTGACCCTGATATACAACTGATATAAATACAAAGTCTCTATTTTATCCACTATGAATCATGCCAACCCACCATGTGCTGATCAAACCTTTGCTTCTTTCTTCAGAAGTGTCATTGTTGGTTCACCTAATGTAGCTGTGGACCCGTCCTTAGTCTGAACCCACATCTCATGACCTAAAAACATGTTTATACAAATGTATCTTAAAAATAAAATATGAACATGAATCGGGCCACAAATGAGGTCCTGAGACGGAGAAAGAATCGGCATTGGGCTTTTTTGTACAGACACCCTCTCAGATGTTTCTTTGCCAGTGTATCCACCAAATCAAGGTGCCTTCTGCAATTCACTCAGGTGGCTTTATGCCTCCTCCCAACATGAAAGGAGAAAGCCTCCATCTGCCGGGTCATATTGAAAAGACGGGCAGCGCCGTGTTCCTCAGAAGCAACAATAGCCTAGTCTGCGGAGGGGTATTCCTTGATGATTATTCCAGGTCAGACCCGGTGCCAGCTGTGAAAACTCACTCTTTTAGCACTGCGTCAATGATTAGAGGGGAAGGCCGCAGGCTACGTCCTCCATGAACCACAACTTTTTCCGATCTCGCCACATCGGGGGGTTTGGCCTTGCGTCTGTGGCCCAAGACTGACTCGTACGGCCTTCCTCCAAGCCCGGCAGATTGAATCTGTCACACCGTTCTAAACAATGATAAAGAGAGGTGAACCCTGGCAGGTTGTGTAATTCTTTTTTGGTCTGTTCATTCAATCTACATTTAATCAATGAGAGTAAATTTTTGCTTTTTTTTAACGTACAGATCAAGAAGCCAGACCTGGCAGCTTTTTGAATCCAAGCAGCCTGACAACAGCATACCTTGCACTGTAGAAGCCTGCCCCTGACCTCTCCATGGATGGCGAGAGCGCTCTAAAATCCTCCTTTGGTTTGAGATGTTTATACAAAAAAAAAAAATCACAAGTGGATTATCTGCCTTTGACATGGCTTGAGGTGTTTTGCCGTGAAGCCAGCTTTTCAATTTTAGGATGTATCTGTGGCATTTTAAAAAAGAGTCATCCGGTACTATTTATCAATGGGCAATTCACTCAGGTGCGCATGCTGCAGGGTTACGCGATCTCAGACCTCTGTGAATAAAACATAGGCTATCAGTAATATTGTGAGTAGGCAGCAATGACTTATGCAAGTTCAAGGACTTTATCGATCGGTGAGCCGAGCTTAATCAAAGTCTGTCTTCCCCATCCACTCATTGTGATTAAATAAGTCAGACACTCTGACAAAAAGTCTTTGACCCTTTCATTGCTTTTCAATCATGGCTGCTGCTCTCAGCATCTCCAAATGCTTTTGTTCACAGGGGAAAAAAGTAAAGAATGGTCCAAAGAAATAATTTTAATGAGTGCATTCACAGAATCTATCCAAACAGTATTTACACACAATAAAAAGTTAACTTTAATCCCCTGGACTGCAAACTTGTTGCAGTGAATACAACAAACCAACAGACCTGGGGTGTGTTTCCCATACAACGACGTAACTCACTGCTTAACTATCATGTTGCATCGTTGAAGAAATCAACTGTTTTTTTAACCACGCTGGTTAATGATGTCACACAGGTGGTGGAGTAATACTTGCTTTTAATGAATTAGTTTGAGATCTAATTCATGCTAGATTTTTTGCTATAAATGATGGAAATGGCACCTGTGGACAAATTCTTATTTTTCTCAGTTAATTAGCTTTATTTCCAGATTCAAATAGGCTCGGAGCACGTCCGCACTCTTCAAAAAAAAAAAGAGTGCTTTAAATCAAAATGTAAAAGACATAAGATATAGAGAATACAAAGATATATATTGTACTAAATGGCAGCTTGCTTATTTTGCTCAAGATAAGGATTTATCAAGTCCACATGTCATACAAAACTGTGCTTCTAACCACAGGTCGAGAGCTGTCGTTGCAACGACACGAGTTTGCAATGCTGTTTGCGAATGTTCGTTCGAACTATGGTTTCGGTAAACACCAACTGGTTGAACTGTGTTGATAACGACAGAACTCGCGACCATAGTTGGCTAACGATGCTTTTGGGAAACGCACCCCAGATCTGCAAACGTGCTTGTGAGGAATGTAAATAGTTGTCTCTGAAGGATGAAAGATGGAAAAGATAGACACTTAATGCTGTTCAAATCAGTTAAATTAGACTTGTTTCATGTTTGTTGTGTTGCTTCTGATTGACAGCTTTACAATATCTGTTGGCCAAGCTGGGCGGGAAGCTTCCTGAGAGATTTCAAAATATCTGATCAAAGACACGACACACACGGCAACTCTCATAACAAATAACAGATCACAAGCCGATAGTATCTCTCTTTATCGATGAAACTGTAACCTTACCACAATCAGATGAAGCAGTGGTTGTGTCTCTCGCTCGTCTTTATGTCATGCACAGATGTGAGGAGAGGAATAAATGCAGTGTTACATCTGTTTCACCTTTTCATCCAGTCATAGGGGATGATGGTAGTTCATCTGATAATCAGATTTTGGATAGGACTTCAAGGTGTCACACCGACTAATCAGATTAACAGCCAAACATGTAGAGAATGAGGGTTTTTACACAACATAACCGCATCATCAACTTCTTTTGAAAGATATAAGCCATATTTCTCAACTCATGATGGGCGGTTTCAGGAGTATTGTTTGTTGTATTAAACAAACACAGGGTGGATAAGATTGATTTTAGGGAAAAGAAAAATTTGCACCAATATATATGATCAAAAATGATCTGGGTTATTGGTGATGACTGATGTAAACCTGGAAAAAGTGTTGTCTCCTCTTTGGAAAGAGGTAATATTTGCACATAGGCTAAACAATGATTAAACATGGAAATCCTTTCACACCATTGAATCTCTCGCTATTGTATAGCGAAGAGGAACAGCATCAGATTTGAAAAACAAACCTATTGTTCCCCTTCAGTGCAAAAACAACCAGAATTCCCAGGCACAGCGTGTGATAAGAGGTTCTCACATATTACATGTACTTTATCGCCAGCATTCAGAATGGTGTTTGCACTCCTGATAAAAGATGTTATCTCAGTGATATGTGATTCAAGATGATATGCTTTTTCCATTATATTAATGAGGTTAATTCAGATCAGTTTAAGCTAATCCAGTGTTGGTCAGTTATAACATACCTGCTGCATCATTGAAAATAATGGATTGCCCTTCTTTCCACATATTGTTGATGTGTCCTTGCGTTATTTATTTATGCATTTTTCTGCAAATTTGTTCAGTCCTACTTTTTACTTGACAAATAATCTTAGTTGCACAATTGTATTTTTGAGTTGCTGGTAAAAAGGTTTGTGTGTGTCTGTTTGTGTGAGTTGCACCTGGAATAATGGAGAATAAATCTGCCTTATTGTCATAACAGGCTGACACCCAATTTTTTTAACACACACACACACACACACACACATTGTGTGTGTGTGTGTGTGTGTGTGTGTGTGTGTGTGACTGGTAATACGGTATGGGGACAAAATGTCCCCACAAAGATGGCAATATCCAAATTTTTGTCCTTGTGGGGACATTTTTTTGGTCCCCGTGAGGAAAACATCTTATAAATCACACTAAGTGATGTTTTTTGAAAAAGTAAAAATGCAGAATGTCTCCTGTGATGGGTAGGTTTAGGTTCAGGGGCAGTGTAGGGGGATAGAAAATATGGTTTGTACAGTATAAAATGCATTACGCCTATGGAATGTCCCCATAAAACATGGAAACACAACGTGTGTGTGTGTGTGTGTGTGTGTGTGTGTGTGTGTGTGTGTGTGTGTGTGTGTGTGTGTGTGTGTGTGTGTGTGTGTGTGTGTGTGTGTGTGTGTGTGTGTGTGTGTGTGTGTGTGTGTGTGTGTGAGAGAGAGAGATAATATGCTCTGAGGCATCAGAGACACTGTTTATTTCCTTTGTTTCTTTTTTGAGCGCACTTAACAGGGATATATGAACTACTCATCCTTGGCCACTAAAACAGTGTTTTAATCCACATCTCTTCACATGAGCAACCATTCATTCTGCAAATTGCACCTTGAGCAGGACATACTGTATGTAAGACAAGAATGGTGAAGCAAAATACTTTCATTATTGATTCACCACCATATTCTAAAGTTTCTTTTAGGTAACTAAGTAGAGTCCAAGTGAGCAAATGATCTTGGGCGATACCATTACGCACTTAAAAGGCTCTGTGGATCATTTCTGAGAAGTCTGAGTCAGCTAAATGACAATGAGGCATTTTTAATCTCAAAACTACTGACAAAATATATCTTTAGATTACTTTGAAAGGTTTTACAATGTTTACTCACAGCCCATTTAACTGAATTGAAGTTTTCTTTGCACAGAAATTTGTCTGAACCATGAGCCGGTTTATAATTTTTGATCTTTGAAAGTATTCAAAGATTTTTATTGAAAAAGTTTTGTATTGAAGTGTATTGATATACTTAGGATGTGTCTGATAATATTTATACACATCATTACAGTTGAACTGCATAGAAATGATTGAATTATAAAAAACGACCGCATAGATTACTGATATAGATTTGCTCATTTGTATTGAGGGGTTTATATAAGCCTAGGTACAGTTACAGTAACAATCTATTCAGTAGAGTAGAGAAGAAACGCAAGCTAATGAAAATAAGAACTGATCTTTGACACTCTCACAGCATTTCAAATATTGCTATATGAACGTGATATTTAGAGCCTCAGGATGTCGTGATCTGTATATGAAAAAGTGGGGTCTCTTTCTCGCACTGAGAATGTTTTATAAAAAGAGTCAAAATATAATTATAAAATTATGTTTTTACTTTAATTCATTGTTAAAATGTAATCATTTATACACAGTGGCTGTCATTTTCATGACATATTTATTTAAACATACATTAAATAATCAAGGCATCACAAATAGGTTAAGTAGAATATAATATATTATATATATATGCTAATATAGTGCATATATTTAGTGAAAAAGTGAAGTTCTAAAGTGAACTAACAGCTGTGGACACTCAGTGATAAATGTAATGCTGTCACATTGTTTACAAGCTGTTTTACTGACATCTTTCCGCGGTTGAAACACTGATTGAGATATTAGGCTACACGAGATATGAGCCGCGCCACCGCTTGAATTCACACTTGTTCAGTCACATCACATCAAATAGGCATTTATCATCTGAATTTCGTGATAAAATGGACTGAATACTTAATATGTTTGTGTGGGAACTCTGATTCAAGTATGTTCCATGCTTAAAACAAGCATACTGTTAACTTTTAAAGATTGCATTTGGGAACCGTTCCGTGCACTGTACCGAAAGCCCTGTAGCGAAACGGTTTGATATGAATATGTGTACTGCTACACCCCTTACATATGCACGTTATATTTTATTGAATAATTTTATATAAAATATGTTTACATATAGTTCACAAGACAAAAAAAAAAGAAAAAAAATTGAATTCAAAAAATGACGTTCAAAAGTTTACATACACTTGATTGTTAGTACTGTGCGTCGCTAGTCGCTACAGCTATTTTTGTGTTTTTTGTGATTCTTCATGAAGCCCTTGTTTGTCCAAAACTGCCCAATGTTCTTCATAAAAGATCCTCCAGGTCCTGAAAATTAGTTGGTTATATTTTACCCTTTTCCAGCAGTGACTGTATGATTTTGAGATCCATCTTTTCACACTGAAGGAAACACGATGCATTTAAGAGCCGGGGGTGAAAACTTTTTGAATTTGAAGATCAAGGTAAATTGTACTCAATTTGTCTCCCGGAAACATGTATGTATCTTCTGTAGCTTCCGAAGGGCAGTACTAAATAAATTTAAAAAAAAGATATTTAAACAAAATAAGAAAAATGTACACATCTTCATCCTGCTCAAAAGTTTTCACCCTCAGATCTTAATCCATTATGTTTCCTTCTGGAGCAACAGTGAATATTTGCAAAAATGTTAGCAGTGTTTAAGTCCCTTAGTTGTCTTTAGTGTGAAAAAAATGGAACTCATACAGAAAATTATACAGTCGCTGCTGGAGAGGGTTCAAATATGCACACCAAAAAAAAAAAAATTGCTGGAAAAAAGATTTTGCAGGACCTGAAGGATTTTTCCGAAGAACATTGGTCAGTTTAACTGCTCAGGACAAACAAGGGACTCATGAACAGCCATCCCAAAACAGAAAAACATTCATGGATCATCGAAAATGCAAAGACAACATATAATTAATATATTAAATTAGATTTTTGAATTTGTATACATATTATAATTAGTTTGACATCGAATCCTGTTAGCAATTAATATATTAAATAATTGTAAAGGTATTATTATTTGCATTTGTATTCATTGCCTGATCAAAGTTTAGTTTTATATATTTACAGTATAATGAAATGGTGGAATGCACCTGCACGTGTTTCTCTTTGATTCCTTTTCACTTCAGTGAAATCCTCATGCGATCCGACCAACAAAGTTGTAGCCTCTTACATTATTCATTTTCTTCGGCCATCTTTTTGCCCTCAAAACACAAACTTTCAATTAAGAGAAACGAGAAGCTCTGCATGGCCATGGCGAACGATGAGTAGCTCAGATTTCTCCACTCTTTTCTCTCCTGTCACAAGGTTAGCAGTGCACAAACACTGTTTCCCCTTAGTCCAGCACTTACACAGAAACTCTATCTCAACCAGATGTGAGAACACTTTTATGCTACCAGACCTGAAGTGCTCAAAGCTCTATGTCCTATTTTTTTCCACATACGTTTTAGCGCTGTGATTCCCTCCCCACCCCGAACCCCCCGACCACCTCTCTCTCTCACTCTCTCTCTCACCCTCTCTCTTAAGAGCAAGATAGAACATGTTAGACTAAAACCAGTGACCTTCACATTTGGCTAGTGGCGCTTCCTTTTTTTTTTGTAGTGTTTGTAATGTGCTCTAGGAACAGGTGCCTTCCGACTCAATGGCCTCTAGTTGGTTTTGTGTTCTCATTTTGTCTCTAATGAAAGCATGTATTAAGAGACATGCATCCATCAATAAACGGCAAGAGAAAGAGAATTTTCTTTGAGGCCTCCATATGAATATAAAAGTAGGTGCATTTTCCACTTATATTTCTGTATTACAGTTAATGAATGCAGTTCCTTCATTTAATCTTATGTTACCAATACTTACCTAAACATCCTGATAAAAGATTACATTGTATTAGTGCTATATCTAAAGCCTATTTATATGGCCTGCATGCCTGAAGGTGAAACACGTGCATTGTTCTCCCCATGGAAAGAGCACCTGCTATTTTCTGCACTCAAAGGTTTCTTTTTGACAGCTACCAGCATTGGGACCAGAAACTGAATTATTAACATCAAAAATCCCAAAGAGACAGTACAATGAGCCCTATCCAGGTTGAATACGCAGGTAGGGCTCAGGAGAGATGAGAAAGGGGGGCTCTTCATTTTCCATTCTCCTCTTCTCGTGTCATATTTTTGTGGCCTTGAAGTCTCTATAGAGTGGGTCTCCTGCTCTCCTGGTTTTGTTTATGGATCATTGGTTGTTTACTATAAAGCCAGCAGCGGCCTGGAGAGATGTGGGAGATGTTTTATCTCTTGTCAGGGCCTGCTTCAATTAAATTAATGGATCCATTCAGCTCGCTCTTTCCTCCTTTCAGGCACAGCCAGAGAATACATTAAAAGATCTTATGCCTCAAGATGGTGCATCATGGTATTAGCTGGGCCAGCCACTTTTCCTCCCAGCCTGCTTGCATTTTCTGTCCCAAATAATTAATTAGAATTCCATCTTAATAATGTTCGGTTATATTAGCTGCGGAGCTACATTAACAAAACTAAATGCCTTTAACTAATTTGTTTATGTATTTTCATAGATTCATTTGCATGCACCCGTTTTTTAAAGATTTTTTATTTTTTGATTAACAAGCTTTTGAGTATATTTAATGAATATAGTATTAACAAAAATGCTGTTCTTGTTCTTAGATACATCAGTGAAGGCAAATGCGAGGCAACAGTGAGAACTAAACATATTTTGAATACTAAAATACCTTTCTGTAAATACTGGGAAGGAAAAAATGCCTGAATCTAAAATCTTCACTCATCTCTTTCTTTTTAAATGGTACTTCACTTTCTCATCCTGTATGATGCTCATTGTGCTTTTCAGGGCAAAATAGATGTTTTCAAAGAAAGTCATAAGATAAGCTACCAAAAACACTGTAAGTAGTGTGAGGTAAACCAAACCAGGATGACCAGCTAAAATTACTAATTGGTTTACTGATCAGTTGTACTTTGTTCGATTGATTTGCAATTAATTCTGGTTTGTGGTTCACAGAAGACAGAGCTTGGCGCCAACCTTGGAGGCGACTGATACTCTATACTCACTAGGAGAATGGAGGAGGTGAATATCAATACATTGTTGTGAATCTGGGCTCAGATTTGCGCTAAGAGTGTCTTCCTTTTTCCTTGAGGGCGGCAGGCACAGTCCACGGAGAGAGTAGATTCTGTTCGTCATGAAAATATACACTTTGATATGATGAAAGTCATACAGACTTTGTTTGTCCTACTGAGCTGTGCTATTAATGGACATGTGCATATAGCTGCCTTACTCCAATAACCTTGGAATGTCACATAAACCTTCTTCAAACAGCCATGTATCTTATGTGTAGACATAGAAGTTAGACATACACTGTGAAACAGTATATTAACAAGTCTATTTTCTAAATTACTATCCTTAATGTGACCCCAACAGAAGTGGCCTATATATTAGGAAATGTTTTGTTGTCATACGTACACTCTTCTAGGCTAGACCATGTGCTCGATGGGGTTGAGGTCCGAACTTTGACTTTACAGCAGATTCCTTCCGTCGCACGTTGTTCCGGCAGTAGTTAGACATTTTTGGGAAAATGAATCCAGGCCCAATAAGACGACTCCCACATGCGTGTTCTAATCATTTTGGCCACCACTGTATACTTATGTGAAATATATAGGCTATATCTACATATAGTTTTATACTTCTAAGTAAATAAACTGTCATTCAAAAGTTTGGGGTCTGAAAGATTTTTTTTTTTTTAAGAAATTAACTTTTAGGTGACAGTAAAGACACTTTACAGTAAGGTCTCATTTGTTAACATTGTTTGCATTAACTAACATGAACTAAAAATAGCAATATATTCTTACAACATTTTTTAACCTTTGATAATGTTAATTAATAAAAATGTTCATGTTAAAGTGTTTTTTAATGTTAACAACTTTTGATCTTAAAACTGTATTAGTAGTTACATGTTGAGACTAACATTAACATGAGACTAACATTGAGACTGATAAATTAATCCTTATTGTAAAGTGTTAACAAGAAATCTTTCTGGAGCAGCAAATCACCATATTTGAATGATTTCTGAAAGATCATGTGACACTGAAGACTAGAGTAATGATGCTGAAAATTCAGATTTTCATCATGAATAAACATTTTAAAGGGGTTATGAATTGAGAAATTACATTTTCCTTGATCTTTTGACATGTAAGAGATCATTGTACTATAAAAATATCCTGTAAGTTTCAGGACGCTAAACTTCCTCTTTAGGCCAAAAACAACTTTTATTCTCGCAAACTCGTTTTAGATTTTTCACATTATTACATCATAGTGCGACGAAAGACCTCTTCCAAAGAAAATGTACGCCTACTTCTACATCATTAGCCTTTTTAGCAGTTCCCACCGTTTCGTGCAAGTCATGTAGTAGTAAATACAAGAGACACAAACATGATTACTCAGCAACAAAACCTTAGAGATCCCTTTGAGGATTATAAGACATTTTGAAATGCCAACAAAGAAAATGAAATTCCAGATCGTGTCAATAAGACATTGAGATACTGTGGTTTGGTAAAAAGCAATGTGGAAACACACCTAAGGAAAATAATGAACACCTGTTCAACAACAACAAAAATAAAAATTGCGTCAAGGGATCCGATGATTTGACAGATCCCAGATCTTCTAATCGTGATAACTGATCTCTGGCTTATTTGGTTCTTCAAACGAATTTGCGGATTGGATTAAAATTACTGTGCGTTCCTCTGTTCCCTGAAAAGGTCAGCAATGCAGCGATTGGATGGCAGCAAAACAGAAATGTAATGACAGTATATAATTAAAAAGCCACCTTGCAAAAAACTTGACAAAATAAAAAACAACAATTGCTGGGCCTTTATAAGGAAACTGCCAAAACGACCAAACCAACATAAAAGTTATAACAGATAAATGATAAATGTTTATTTTTTTAACATGATTCCAATTTATTTATATTCACGATTTTTTGGCCGGGACAGATTTTAAGCATCACCTCAAGATGCATTCTAACCCTATTTACATGAAATAATGATCTTACGGACCTGTTGCTATGACAGCAAGTCCCGGATGAGCGTCGAAGAACCAACAATCCAAGATCATGCCAAATCGGACAAATAAAGAACTTGACAACTTGACTATCTCAAGAAACCATGAGAAATGAGATCAAGTATGTGAACTTGCAACAGAGCACATTTTATATTATTTTTCTTAAGAATATATGTTGGTATGCTTTAAGCAGTAATTCTGAACCAGTAATCATCATCTTTCTTTCTTTTTGACAGTTCTGCAGTTGTTACCTGGATGGAATGAATTTTGAATTAATTTACTTAAATTAGGACTACATTATTATGTAATACAAAGTGTGCAGTTGGCCTTAGGTTCATTATTAGTTACTGGACAGACCATTGATACCTTTTTGCCTATTCAGCCCTATATCTGGAGAGCCTCTTGCGTTCAAAGGGCGGATGCGATCTCGACTTGTTTTTTAAAGGCAGTTTTACAGCGCATGTTCTCAAGACCCTGTCGCTATGGAAACAAAGACGCTAAAATGCCATCAAATGAGCTTCTTTACTACTTCTTAGAAATGGATTTCACTATAGCTATCAGTATTCTCCACACTGCAACAGCTTTATATGTTTATTCAACAATGTGTGGGCCTATGTAAAATATTGATTTGAATAGGGACACATCATTTTATCTGTAAATATGGGACAATCCAGTACTTTACGGGACGGGTGACACTAGTCATTTTTGTGCACTGTGCAAAATGTTACATTTTTGGAGAGGTGCATGTCAACCTATGCCACACACGCAGAAGTATAAATTCACACCTAGAATGATAACTATAAAGATAACGATTACTATATAAGCATTCACACCAGCGGATTATATTGTTCTGTTTATTATGAGCGTTTACTATTACTAAACGTTATTATTTTTAAACTTTTTGAAAGTCTACTTGATCAAAAATATAGGGGGAAAAAGTAATAAATATTATTACAATTTAAAAAACAATGTTTTTCTCAGTATACTTTCAAATATAATGTATTTCTGTGACGCAAAGCTGAATTTTTGTCAGCCATTACCTCCAGTCTTCAGTGTCACATGATCCTTCATAAATCATTCTATGCTGATTTATTATCAATGTTTTTTTATCAATCAATACATCTTGAAAAATTATCACAGGTTCCAAAAAAATATTAAGCAGCACAGCGGTTTTCAACATTAATAGTAACTTAAAGTATCAAATCAGCATATTAGAATGATTTCTAAAGGGTCATGTGAAATTTAAGACTGGAGTAATTATGCTGAAAATTCAACTTTGCCATCACAGAAATAAACGATATATTAAAGTATTTTTTAAAATAGCAAACCATTATCTTAATTTGTAATAATATTTCACAGTGTTGCTGTTTTTCTGTATTTTTGATCAAATAAATGCAGGCTTGATTAGCATAAAGAGGCTTCTTTTTTAAAAACATAAAAAATAGTAATGTTTCCAAACTTTTGAACGGTACTAGGCTAATGATGGATATGTAATAGAGTACTGTATATGTGAATGTACTATACAACTGTCAATAGGACTGATTCTTGAATGAATGCTATGAAAATGTTGGACAGTTTTACCCCAGTCAAACCCATCTAAAGCAGCTCACTATAGCACCTTCAACTTGTCATGTCATTTTCATTCCATCAGACTTGCACAGAACATGTTTCAAGAATTTAGTGAACTTAAGTCACAATAACAATGTGCTTAGTGGTGCATGTGGAAAGATCAAATATTAGAAAATATATTTTTGATTAATGTTTATAAAATGAGTTTTAGTTCAAAACATTGGAGAAAAAATGTGGTGGATCGTTACACCATTTATTTGTCTCGCTCAAATAAAGGCAGATTTCCTCCACTCAGTCTGCGGAGGAAACTGAGATAAGAGAGGAGGGGTCTGACCACAGACGCCTTCACAGTCCAGACTGTTAGCTTTTTAGCGCTGCCCGTGCAGTGATCTGGTTACAGCGTCATGAATGTGAGTCCTTAGCCGGCACATTAGAGCCATGCAAGCAGCCTCCCCAGAGAGGAAGGGGCAGGTTTACTGACTCCAGCTCAGAAAGAAGGCACTATCTGTCTCGCTGCGGCTGCCACATCTACCAGCGGCCGGGGCTGTGATCCACAATACAGCCTGTCTGAGATGGAGGAAGCTAAAACTCAGCTGACAGGACCACGCAAACTGTGTCTGGATTCTATCAGCCTGTGGGAATAGTGGGCATTGCCAACCCAAAGATATTGAGGATTGCTAATGGGAAAGGTCTTAGAGCCAGACTACTATATCACATGGAGTTTTTGACCCACAAGCAATAGAGAGATTGATATGAGACAGAAATATGCAGCCAGATGCACTTTTAACCATATGTGGGTAGACATGGTTCGGACTTTACATGTGCATCTATATTTAGAAAAGGTTTCAGACAAGTGTTTTTGCAAACAATTTTTTTTAAATGGTATTTTGCATAACCTTTCAATCAAAGCAGAGTAAGATGACACTATCCATTGAGATTTAGTGTTTTTGTACACTCCTGACCCATCCGGTGACCCCTAACGCCCAGGTCAAACATACCAGCAGGTCTTTAAATTCACACCTCAAATAAATCCTGGGCCAGGATAAGAGACCTCATCATACTATTGATACCAGTATTGATTAATGTAAGCCTAATTAGTAGCCATTGAGGAGTCTAATTGAAAATACACCCATTTCGTAGACAAGAAGCAATATAGAGCCCTCCTACATTGAGTGAATTACACCCTGAGCTAATGATAGATCGGTGATGCTCTAATAAACAGGGTGAATACTGATGTTTTCAGAGCTGTGTGTGTTTAATCTCATTTTACCCATCACTGCTTTTGTGTTTCATGGTGTTTTGTGTCGAAGATTTAACAAAAAATACTTTATTAAACAGAATTTATTTATATGTTTTTACACGCAAATCTATCAATGAATAATTTGCAATAAAATAGAAATATCATACTATTAATTTTTTATTTTAATTACATTTATTGTAATATTTGACTGAATCATTGTCAGTAGCCCTGTTCGGATCGGACTAGTTTTCAGGTTGACGTTAGAGAAACTTTCTAAGCCTTCCAAATCTGCCAAGTCTTTTATGTTTTTCTCACACAACCTACAGAGCAAATGAGATACTGTTTTCTTTTACCTCAGCAGAATTCTGTAAAATCATATCCCGTCCGTATGTGAATGTCTGTGATTTGCTGATGTATTATCCTAACGCTTCTCCTTATGTGTTTTTTGACCTACCGGAGCTACCCTTTCTTCACTAATCTTAGGCATGCGTTCATTTTATATGTATGGTATCCGAAGAAAAAATTTAACTAATTAATAGAGCCGAATCACATAAACTGCAAAGACTGTCCATTTTAGTGTCAGGCAAGAGTAAAATACTTGTCTAGAGTTTCCTTCTCACTTATATGAGTTTATTATAAACATCCACTTCTATAAACTTGTGAATTTTACTTAAGTAGGGTTTTTATAAGAAGTTAGAATTAAATCAATAATTAATACATTTATAATTTATAAGTTATTGTATTTATACCGATCAGGCATAACATTATGACAGGTGAAGTGAATAACACTGATTATCTCTTCATCATGGCACCTGTTAGTGGGTGGGATATATTAGGAAACAAGTAAACATTTTTTCCTCAAAATTGATGTGTTGGTACATACTCCGCAAGAACAAAGAATTTGTTTGGTTTTCTTGAGGTGGCAAGAACAAGAACAAAGGTCTTTCGGACCTGGACATTCCATACTTCACCAAACATTTCTGTTTCTCCGCATTAACCCTGCCCACTTTAAAATTTCGGACCAATCACACAATAGTTCTCGGACACCCACAAGAAAAAAGTTCTGCTCAGATGATGTGTCAAGAACAAGCTGCGAGAACTCCCAAACCATGGCTGCAAAAACAAAATTACGTCATTTTGTTCTCACTGCCTGGGAGCGAAAACTTTTTTCTCTGTTCTTGTGGGGTATGCAACGCCTTTTAAAAGCAGGTTAAAATGGGCAAGAGTAAGGATTTGAGCAAGTTTGACAAGGGCCAAATTGTGATGACTAGATGACTGGGTCAGAGCATCGCCAAAACTGCTGCTCTTGTGGGGTGTGCTGTGGTCAGTATCTATCAAAAGTGGTCCAAGGAAGGAACAGTGGTGAACCGGCGACAGTGTCATGGGTGACCAAGGCTCACTGATGCATGTGGGGAGCGAAGGCTGGCCCATGTGGTCCGATCAAACAGATGAGCTACTGTAGCTCAAATTTCTCTTGAAGTTTAATGCTGGGTCTGATAGAAAGGTGTTAGAATACACGGTGCATCACAGTTTGTTGTGAATGGGTCTGCATAGCCGCAGATCAGTCCGGGTGCCCATCCTGACCCCTTTCCACAGACAAAAGCGTCAACAGTGGGCACAAGACTATTAGAACTGGACCACGGAGGAATGGAAGAAGGTGGCCAGGTCTGATGAATCATATTTTCTTTTACATCACATGAATGGCTGGGTGTGTGTGCGCAGCTTGCCTGGGGAACACATGGCACCAGGATGCACTCTGGGAAGAAGGCAAGCCGGTGAAGGCAGTGTGATGCTTTGGCCAATATTCTGCTGGGAAATCTTGGGTCCTGCCATCCATCCATGTATTCCCTGGTGGCTGTGGCCTCTTTCAGCAGGATAATGTGCCCTGCCACAAATAAAAATGGTTCGAGAAGCACAACAACAGGTTTGAGGTGTTGACTTGGCCTCCACATTCCCCAGATCTCAATCCAATCGAGCATCTGTGGGATGTGCTGAACAAACAAGTCCGATCCATGGAGGCCCCACCTTGCAACAGGACTTAAAGGATCTATTGATAACATCTTGTTGCCAGATACCACAGCACACCTTCAGGGGTCTAGTGGAGTCTATGCCTCGATGGGTCAGGGCTGTTTTGGCAGCAAAGGCATGACCAACACGGGGTGTTTTCCATGTCCGTGGGTTGAAGTGACCCCAATTATATGATATATATAGACCCAGGAATGCAAATTTTAGCAGGCAACTTTGTCAAAATAACACATTCTAACAACCAAACGCCATTTTTTTTCCCGGAGAACCATAACTGACCATCACCCCACCCACCCACCAGTAATTTGGCAGGTTTTGTTGTAAAACTAAGCAACCCTGTCTGCACGCACGCTGGACTAAGTAATGTTAGAAGAACAAAATTGAGTGTAAACGACCTTTGCCGGTGTTAAAAATTATTTAAGGATACACACCAACAGTACTTACCAACACGATCATAATTTCTGAGAAAAATAGTAAAGGTGAATGCATTTACGAACAAGTTCTCCGTTTAGGATTAGAAAAAATTCAACCCAAGTGCCTTTGATGACGATATGTTACAGTTTATCATCTGTCCATCATCGTCTAAAGCCCGCCCTTACAATTTCATTGGTCCGAACAGTTTCTGTTCGGGCATAATTACAGTCCAGACCAAACTGCCCGAGCTCAAATGTTGTGGGTGGGGCTGAGTTCGGCTGGCATCCAGGCTAATGAAATATAATAATGTAATACAGTATATACTGTATATAATATTATTTAAAAAAAATATATATATATATATATATATATATATATATATATATATATATATATATATATATATATATATATATATATATATATATATATATATATATATATATTTATATATATATATATATATATATATAGTTATATATATATATATATATATATATATATATATATATATATATATATATAATTGCAAAATTAATTATATATATATAATTGCAAAATTAAACCTTTATATCTGTATAGGCTTGAAGTTACTTGATAGACTTACAGATGTAAGGAACCTAGTTAAATCTAAATCATATTATACATCAAAATATAAAGTATTGTTTTTGTTTTGATGACTTGCCATGTTTTGAAATAAATAATATATTGGATTGTTGAAATGTAACTGCTCCTTGCTGCATAAAGATCCCAATGGTCTTAAATAAAATCCAGAATGACAGAGACAGTGTTTGAAATTATCAACAACCTATTGATAAATGATGCCTTAGTGGAGTATAGATTTGTAACTGTAAATTGTCTTGTTGTACAGTGCACATAAAAGACTTGTTCCTGTATCTGTATCTTGTGTTTCAGAAAAATGGCTCGTGATTCTTGCGATCACATACGATCAAAGTCTTGCCAGCTCTCAGGCATCCAACCTCTGCTGCATCCCATAATTACTTGAGTGTACTACAGATGACCCCACATGGACAAAATTATTGCCTCCACTATTTTCCCCACAGCCCTGAATAGTCAACAAGAAATGTGCATGAAGCAATACATTGTCTTGTCAAAGAAAATTGTCCTGATTTTGGTCTCCATTCGAAAATGACTTCATTGTGGAAAATGGCTTTATTATAAGGCACCAATCTTCATTTGATGGCATTTTGTTGTCTTTGAAGAGAGCAGATTCATGTATACAGAAGTATGAGCAAATTACTGCACTTTTCTTTCATTTTTTGGAACAATTTAGACAGAATTAGATTAAGAGCATGACATCTGCCTTTAGCGATGCAGACGTGGATCGTGCCCAGCTGTGTCTGAGCAAACACAAAAAATTACAAAGACATATTCCAATATTTGATCTGTTTGTGTCTTGGCCTCTGGTGTGTTTCTTTCAAAAAGCCACAAACACTTGAGATGTGGTGCATCTTAAAATGCACAGCAGTGTGGGAGGGTCTTTCTTTATTGAAGCCTGTGAGAGAATGGCTTTATGGTCATAGTATTGCAGCAGTCCAACAAAATAAACAGTTTTTGACTTAAATCCAGTTGAATTATGATTTCATCTATTGATGAGGCATAGGCCATGCAAAAATGAGATCAATGCAAATAATAATATTTAGAAAGGACAGCTGATTGGCATTGATTTATAATTTTTTTTTTCTTTCTTATTTTTCTTATTTGGCATTAAGAAATACCATACATGCATTATGATACAATCATTTTTTTATATTGGAATACGAATTTTGACTAGTTTTCACATTTTGTAGAATTAGTCTATTTTTCATTTGAAATATTCTCTTTCACAAGTCATTGTCAACAGTTTACACACAACACAGTGAAATATCTAGCAGGCTCCATGGCAGCACTGATTACTGTATCTGCTACAGATGATAATGAACTGTAAATGCATATTTCTGACACAGGTTTGAAGTGTCTGGCTGGTACAACACTCTCTATGCTCTTTTAAAGAGAGGAAAGCGCCAGATAAGATTCACAGAGCCACTTGGTGAAATGGTCCTGCACACTGCACTTTCAGAAAAGAGCTACAGGGATGCGTGTTGAGCAGGTGGAATTTGGTGTTGCAGATTTTGGTTGTTTTTAGATGGCACTTGTGTTATCATTTGTATGCTATCATTTAACATCATGTACTGCAGTGTGGTTAAGCACTAAACCTGCGCACCAAGTAAAATGCTTTCTTGAAATTTATTTTAAGTGCATTTACATTGAACGCAGTATCTGACACTAAGAATCATTTCATTTATACTGTAGGACAGCAAATAGGTGTCATTTACAGTTGATACTGCTTATATAAAATTCTCATTTGACTTAACTGTGGTTCCCAATCTTAAAAATGTTATGGAATTAAAATTCAGTTTGGTCCATTGTTAATAAGATACAGCAATGAGCACTAGATTTGAGATGCTACCACATGATACTGTTCATTTGAGGTACTGATGTTCCTCAAATAAATTCTGAAGATGCGCCATGGCCCATGTGCATTTCACAATCGCTTTCTTATGATGTGGAGGAAAATATATAGAATGCATTTTTACTGGCAAGCACTTGATGCACTTTTCATAATTTGGTTACTCATCCAGAGGTACACATTTTACCTCTGCCTCCCCATTACATGCTCTGTCTCTTTCCCTTTGTCCATATTCCTTCCAAATAAAGAGATCATCGTCATCATGAAGAGATCATGGAGTAATCTTGTTTACATACTGAGCAACGCTGTCTCACCTCTGAACCTCCTCTCTTGGTTTTTGGTTTTTCATCACTGAGTGTAATTCTGTCAGTCAGCAAAGCTTCTTGTCTCTGTGATGTAATAATTTTTGTGTGAAAGAGAATCAGAATTAAAGTTATATTTAAAATATGTAGAGCACAAGAGTAATACTGCCATCTGCTGTATCTGAAGACGCGTGGTTACCGGGACTCACTCAGATGGCGTGGCAGATATAGAGAGCTTTTTTAGCCTTGCTCCATGCTTCTCTCGTACAGTTTATTAATGAGGAAAAAAATGTCTCACCAACTCTAGACTTTCCGACCTTGAAATCTTGATGGACCTGTTTTGTCAAATTTCATGCACAAAACAGGCTTTTCTCTGAGCGCTGAAAGGTTGTCTAGCAGTCATGTCACTGTTTTTCTTCTGTCTGTTGCAAGGTTAGTACTTTAGTGCAGTTCAGACTACAACTTTGCATTTTGGCGTTTGGAGATGCTACTATTTACTTTTCCATATTACCATCAGTTTTAACAGCTGCATGTTTGTTAGTGAAGAATAAATATAATGGAACATCTGCACATCCAGTGATAAATCTAATACGCTCCAGACAATGGTCGTTTAAAGCAGATTAGAGTATCAAAAGCTTTGTCCAGATAAATTCTGAAACCCTCAAGTGCCAGTGCAAACCCTTTCACACAATCAACTTAAAACATATGTGAGACCAACTACATCAATGTCGCCATTAATCTCTGTCTTAAAGGTCAGGTTATTTCATATTTAACATATCTGCAATAAATGTCTACAGATAATTAAAATATTTATGATTTAGTTATATGGTTTAGTTACAAATTATCAGGAATGACAGCTTACTCTCTAAGAAACAACAGGCAGACTGGATATATGCCAGTTTTACACTGTATTTTGGTTTTATTTTATTTTTTTATTGGAAAAAAAAGGATCTGTATTCTTGAGCAGTTGTGTCTGGCCCCGCTGAGTGAGATGTTGGTGGTAAGATTTGGGTCAGTGCTCAAACTAGAATGTGTCATTCGCAGAAGACCAATGTTTGACCCCTGCATGCCCTTATGCACTTTGCAGGATATAGGATTTGAAGATCAGTGAGCTGGACAAAAAGCTTTTGGAAAGGATACACAATGCATCCTATGCAATCTTATGACATGATTTGTTTGGGAAAGGGACAGGACGGTCTGAAATTCAGACTAGGAATTTAGACTACACTGGGAAGTCATAGCCTAGACTCAATGCATCATATGTAGGAAATACTTTTTGATTTACGAAATAAGGTGTTATGGACAGGCGCGCTGGAAGCCGTTTCATTCGAGGGGGGCTGAGAGTTGGGTTGGAAAATGAGTGACGTCATTATGTTGTCGCTGGCGACCAGACAGGTGTTGTAGTAGTAGTATATCTGGTTTGCGTGTGTGATTTCCTTTCAATTTTTGTTATTTTATAGAAAAAAAGAATGTTTACAGTATGGATGCTAAATCCGTGTATCATTTCAGTCGTTTTTTTTTTATATATATATTGAAAGCAGAAAAATAAGAAAACGGTTCCTTTTTTTAATATGAAAACCAAAAATTCAGCTTGATTTTTTTTGTTTTTCATTCTGAGGTAGAAAAAGCTGGAATCCAGCTGTTTCTGTTCATTAATTTTTCTACCTCAGAACGAAAATCCTAGCTGAATTCTTGTTTCGTATTTTGAAAAACAATGAAAAAGGAACCGTTTTCAAATTTTTCTGCTTTCAATGTTAAATTAAATAAAAATGATACACGGATTATGCTAGTAGAGATAGCCTGTAGCTTCATATAAAATGCTAAATATAACACATTTGAAAATCTTTTGTTGACTTAAAACCATTTTATACCGCGACCGGAATATAAATACTGGATGATGTTGATGGCAACCATCCGATCGTGTGTCCCGACCTCAGCAGACCGGTGAGACTCAACGTCCAGCTCACAAACCTCTGCTCGCGGATGTCTGAACAGAGTTTATGTCGGTGTCAAGGTCAGCATTTGGCGTGAATTCAGTCGCCGTTTCGTTGCCGTTGTTGTTTACATCCTTTATATGAGAAGAATTCTCAATTTTACTTTTCTTAACCGTGTTAGAGGTAACAATTTTTTTTTAAAAGTTTGAAATGCGTTTCTGCTGCTTATCGATAGCCATGACCAAACGAGTGTGAGCGAGGTGACGTGAAGGTGATGAAAGCACTTCCTGCGGAATTATTAAAATAATGAATCATTAGTTTATATGTTATCAACTGCCCATTATTTTTAATCCCATATCAAACACAGTATGTTATGTCAGTATTTTAATTTATTTTATTTAATTTAATGTTTTTAAATACAATATAATTTTAGTCCACAGCCCCCCAGCAGGGAGGGCTGATGCTATAACGAGGGGGGCTGCAGCCCCCGCAGCACCCCCCTTCCCGCGCTACTGGTTATGGACTATTCCTGTATAATGTAATGTTTCAGTTATCTATTAAGCGATCTGCTCTTATTTTCCCCTCTTATTTTCTCAGTGCCTTATAAAGATGCTGATACAAAATGCATTATGTTTCAGTTGGCTTAAGCAGACACAAATTAATAAAGCAACAAATAATAATCTTCTATGTTAAATAGAGTTTTTGTCCTAACCACGTTTAACTACGGGTGGTGCTATGACAAAGAAATAGAAATCGCTTGTCACAACATTTGGCTTGTTTAGTTTTTTTCAGCCTGGTCTCATTGTTAATACGTAGGTATTAATACGTAAATTTCAAAGACAAATATGCTGAAACGTAAAATATGGACGCATTGGCGACATTTAAACATGGCATCATAACGTTTTTACAGCTAAAAAAAACTTTAAATATTTATGATTCTTTCATTTCATTTGATTATTTATTTATTTTTTATCAATAACAAGTCCCGCTTGACTTGTTATGAATTAAAAATTGTGCATTCAAGCAGCGTTACGAGAAGTTTTACGGATTTGACGTTTACAGTGGCTGCTTAGAATGGAGATGGAGATCGCTGGATAAAGGGCTAAGTTTGGATCTGTTCCTCGCAAACATGGATTCAAACAAATTACACCAAACAAATAAAGTTGAAGTCTTTTGTTACTTTATTGTGTTTTGGTGTATTTTATGAGTGTAATGTCAGTCACTATTATTACTGTAAATGTTACAGTAAGAAGACAAGTAACCTGCATTTAATAAATACGACTGAAAACATGCAATTGATATGGCAATTAAATACAATAGAATCAAAACATTAATGCCACGATTTTAATATACCTAAATGGGAACTCCTACACATTCACACGGATACGTAAACATTTTAAGTTTTTAGTGCTGTCAATACGTCAATATTGTACGTTATGTGTGTATGAAAACTTAAGTAAATGTACAAACCACACTTTACGTAAAAATGGACACGTATTCTCATGAGATCACATTGGTTTTTGTTTGTCGTGCCGGGTAACCCCGCCTACACTGAAATCCCATTGGACCAAGTACCACTCCTCATGTATATTAACCATCAGTCAGATATAGGAAAAAGGTTTGCACTCTTACTTTTTGTGTGAGACTTATCTTAGTTTTATTATTTTACACTGTTAAAAATATTGTTTTGTGTGTGTTTATATTCAATACTGTATGTTATATTAAATATTGAATATGGATTGCAGCAGTGTATAATGACTTTTTGTTTTGTGATTGTGTTGCATCAATGATTGGTGGAGATATTGTGCTGACTGTACTCAGTGATATTGTTGACTGTTTGATTTTCTCATTTTTAAAGCAGAAAAACATAATAGCAAAACTAGAATGCCACTCTAAGTACAAAGTCCTCTACATCCATATGCTCAAATAGCAGTGATCAAGAGACACACACATTCTATGTGACTGAAGAGCTATTTTAAATCCTAGTGTATGTGGTCGTAACCGGCAGGTACAACGGTTTGATTAGACATCACTCCTCTTGTTCTTTGTGTTTCCTCCTGCTGCGATTCTGTAGATTAGCTCTCAATCACAGCATGCGTGGCCACGACTCTAATAACAGTAATCCAGTCAAAGGATTTGGGACTGAATAAACTCGAGCAAGAACAGACCTTGTCTTAAAATCAGCTCCCTCTGCATTTGAAGGGGCATACAGAGATTCTGCATGCAGCTCAATATGTATAACACAGCATGTAATTTGACGGTACTTCATATGTACCTCCGCAGACACAATCAACAGTAAATGGAGGAGATTCTCGACTCGCTCAAGAGGTATTCATTACCTCCAAAAGCCTTAAGAAGCCTCTGAACAACTGCAGAATGAAAGGGAGAGGAAGAACCAAAGGCTTGTGGCTATTTCTACCATGATAAGAGACCCGGCATAGGGAGAGATCAAAAAATGCTCCACTTCAAGCTCCTTGTGTTTTTTGCATTTATTTTCATATTACTCTTGACCTTGGCCTGAAAATGAAGCCGAATAATGAATATCCTGACCAGTGTTTTTCCAAGTGTACATATCTAAATGAATGTCTAATGAAAAAGCCAGTACCATCTGCAAAATCTTGATATTTAGCCGGGTGCACACTGTACGATTTATAAAAGTCCTTTACGACTTGTCAGACTGTACACTCGTGATCCCGCTGTATGGGCTCTCTGTTGTCTTTAATCTCAGACTGTACTGCGGTCTAGACGTGTTAAAAAACAGATGCAGGCAATTCTGAGTTTTACGTGAGCTGCATTTACTGAGGGATAGAAATGGTGACTAGGAGATAAAGATAATCTCTAACGTTAATTTGTATAGTTGAAAAGAAAATAGGGGGTAAAAAAGAAGACGTCTGTGGATCAAGTGGTGGTTTGTTGTTGTCTGCTAATTGTGTCATTATGTTCTGCGCTCCTGTTGGTTTTTGACTTGACTGTTGATGTAAGAAGGACTGTGACTTCTGTTATTGGCAGAATTTCATCAGGTCAAATTCTATCACAATGGTCATTAATCGGCTGTTGGCGCGTCAAACTAGCGATCAAAGACTTCATGTTATGGACAAGGATCAGGGGAATCTTTTAGGGTTCTCAAAATGTGTCTCAGATGGCTAAGTCGTGGCCAAAATTGTACAGTGTGAACCCAGCTTAAGTTAACATGAATGTTGCCCGTTAGGTTCTTGGCTGTGTGTAGGGATGAAAAAAATACTGCTACTTAGGTACCAAGTCGACGTTGCTTTTGACCAAGAAATGTTCTTGACCGTTGACATGCAAACTGCTCATTTTTAAAATCTAAAATTCCTTTTTTATTTTTAAACATCAATCAGTTTCAAATAATAAAAAACAATCAGTGTCAGGCTGATTCAAACTACGTTATATTAATCAAACAAAAAGAAAAATCACTGAAAATCATTTAAAGTATGAATTCCGCTATTTTTATTTCATTTGTTCAAATCCATTTTGTATATATGCAATGCTTTAGGTCCGACTGAAGCCATATGGTGACAAAGGGCATCAAATCTTCCCTAAGGTCTTGTCAGTCCAGCCACAATCTATTGTCAGGCACTGTTGGTGTAACATGATACTCTCTCAGAACAGCTTTACAGAGGCTTCTTGCATGATAGCATCAAGAAAGGCCAGACAACATGGCTATCTTTTGCTTTTAGTCATCCATCAACCTAAATGACAGGAAGCAGTTTAGCACCAGCTGAACAATTCTTTAATGTAATGGTAACCATAATGTTGTGCTTTCTTGATCTATTTGCTTGAATAATAGAATATACCAAATGCATTTTCAGCTTTCATTTTATTTTTAATGTTAGTAATTTAGATTCTGTATGTTTTAGTCACCTTTATTAATTAAATTCCTTTTTGTTTGGCTTTATTTTAATTTTATTTTAGTGCTTAACATTTTTTACAGTTAATTTTTCATCTTATATTTATTTTATTTCAGCCTTATTTCAAAAATATATGTTATAGATTTTGTTGTAGTTAACTAACAACACTGATTTGAAATGGAATTTTATTTTTTATTTATTGTGTTAATAAATGCTATCATACAGCAGCTTCTTGTTAAATGCAAAGAAGCTGCTGTATGATAAAAGCATGGAGCAAAAACCTTTTTCAGTGCTGGGTCGCAGCCATAGATCTGGACACCTGTTTTTAGGGAATGGTCTTGAATTTTTGAGGGCTATGAAAGATCTGATTGTTTCATTCCATTTACTGAAGCACAATGCTCAGTGTCCATATGTCCACTCCATGCTGTCATTGGCACGGCTCCAGCAGCAGTCACATGGTGGGAAGTTCCACTCATGTGGGGGAACACAAATCAAAAGTGAGGAAAATACCATAAATGTGTCATGAAGTGGTTTAATGCACTCCTAATGCACTTCTCCCTGCAGCTCTTGGGGAGATTTAATAACAACATGGAGAGAGGGCAACTGAGCAGCTCTGCTAATTCCTGGGATGAAACCCATCTGCATATTGCTCCTCTACAGCTGCACAAAACCCTGAGATTTTAGCCTTCATTTTTTTGAAATCCTTCCCAAACTGCTCCTATCTGTTGCAATCACATTCTTCCAAGCATCTAATAACTAAATGGCTTTTAATGTATGAAATGGGGATCAATTTAAATATACCTAAGACTCCCCCGAAGGCCATCAAGTTATGAGGGTGTAATCCACAGTGTGTGAGTTTTCACAAAAATGAAAACCTATCTCCATGACATACATTTGGACAAATTCATAATGATTTTTTAAACTCAGGGATTATAAAGTCAAATTATTGCACAGACACGTCAAGCTCAGCGAGGAAGGATGACAATGAAATGTGAAGATTTCAAATATTGCAGATGTTTTAGCCAAATGAAAAACCAGGATTACTAGTTAATTTAGCTTTCATAAGCAGTACAAATTGTTATAATACTAAACAAAAAAAAAACAAATTTCCCAAATATGTTATGACAGATGTCATATGTTAAAACATTGGTCAGATGAAATGGACTGTTTAGCTATCTGAGGTGAGCAAGAATGTAGATAGCTTAAAAACAATTCCATTTTTTTGGTCTTTGTCATTTGGCAAATTTTTACATTGAATCCGTGTGTTCAGATATATAGTAGGACATCTGCATCAGTTTCCATAGTAGTTCCATCAGATACTATATGTGGAAGCCGCGATCATAGCTAGAAACACTGCTACACATTCTGTATATGCTTTTCAAAAATCAGAATTTATTTGTCCCCCTTTTTTGTGTTGTTCAAAGTCAAACATAAAAAACCGTAACAGATTTACCAAATAATATGCCAAAATGTCATATATTTGCTGCCTGTCTGAACAAAGCATTTGGGATCTCCCAAGCATATTGTTTTTACGCAAGCCATGCTTCAGCACCTTTAGTAATTCCCAAGACCCATGACTATACAGCAGTTAAAAGGTCAATAAGAATACAATATTGAGTGATACTGTAAGAGGATAAAATGGATGAATGAGCATCGACTTAAAAAAAAAAAAGGGGGTTTTGTATTGTTAGAGATTCATATCAGTATTTGTATTGTACCGAAAGATGTGTATTCAAGTATTACTGTTGATCAAAACATATAATGAAATCAATAGACTTCACAGGAAACTATAGTTCTTTGATGCCCCTTTATTCAAGATAAAAGTATCTCTTTCTCTTGTCTCTCTCTCTCTCCTCACCCACACAGGGACAAATAAAAAGCACAAGCCAACTGCTACCCCACATCCCACATTTTCCATGCTGGCTGCCACTCAAACCCTGACCAAGGAAGTCCGTTTGATGGTAATATTTTGCTCAGCGTGACATCTCATTTATTCTTCCTAATCATCATTTCTTTTTACACAGCCTTTCCTCTGCTACCGGGAGCCCCGTCTTTCCCTCCCCTGTCATTTCTGATCTGGGTGGTTCACTCCCATTCGGGTCAGCGCCTCTGAGCAATACTATTCATGGGGGAACCGGTGGAGGGATTTACATCTCTAGGCCGAGTTTTCCCCTCCATTTGTTAGAATGCCAGGTCACCGCACTCCTCGCGCAATGGAGGCAAGATAATGGCTCTTGGACTAGCTCCTATTTATTACACACTCAGTGAGTCTGACCTTGCTCAGAGGCTGGAGATGAAGTGGTGAGGTGTTTTCTGATTTCCAGTCTTTAGTCCCATGCAGTACACCAGGTCTGAACCATCTCCTCCTTCACCTGCAAGACCAAAACGCACAGTTCCTTTAGACTTCTTTGTTTGTCTGTAATCCACAATGTGAATTCGTGCTAATTCTTGTGTGGGATAATAACTCTTATTAGACATGTTTCACCATATACAGCGGCGGTCTCGCAGCCTATGCAAATTTACCAAAAACACAGTGCGAAGAATCTGCAACAGTAGCTCTCAGATAACTGCAATGCATTAGGCACTTGGGCTCTTAACCTTCCTCAATAACAGAAATATTAGCCAGGTATGCTAATGCTTTTTGAGGTTTCCATGGCGGCAGTGGTCCCTGGCTCAGCACAACAAAGAGATAATAACATAACCATACCATCCATATGCTATTAACAAAATGGGATCTAAACATCTCTATCTTCCTGCTTTAGATGGATAATGTTACTCATACTTTGCTGTTTTATGGAATATGAGTGGGTAGTATTTAGAATTCCCAGGGGACATTTTGGAAAAGTGCTGGCGAAGCTTCTCAGAGTGGGCCACTTAGGCTTTCAGGCTTTCAGATGAGTCTGATGAATGTGTGCCGTATTATGATGTATTGTTATGAAGTTTTTTCCCCTTTACTGCTTTTTTGAAGTTAGAAGGTGAGCCATTATGCACCTGCACAGCTCCAACCTTTAACCATTTTAAAAATAGCAAAACAGCCATTAAAAGGGTCAAACAGAGTATCCACTCCAGAATATATTAAATATATGCCTGTGTAGTATGAATCAGGAACCAAGAAAAATATCATTAATAAATACCATGAGCAAGAGTTTCATTCAATGTTTAAAAATAAAATAAAAAATAAGGTAGAAAAAACAGGGAAAAAAAAACTTTACAACAAAGAAAATAGCAACATTTCATGTTTTACTGATTGAACTTAAATATATTCTACAATAAAAATATAGATGAACTCACAAACAGCATATATCTTAACAAAGTACTAATAGGCCTATATAGCAGATTTGGTGTTTTAACATGACTGTTAAAAAAAGTGTACTTCATATTTGTATGTGTGTGGTAAATTGTCCGCCATGTCACTATCATGTGACATCAGTTGCAATGCTGCCCAAATCTTCTGTGTCCTCACACCTTACGGTCTCACGGGCTGCATCCGAAATCACATACTTCCCTACTATATAATAGGTTAAGAAAAACAGTATGTGACAAAATAAGTGTCTGAATTCACAGTATTCATAAAAGAGTATAGGCAAAAAGTCCCCGAATGACCTTTTTGTCTGATGAGATTTTTAATCTTGCATATGATTAATGAACGGCAGTGAAGTGACGAAACTCACGCTGTAGGTCACATGATAATGACAACATGGCGAATGTAGTTTATCCAGATTACAGTTCATACTACACACATTCATACCCTATAGAACGTACTGTTTTAGCAATTGTGAAGTAATTATTTATTCAAAATAGGTAACTACTCAAGAGAGTATCCGATTTCGGACACAGCCATGGATTTAATGGACATGCGCACGTGGCATCCATTGTAAGTTCACAGACCTAAAGTGCAAATGAAGTGTTTGGGACAGGGCCTAAAGTGTCCATCAAATGCACACTTGCTCACATGCTGTTTTTCATATGGAAATATACATATTCGGGAACAGGGAGGCTCTGTCCCAAATGGAACCCCCTAAGCCCTTGCGATATTCCTCTGAGTCCACACTTTCGGGATGCAATGCCGCTTTGACTGTCAGGTAGAAATCTGCTGTGGAGCTAGCGGGCTCTGCAAAAGTGTGCATTCACGCAGCAGCAATTGCAAGACCGCAAGTGCACATGAAGTGTGCCATTTGGAGCAGGGCCAGAGTCTTTGCTTTGTTCCTGAATGAATCGGCAATCTTGAACACAACAGCTGTGAATGATTCAAATTACTGGCTCATACTTGTCGCCACCTACTGATGTAACCTCAGCAAGAGTCACTGTAAAATCCCATGCAAACATGAACAAACAGTGGGTAGATACAAACAGTGAAAAGTCTGTAGCCTATATCAGCACTCTCACTTTCAGCCAAGTAAAAATTTGAGGTCTGTAAATAAGTGTTGGCTCTTCAATTTTTTTTTTTTTTTTTTTATTGGAACCGTGAATTATTGAAATAAGTTTTTGATACTGCATTTAACTATTGTTTTGAATATTGTTCTGGTTTAGAAAGCCATCTGTAGTAACCTCATTAAAAGTAAGACTGTCTTAAGACATCTTAAGATATCTTAAAATATAATAAACTATATCCAGTGTGTGACATCAAAGAAACTTCAGTCCTTTCTGAATACCTTATGTACACCTGTTCCCAAATAGCAACATCAAAAGCAGGGAAGGCAGCAAAGAAATGTTGGACTGTATACAGCTACAACCATCTCACAGCCAGTGCCGCAGCACAGATGACAATCCTCCACTGCGCACTCCTCTCTCCTTTTGGGTCTTGCTGATTTTCTGTTATCTTGCCTTTAATAGCTTTGATCAAATTGGAGCAGAGACGGAGAGACTGCTAGGATGGGAATGGCCCCAGCCTTGGCACAGCACTTGTGCAAAAACACTATTATTACTGATCCAAGCTGTTGCCGTGCATCGGGTGCAATTATATTCACTTAAGGATCCCCATAGTGATGTGACTGGGTGATTTTTGAAGCTGGTGCTTTTAGTTGTTCCAGTAGGGCTTAGATGTACTGGGGATTTAAAAAAATAAAGGTGAGGTTATGGGGGGAAAAGCGGTACAAAAAAAGTGTATACAGTATGCGTGTGTGTGTGTGTGTGTGTGGACTGGTAATCCCTACGGTATGGGGACAAAAGATGGCAATATCCAAATTTTTGTCCTTGTGGGGACATTTTTTTGGTCCCCATGAGGAAAACATCTTATAAATCACACTAAGTGATGTTTTTTGAAAAAGTAAAAATGCAGCATGTCTCCTGTGATGGGTAGGTTTAGGGGCAGGGGCAGTGTAGGGGGATAGAAAATACGGTTTGTACAGTATAAAATGCATTACGCCTATGGAATGTCCCCATAAAACATGGAAACACGTGTGTGTGTGTGTGTGTGTGTGTGTGTGTGTGTGTGTGTGTGTGTGTGTGTGTGTGTGTGTGTGTGTGTGTGTGTGTGTGTGTGTGTGTGTGTGTGTGTGTGTGTGTGTGTGTGTGTGTGTGTGTGTGCGTGTGTGTGTGTATGTATGTATATGTGTGTATATATATATATATAAATATCACACACACACACACACAGACAGTTTGATTCTGTCAAATATATACAAAGCATTAAGAGAGCAAAAAACACACCCTGACCACACACACCAAAAAAATATGACAGGTGTAAAACCCATACTTTCAAGGTCTACAGAAAGAACCACAAATAAGCCTTCAAAAGCAGCACATATACAACACAGCCTCCATAGAAAGCACGTCCTTGCCTTTTATATTGTCCTTCAGTTATGTAGCGTGGCCTCACTCGTTAGCAGGTGGTGGTGGTTCTGTTGTGCAATGACTGCGTTGCGATGTATTTTTATATCTTTCTCTTCTTTTTTTTCTTAATGATTCAGAAAGCGGAGCAGGTCTGCCTAGCAGACAAGCCCCCTCTGTGAGAGAGCACTTGATTAATCATCTGGAAAACACTTTGCCATTTCAGCTGATTAAATAAAATTGACTGGATTTTTGAATTTTATGATAAAGTGACCCTTGCATGCTTGAAATGACCCAACAGAGAAATCATAGCTCTCTCTGTTTCTCTCTCTCCTAGGCAGAATCTATATTTTGTCCCTTGCAGATCCACGAGTAAGATGTCTCCTCAAGCAGAAAAACACTCTGTCACCGGTTGATGACAGTACCTGCCAACCATGTGCACCTCTGTACGGAAATGCAAAGCCTCTGAACAGGAGTGCAAAAGTTTCCTTTCAATTTCCCATCACGTTATTGAGCAATGGGGCATTCTCTCTCTCCATTCATGTGGAGATGAGGTTTTCAAGCTAAATTAGTAATGATGTTGGCATGTTCATCAGACTGACTTGGTTTCTTTTCAGTTCACCTCTGTTCTCTAACAGCTTCTTGCATAGATTTTATTCGTTTTTTCTTTCTTCTTTTTTGTCTCTTTTACTATTTCATTTTTATATTATTATATAATATATATTATTAATAATGTAATAACTATATATTATTTATGATTATTTTCTTGAATTAAAATATCTAGCACGATTTGGATGTGTTCGTTTGGATGTTGTTACTCTTTAAACATTCAACCGCACTGGATGTGTTGTCAGAATCTCTAAAGCATCACTATAAAAACCTGCATCTCGTAACTTAATGTGCCTTGTAAAAACAACCCAACACGTTTGCCATTTCCCTCAGCTTGCTTTTACAATACGGCTGTCTTCTGCATCAGAAGGCCAGTGGTGAGATGGAGACAATAAAACCCAGAGAACTTTGCTCCATCTCTTTAAGCATAGCCACCCCCACTCAGCAACACAAATAATTACTGTCCGTTCCCGGCAGCATCGATCATCCACATTGCAGATCGTTGCGCTTTCAAAGGAGGTCTCTCTTCATCAACATCAAACCCATTTGAGTGGAAAAACTGCAGTGTCCAAATGATGTTTACACTTGGGCTCTGATGTCTCTACTTAGTGATATACCCAGTGTAGCAGGCATACGTCCCTCACCAAGGCTGGAGGCAGCTTCATGGCCCATTGCATACAGGGCTTCAATAGCATTATGTTCCATTTACAGAATGGCTAAACAGCCCTGGATGATGCATGCTGGATTTGCGGAGAGGCTGTGATGAATTACTAAAGGAAAGGAAGCTATTTAATGTTCTGCTCAACCTGTATGAAAAATGCAAATTTTAAATAATTGGGTTGTGAATTTGAATGTCATTAGATTTGCTTCAAATAATTACATTCTGCTTGAATAACGTTACTTTATGAGCATTTTCCTGAAATTTCTTCTTACTTTTTATGCATACATATTATAAAAAAATAATAAAAAAAACATTTATCAAACAGTGTGGGGTGGGGGTGGAGGACACCATATTTTTCATGGAATATGGAACTTTTCTACAAATTTAGTTTGAACTTGTTAACTTGACATGTCTTAAAAACAAATTGCTCTTGGTGGAAAAAAAACTGACGAACAGCGAAATGTTCAATAATATGGAAATAGAGCAGAATCTATTGAGATTTTAAAGCCACTTTTTGTTCATTCAGTCATTTCCTCTGTCACAATGTCTCTGAATTATTTTGATATGTGATTGCATATTATATGATTAATTGGATGAAAATCTTGAATATATTGGCAACCTTATACTAACTAATGATTTTAATTATAGCTTTCAGTTTAAGCGACTGATCAATGATTGTGTAGAACCAATCTGACCTCAAATCAATCTTAACCTGATTCCTCAGATTTAAAGGAACAGGTGCCAGTGTGCTCCTAAAGGCGATGCTCTTTGGTGAACTCACTCTGGTATGAGCCCACCTGGTCTGGTCCTGTATTTGAATATGTAATGATGGAGCTGATGCTATGAGACGAGGGAATGCCGAGCTTATAGCAGAAAGTTGCTTTGCAACACGGCTGCTTAATGGCATCCTGACAAACAGCTGCCAGTCTGCTGGCAAATATTTATTCAGTATGCAAACCTGACATCACCTGGGCTTATCACTGCATAAACAGCTTGTGTAAACAGCCAGAGGATGGCCTGATTGTGAAAGTTTAGTTGTACGAAGAAATGCAATGAAGCACATTTCCATTCTGTTCATTACCATGGAGCTCTATTAGCAAAGCTGTGTAGTGGCCATTTAAAGGACGCCCCATCTCTTTTTGTTCTGTTGAATCTAATAGGTCACAGGGAGGTCACGCCATTGCACTTCATACAAACACACAATAAAGAAGTCAAAAATACAGTAAAAGCAGTAATCTAGTGGAAAAACTCCTTTCTAATGTAATACATCTTAACAAGTCCTGTGATGCTCATTTTCAGAATCATTCCTCCAGTCTTCAGTGTCACATGATCCTTCAGAAAACTAATATGCTGGTTTGCTGCATGTCAAGAAACATTTCTTAATATTATCATTGTTGAAAAGAGTTATGTTGCTTAATATTTTTGGAATCTTTTAGGATTCTTTGATGAATTATAAAGTTCAAAAGAACAGCATTTATTTGAAATAAAAATACATTTCTAAATTACTGTCTCTTTTAATCAGTTTTAATAAATCAATTTCTACAGTAGCTACTGACCCCAAACTTTTGAGCAGCAGTAATGTATCTTGCCAATTGTGGCCATTTAAAGCAGATTTCAGTCAGTGTGATTATTAGTTGTAATACCTGTACAAGCAGGATACCAATACATGCTAGTTATATATTGTTAGATGACGTCTCGGCTTCCCCTTTTGTCTTCAGTCTCATTCTTGAGTTTGTATCGCTCAATAACCAGCACAGATGCTGCATTTTAGTCAAATGGCCTACAAAGCAAACTCCAACACTCTAATCCTATGTGTAGCCAGCATTAAAAATTGGATTGGGGAGGGATAAGATTAGATTAGGCCTGCTGGATTTAAAAAATATAAAAAAAGTAAAAGCTCCATTTATGCTGGAACATAATCTCCTTTCACTATATGTGGGAGCATCAAGCCAGCCAACAGATGCCAGTCACATATATAGAGAGATATTTGTCTTGTGCCTGTTCCATCTCTCTGTAATTACATTTTATTATGATTATTGTAATTCCTTTAAAAATTTTGTTTTCATTGTATGTTTCTGTTTTTCCTCCACTTCATCTTCAGATGGATTCATCTCAGCAGAAGCTTTGTTCAAACCTTAATAGGCCAACCTGATATCACATATCTTCCATCTATTTGTTTCAAGTCTGCCAGCTTTTACACTGATTCCCTATTTCTTCACAGCTAGAAATCGGATTCATGTCTGCGACTGTTACATCACCTGTATAACCAAATAATTCAGAGTGCTTTTAGGAAATTACCTCTCCCTGGGATCTAATCCGTAGTATGAAGCACCTCTCCTCTGAAATATAATACAATGCAATCTAGGAAGCAATCGTATCAAGAGATTAAATGTATTCATTTTATTTTTTTATTTTACTCTACAAGCATTTTATCAATGAAAAAAAAGAAAAAACTTTTATTTGAGCTTTAAGCGATGTACATCAGTTTAAAGGCAACTTGTTTTCTCTCCAAGGACTGATGTAAAGCATTTTAAGAAAGCCCTTCTCCGAAATTCATTATAAATTCCCTCCAGCTGTAAAACCCTGTTAAAGTGCTCTGTTGGTAATACTGTCCTGGCAGATTGCCCGGTATTGCCTGCCACCAGGTCTTTAGAAGCAGATTCAGCCATTGCGGACTCACTCAAAGAGCTCTTGGGTTACATCTTAATCCCTCACATCCAATCTAGACAACATCTGCAACCCTGGAATTAGACAGATATGCTCATGACACTCAGCGACTGCTCGCACAACCTGCATGCAGCCACCACACTGACAGATGCTTTTTCGCTGTATTTCAGGCCAACTCTTACATTTCAGTATGCATAGTCCCCCAAAAGACAATGAAAAGGGATGTACAATGTCATTAGGTCTAATTAAAGGAATATTCAAGATACAACTCAATCAGCAGCTTTTCTGATGTAATGTTGAATACATAGGATTTATAAGCAGAAATTTGAAGCTTACAATTGTATAAAAGCCCTTACTGTAATTCTTCTGTTAGAACTTACTTGTATTATTTGAGCTGTAAAGTTGTTCTCATCATTTTATTGTTGTTTAGGGTTTGTGTAGTAATACCAATGAAGTTAAATTGGATTGCAAAATTGGATATAACTAAACTATATTTTCACACTAAATTATGCTAACATGTGACTATAATTTTGAAACAATGATTGTTTTAATTGATCCCATTCACTTCCATTGAAAATGCCTCACCAAGATTTTTCACATTTTTTTGCGTTAATCAACATTACTCCAAAAGTGTCGTTTATTGAACTTGTATTGAACCAGGAATATTCCTTGAATAAAAGATCTTCGTCACATGTAAAATTCCCAACAGAAACAAACAGTGTCTGTGTTTTTTGTTTCTAATCCATGATTTAATTGTTGATCCTCTCATGACTACATGTTCTTAAAATGACAAAGAGAGGGATTTTGATCCATTTCAAAGCCTTTTCCTCTCCCTCTGTTCAACTCCAGCCCTGTGTAAGAGCATCGTCCCCTGCCAGAGATCACTAATCTATATCTGCAGTATTTAGCTAACTTGCTACGGCACATGTTCTTGCTCTCTGACATGAGGTGTCTGCCGCCTAGGAGGGCCAGCAGGGCCAGCTGTCTGTGAGGAACTGGACCCCATAGGACCCACCTTCATCCATATGGCACTTATCCACATCTCAGCACTGGGGTCATGGGCACAGTGAGGGATCTGTTTTTAGGCGGCAGCCCAGTCAAAAGCCCTGCAGGCTAACACCACTAATCTGAGCTGGAAGCCTCAGTGTTCCTCTGGATTAAGAGCACACGAGGGGAGGGGAGCAGGGAGCCTGTGGGTCAGAAGAGCCTCTGGCACAATCTGACCTTTATCTGTTTGATGTTAGGAAAATCTATACAGTTTGTAGCTCGCAGACTATCAACAAGACTATTTGAAGGAAGGAGTGAATACTATGTGGGTGGATTTCATCAACTTTGGCCACTTGTATGTCCTAGGGCTTGAAGTTTATTAAAACGAACAGATTTCAACCCTTTTCTTTTTTATATACAGTATGAAGGCCTTGAAAACTTTTTAGCATTCAAGCATCACTTATTTATGATTTTTTTTTATTTTCTTCAAATGCCTAGGTATAGATTGTATTGTTTTTCCCTTGTACCAGACCCACACTTTTAATCTTAAACTTTGAAAATACACCATAAAAAGTAACCTTTTTTAACGTTTACATGTACTTTATTAACTAAGGAGACAACAGTGAAGTCAGGGAAGAGCTTGATATGAGGTAAATATGCTTGGAGAAAATATTTGTTTTCTTTATGTCCAGTAATGGTCCAATTTTGTCAAATTATGAAATTTAATCATGTGCATTTAGGATACATTCAGTGCCTAGCTATGCAATTATCTTCCTTTGCTATTGGAATTACCATAACTATGAGTTTCCTAGTAAAACTTGAACATGAACATCCTCTCAAGTCATATTTACCAGTGGGAAGCTCATGAATAATTTTGATACCTAAGTTCCCAAAATGGGCGGACCATAAACTTTAAACATTGTCGGAAGGGAGAAAGAATGCTGCTGTGACTGGTATTCTTGATTACTTTTTTCCCACAACAGCTACATTGCCTTCAATGCCTTGTCTTGTCATTAAAGTGAAAGCAGATTTGCTTGAATAATCATTTGTAGTATACTGTATGTTTTATATACAGCGAACATAGCCTGTATTTGACCGAAATTCATCATCAGCAAGCTGACTAACTAGATAGCACAGTGAATGTTTATATGGTTGTAAATAATTAGGGACGCTAAAAATCATTTTATCTGCAATACGTTTTTCCGAACAAATAAGCAAAAATAAATCTGGTGTCCTCCAGGATTCCTGTTCAAAGCACTTGAAGTCGACAAAGTCTTTATCACAACTTCAAAAGTGAGAAGTAGTCCTATAGCATGTAAAGGCAGCATTAACCATAGCAAGATTGAGATAAGAGGCTGCCATTTTATTCCAGTGGAATCATAATGGAGTGCTGTACTGATTTGACATGTTGAAATGGCAGGGTAGAGGAAATGTCCATGACTTCTGACATAAATGACAGAATTCTTCTGTAAGGCATTATATTTGGACAATATTATTAGACTAATTAAATAAACTATAGCAAGTGTGTGAAAAGTGTGTTATAGGAGAGGAATGCCCAGATGAAGAAACACACATGTACAAACATTCAGCACTTTTCTTCATGAAGTAATTGCTTATGGAAAAAATACAAGTATTTAAATAAATTATTTAAATTACTAAATTAAGGTACATCAACAAAAGTCATTTTTAAGCTTCAGAAAAGTTAGAAATACCAACAGAAACAAGTGGCAAATGACTTTATGCAGTTGTTTTTGAACTGAAGAACAGCTCATTTTGGTCTGTTAGCCAAAGAAAGGGAATAGTAGGACCATCTCAGTGTCAAGGGTGGAATATTAGTGTAAATGTGATAGGGTCTGAATGAGAGCATTTTCACCTATATGAGGCTACTGCTCAGGTACACTAGAGCTGGGTATGGGTGTGTCTGATGAAAGATTCCTTGAGCATGGTGTGAAATTCTTGGCTTCTGTTATTGAGATCAGTTATCTGCTGGTATCAAAGGTTTATCTTTCCGTGATGAGGGTGGATCTGAGCCCTACAATCATACTGCTTATCATAAGCATGCATGATAACAATCACATCCCAGTACCGAACAATTCAACTTTCAGAACTAATAAGAGAGATCAGCTGAAAGTTAAATAGGTTGATCAGTGGAACCAATAATCTGTAGCTCAAAGCAACAGCAGATATACTCCAATGTGCATCAAATTTTCCACCCATGACTTTAGTGATCTTACATCACCCAGTGTCTTTAAATAGTCGAGATAAGACTGGTTTGAATAGTCTCTGTGCAGTCTCCTAATTCTGTCAAGACAAAATCCTAAAATGAAAGACCAACCTAAAATATACAGCTCTGACCTACCCCGGCCCCTAGTATCAGAAGCGTCTTTGGTTAGGGACAGGTTTGTAGTGTGGTTAGGGTGGGATGAGGTGTACGATATGGGTCAACAGTGTAGCCTAATTCTAGATGTAATTATAGAAATGATTACAGCTGAAATTATATGCATGTATTTAAATATAAGTGCAATTTACTGTAAACCCCCCACCACCAAAAAAAACACAAAAAAAACATGTATGTACACAATAAGTGCATCAAATTATGTTTTCAAAACAGTCTTCCCATTCTCGAAACTCTAAGTGCAAATGTTGTAGCTCCCCCAAAACATGTAATTCATGCTTCAAAACCTAGGTATTGTGTCAGTAAATTGGCCAATGCCACTAAAACTGTTTGTCATTGTGTGAGACACACTGGTCCAGATTAGATTGTTTGTTTATTTTTACTGTGGAAATATTTCTTAAATACAAAATTCTTTTTTTTTTTTTAACTTTACACTGAGCTTTTTAGATATAAATTTCGACAGTAGGTACAAATTTACTGGGAAATGTCAATACTGTAGAACGCACAAACAAAATGAGCATTTTTATTCATAAAGTTGCGAATAAAACATTGTGGCGAGGTGGACGAACGAGCGACATGGGAGGAGCGAGTGGAGACCGGTGCGTGATTGTTAATGAACGTCACCTGTAGCGAGGCACACCGGTCTCAAAGTCCTCTCATGTCGCTCGTTCGTCCATCTCGCCACATACATTTATTTTTTGTAGAAATGTTACACATAAACTTAAAATTCACATTATGTTTACACACTCTATTATATCTTTCCCCTAACACCACCACCACGCATTCTGCTGCTGTTTAGGGTTGTGACATTCCTCCATGTTCAAAAATGGCTGTGATTGTCCTACGATTGTGATCCCTATTTTATTATGGCAGGCCATTTGCCATGGCAGACATTGCAAACATTCAGTTTCGGATATTTATGGATTACATGCATTTCTGACTGATTTTGATAATTGTGAATGGATCATTTTGCATGTGATGGCTCTCACGATGAGAATCTGTTTGATCTGTTGATGAGTTTTGACCAACAAGCCATGGTCATTTAGCTGTTGTGCAAATTGTAAACAATCATTTTGCACGTGTGCCAAAACACATGCATTTTGACAGTCTTATGAACTGTCCTGTACTATGCACCTAGCATGGAATTATGGGTGTGAAAAGACACAAATCCTATCCTCTGGCAACAGGTTGTGGGATGCCTGCCACATCTTTGAAGCTGATATTGCATAGAGATTACCTCAACAAAGAACATTAACCGGATGTTATATACCAGTGCTGTTCATGATGCTTGTATAGTGACAGGTCTTTGACCTGTGATTTATTATAGTTGCTCAGTTGCTTTATGAGTATAATGGACAATCCACTCTGCAACTGTGCGAGTTTAGATTACACCTGTAAAACTATACTAAACAGAACATTTTGCTGATCTCTTCAAAGCTGAACAAAGAGGAAACAGCACACCAAAGATTACTGAAGAAGGTTCATGTCAGACAGGCTGTACAGCTTCTTTGTTTTTCCATATGCCAACAATTCACTCTTCTTACAGAAAACGAGCATCAGTCAGTTAATCCCATATGAACATTTCACTGGATTTATTTGTATTGTTACTGTAATGCAGAGTAAATTTAAACTTTTTTTAAATTTTTTTATTTATGTAGTAAATAGTAGTGTAGTAGAATGCAGTTATTTAAATATGATGAAACATATTAGAGATGCACCGATCGCCCAGCTAGGGATCAGAATCAGACGATTTTCCTTATGATCGGCCCGAACTGGTGACCGGCCGATCAGTCTCATGTCTTTCCGATTCCGAGCCGGTTTTTATTGCCAATTTCTGCACAGGCAATAACGTTTACTGTGCATTTTCGTTCTTTTCTCTCTGACAGAGAAGTGGCACACATCCTCTCAATCACTCGTCTCATATGCTCTGGTTAAAAATGTTTGTATTGCACATCATTTTAGTAATTCCCACACAAAAGCGCTCGCACCAATGATCTATATAATTTGAGCGCACAAGCCGCTTCTCAGTCTCAAACAGCTTGTGGGTCCAAAATGAGTGCCTCACTGCACTTAAGCGGTCAAATACATCCAAAATTATGTCAAAATGGTCGGCGAGTATTCAGTTTTGGAACGTCAATATTGTTGAGAAAGACAAGGGATGTTGTGTAACAGTATAATGGATCCATGCATAAACTCTTAAAGTGACAGCAGTCTAATATTCCTGCTGCTGTCTGTCATGTTCATTAAATAACAGAAGACAAACAAAATCGCATGCTGCTCTTGAATTAATACGTTTTATAACTTTAATTGTATTAATCTGTATTATTATTATTTTTTTTTACAATGAAGACTATCCAGTGTTATTTTACATTTAAATACTTTAATTTCTGTAGGCTAATATTTGTTACCTGAATAATAACCTACTGTTAGACCCACCTGAAAACTTAAATCCATATTTATTTTGTATCTCTCTCTATTCTATTGCATTTATTTGTGCAGTTGTTTGCAATTTGTTTATATGTTGTTATTTTATTACAGTCTTTTTTATGTGTTTTTTGCATGAAAATAATACTTTGCATTGAAGAAATGTTAGATTTTTGTTTGTATATGCTGTCAAGTATAGTTCTTAGAAAGAAAAAAACCCGCTAAAAACGATATATGTAGGTCACACTTACAAATTGGTGCATCTCTAAAATGTAGTATTATAAATCAAATGGTGATTTGTGTTTTGATCGACGGATAGGATAGGATAGGATAGGATAGGATAGGATAGGATAAGATTGGATGGATGGATGGATGAATGGATGGATGGATGTTTCCACAAACAAAATGTTCTTTAATAAATCAAACTTAGGCAATCCAGTAGCAAGAAGACAGTATAAACATAAACAATACCAGACACCAACTGAAGAAAAGAAGGAACTTCAAATACACAAGGTGACTGAACACACATGATAAGTAGGGGAAGACACGTTCATCAGAAACCATAGCTAACCATAGGAAACTGGAACAAAGGAAAACAGATGACTGATAAAAACTAATAGAAAGTTCATGAAGGATGGTTAGATGGATGGATGATAGATAGACAGTCAGACCTGTTATAAAGAAACACATATAGCTTCTCAACCGGTTTTTGTGACTCTGCTGCTCTAATGAGCTTTTCTTGTCCAATAGTGTAGTCACACTTTAATTTAGCCATTTCTGTAGTATTTCATCCTTCTCCTGGGCATTTAATAATTTGTACTTTTCCATTTTTGGCCTATTTTATTTTATTGGCCTAGACTTCACTGTCAACTTAACAATTATATCTTACTTATAAATTATTATTTACAAAATGAATAGTAGTTGTTAAGACTGATGTGGTTTGTAATTGGTTAAATGTGCTTGGAAAAAAAATATGTTCTGAATATTGACTTACCTAATAATTATGCACGCATTGTAGATATAGATGTAGATATAAATGTTATAGTAAGCCATTAAAATCAACCAGATTGTCTCATGACTTCATTTGGATAATGCCAGTCAGTGCCACACATCTCTGATACCATTTCCAATTTCTATTCTGCCCAGAAAAGCAGGTGTATTTTTGATACATGAATATTGTATTTGAGAATATTTTTGTAAAAAAAAGCTCAAGCATGTTTGCCAGTGGTCCTCTTCCTGAGTCGGCACAAAACACAAGGGGATACATGTATACGGAGGCCACCTCTCCACTCCTCTTGACCTCCAGCAGAAAAGCATCTTATTCCTCACCCTAAAGGAATACGTACTGGCTGATTTAGAGGCAATGGGTCTCTAGTGCCACCCTTTGGCTGCTGTGATTAGTGACCCATTCAGAAGCCACAGCACAATTTACTAACGAACAGAAGCCCTGAGAAGTCACTATTCAGTTCTCTCCATGCAACACCTAATTTCTTTAATTATACAGTTTATTAGTTTTCTTGGTTCAGCACGCACCAACACATCCTTCGTATGTTGTTGTTGCAGAGTGTCAAGAATGGCAAACTCCAATCAAAGAAAATTCGATTCCATTAAATAGCAGCCAGTGAAGCAGTTTGAGTTCTTAATGAGAAAGCTCACACGGGGGCCACTAAGAATGTTGTGTGTTTGCTTTCCTCACTCTCTCTCTCTCTCTCTCTCTCTCTCTCTCTCTCTCTCTCTCTCTCTCTCTCTCTCTCTCTCTCTCTCTCTCTCTCTCTCTCTCTCTCTCTCTCTCTCTCTCTCTCTCTCTCTCTCTCTTTAATTGTATGAGAATGCATTTGCTTTACTTGGTGAGCTAATTATGGATTAGACCTCTTCTCATGCATCACAGTGGGAAGAGCCTTAATTATAGACCTGAGCATTATTGGAAATGTGTCAACAAAGCCATGAACTGCAACATGTACACAAACAGTTGTAGCAGTTTACCCCATTCTTTGGTTTATTAGTTATTTACACTGTGGTGAAGTGTTTTTGTGCATTCAATGGGGAAAGAACATTACAGGTAGACTTTACTGGTTATATGGACATATTTTATACTAACGTGACTATATTACACACTATTTGCATGTTAGCAACAGCACTAACAATAACACTGCGTGAGCTGCTCCAGGACATAAGCAGTGTTGGGGGTAACACATTACAAGTAATGCAAGTTTCCATCTGTCAGTCACTACAACGTTATGTCGACTGACAAATGGGGCCTCACTTGTTAGCACCGACCACCTCTGAGTTTTAGAAAAACAGCCAATGAAATTGGCATGTGGAATTTGCGAGCCGAGCCACTCCTCCGTATATATGGGTATATAAGATGGCGGCATGCATTCACTCATTCAGATTTTTACTGTTTCACGCATTCAGAGCCGAGGGGTCGCACAACGATCCAGTCACCAAGTAACGAAGGACATGCTACAAGAGATCATTCTAGGCTGGCACAGTTGCACGGAGTTAGTACGGTTGGAGTAAGAGCCTTCGGACAAGTTGATGGCCCTGTTTGCCCGGGCCAGCGTGAAAATCTGACTTGAGTGGAGCCTTCCAACTTATGCTGAGCTTTTGCGTTGGATGCTTGGTTCCGGGTGTGGCCCCGGCCCAGTGCCGTTCTTCCCGGAAGTGCATGAGGAGGTTCAGAAGTCGTGGAAGGCAGCTTTCACTGTTGATTCGGAGCTTCCTCAACTCTCACTACCCTCGATGGTGCGGCTGCCAAAGGTTTTGTGGAGATTCCTCAGGTAGAGGGTGCAATAGTGGTGCACTTGTGCCCACAAATTGCCGCCACCTGGTTGAACGTCTGCATCTCTGGTTGCTAAGGCTTACAGGCTTCCTCCACCCTGCATGCAATGGCCAGTCTGCAAGTTTATCAGCCCAAAGCACTCAATGAAATACACACGGGTAGTTCTGACCTGGGGTTGATGCACAAACTGTGCACGGCAACTGAACTCACCCCCCATGGGTGATGAAAGTCAGAGCGTGGGCCCTCAGCCAGGCAATGTCCACTTTGGTGATCCAGGAACGTAATCTCTGGCTAGACTTTGCTGAGTTAAAGGATGTCGACAAAGTGTGCTTTCTCGATGCCCCCATCTTGCAAGGTGGCCTCTTCAGCGACACTGTCGAGGACTTCACCCAGCAGTTCTCGGCAGTCCAGAAAAAGACTGAAGTAATCAAACACATTCTGCCCCGGCGTGACACCTCTGCCACCAGGCCGTCAAAGGATGCCCCCAGTCTGTTCGTCACCAAGGGTGTCCCCCTGCGGCGTCTACACCTGCTTTGGCACAACTGGAGACAACCCCGGCTGCCCCATCGAAATTCCCGCAGGAAGGCTGCGCAGCCTTTCCCTCAGGCTGCTAAACCCTCCAAATGTCCATTGAAGTAGCCCTGATACAGGGAAAATAGGGGAACTGAGGGAACTTTCCAGTCAGTCCCGCTGGCTCTTGCTGACAATCATACTCGACTATGAGATTCTGCGAGTTTTGAACCAGGATCTTTACAAGCTCCCGTTCAAAATGCTGATACAGAAATGCATTCTCATGTGGGTTCATCTCCAAGATTGGTTCACAGTGAACGACCTGAAGGACACGTACTTCCATGTCTCGATTTTACCTCCACACAGACCATTTCTTCTTGCTTTCTAGGCATAGCAGTACAAGGTCCACCCCTTTGGGCTGTCCCTGTCTTCCTGCATCTTTACCAAAGTCGTGGAGGCTGCCTTTGCTCTGTTATGGGAAGTGGGCATTCGCATTCTCTCCTTATAAGGGAGGAGTGCCCTTAGAACAAGAGTCCAAGCACAAATGGGTTGGGGTATTGTATCCAATGGGCATGCAGCAACGGATTGGGTCACTCTGCACCATTTACATTCTGGGCAAGCTCAATTGTGCAGCCGCCATGCTGTCATGACAGCTCACGCTCGCTGGAGAATGGAGACTCCATCCCCAGGTGGTCCTGATGATCTGGAGTTGATTCTGAGATGTACAGGTAGACCTGTTTGCCTCCCAGGAGTCTCCCACTGCCAGCTATTTTACTCCCTGACCAAGGCCCCCCATTGGAAGAGACAAATTGGCACAAATATGCGTTTCCCCCATTGAGCCTACTTGCACAGACACTGTGCAAGGTCAGACGGGATGAGGAGCAGGTCTTGATGGTTGAGCCTTTCTGGCCTTGGACTATCATCTGGACTTGCATGGGGTGCTGGGTAGGTTATGACTAAACGGGAGCAGTTGCCAAAAGGGCACGCTATGGCTTGCCAGCATCTGCATCTCCAACACTCATAACACAGTTCAGGGGTTCTGGTGCTTTCCATAGGGATCCCATTTGTCAGTCGACATTACATTGTAGTGACTGAAAGATGGGGAATGTCATGGGTACTGATGGTCATAATAACCCATGTTCCCTGATGGAGGGAAAGGAGATGTTATGTATCCCCTGTCACAACTGGCTGAATGGCCAGGGCCCTCATCTCAGCTCCTCCGTATAAAACCTGAATGAGTGAATGTGTTCTGCCATCTTATATTGCCAGCAGCCATATCAACCCACGACTGGTTTCCCACTGAGGCTAAGCAGGGTCGGTACCTGGATGGGAGACCTCCTGGGAAAAACTTGGTAGCTTCTGGTAGAGGTGTTAGTGAGGCCAGCAAGGGGTGCTCACCCTGTGGTCTGTGTGGGTCCTAACACCCAATTATAGTGATGGGGACACTATATTGTCAATAAGCACCGTTCTTCGGATGAGATGTTAAACCAAGTTCCTGATTCTCTGTGATCATTAAAAATCCCAGGATGTCTATCGGAAAAAGAGTAGGGGTGTAACCCCGGCATCCTGGCCAAATTTGACTATTGGCATCTGTCCATCATGGCTGCTGATCTATAACTAGTAAAGTAACGCATTACTTTTAAATTTACAAGAAAATATCTGAGTTACTTTTTCAAATAAGTAATGTAAGTTACCTTTAAGTTTTCCCATTTATTTATTGAAAGAAATCTGGAGTAAGAAGCAGAGGCATTGTGTATGCTGTCTAAATATGATGGTAACTGTAGTTCTACCAGAAAGACTCGGGAGAATACTACTGGGACAATTATCCATTTATTTACAACCCAGCAAGCAATAAAGTCCTTTGACATAGGCCCCATCCATAGCTTGCAATCTGAGGGTCCGGACTCTGCATATCCTGCCTGAAGACGAAGGCAGAGGCGCAGCCGACCCCCAAGTATGGAAGGGACCATCTTGGTGATGGTGGGGTGAATGTAGGGAAGGTTTGACTTGGAGGTGGTGGGGAGGATGGCAGTGCATTGGAGCGTCAGCATCTGCAAACTCAGACATGAGTAAGTACCGATCTTTTATACTCAAGTATTAGAATGTGATTGGATAGAAAACGAAGTTGCAGTGACGTGATAATTAAGTCTTCCTGGCAGAACTTACGCTAAAGCTTTCATTTCTAGACTTAATGTGAGTATGCGTTTACTCATCTCACATGCACAAAACCAGATTCAGTATTCCTCAAAACGAATAATAGCAGTGAAACGCAATCTCTGAATATTACACAAAATCGCAATATGGAAATATGTTAAATAACACTACGTATTTTAACCAATGTCTTTGCTGCTGACCTTCGATGATCCAATGATGATCCAATTTAACCATACTAACAAGCAAAACTTACTTTAGATAAACTTCACATTTGTGTTTAATTTTTTATTTTTTTTGCTGAAGTAAGAGTGTTGATCTTTCGTCTCCTGTGTCCTATTCTTCTGCACACCAGAATAGCAGCACAGCTGAAAGCTGAGTCTTATTAATTTCACTTTTAGTGAGAAAGGGCCTAAACATTTGCTAAAAATTACCCAAACATATTTATAATAAAACAATATATATAAAAACTTAAAAAACAAACAATAAAAAAGCCTAGCCCAGATGAGAAAAAGAAAGCAAAAGTAACGTAATGCATTACTTTCCATAAGAAGTAAATGAAGCCAGGCATTTTTCCTGTCGTATGTGCTTGCAGGCGATTTTATCTCTCTGGATAAGTCTCATGGAAATCATTTATGCGCGTATGGTCACGGCTCGCACTGCGGAATTACGATTCAGGAATTATGAGCCGAGTGTTACGAGCACCTCCTGATAATTTTCAAACATGTTTAAAAAATTTGGGGAGTCATACACTGTACACTGTCATGTATATACTGACCCACACAAATAAACTGTTGAACTGCTTTTCACCAAATAATTCGTATCATTTTTTAATATATTAATTTTTTTCTGTTCAAAGCTATAGCAGCTCAATTGAAAGCTCCATGTTTCGTGTTGGAGCATCAGGTTAGTTGAGGCCCTGTCTCAAATGCCACCCTAAAAACTTGTGACCCTCTTCCTACGAGTCAGCACTTTTATGACGTAATGACGAAGGACTGTCGGGAAGAAGTCTGCTGCAAAGCTCACACTATTGCGGGCTAGGCAAAAGTGTGCATCGAGGGCGCATATCGACCGCAAAAGGGGCGCTCTTCTGAATCCTACGATCTCATTAGTCTCAGCCTCAGATGTCACGCCCACGTACCGTTGGCTGAATGTCTGATGCATTTGGCACACTTATCTGGAAACACTTCAGGAGTTTCGAAATGTCATCTGATTGACTGAATTCTACAGAATGTCCGTGAGACGTGTTCTTCTTTAACGATTCTTTAACGGTCCGCATGGAAACAAATGCCATGACGCCAAACTCCCTTGTGGAAGAAGAACACTGTCATGTTTACAACTGTGACAATGAGCGCTTACCACTAAACTTGCACAAGAGTCCAGAACTTCTGCCGACTTTTATGATATTTCTTAACAGCACCCATGAGTTTGTATCTTGTGACACTCTCCAGACATTGTATAAAGTCTATGCGGTCAAAATCTACATATGTTTGCTGCCAATCAAAATACTGGTGCCTGTGGCATGAAGGCCAACTCTCCTCCATAATGCTTACGGTAGTCAAGACATACTTGAGCTCTGGTCTCTTGTGCATGACATATCACAGTCACGCCACTGAAAAAGTCCATTAGCAAAGGTTTGCCTTCTGTTAATGGCCTTTGTACTTCAGCGGTCTCTCACTGCTATTAAAGCATATACAAAATTACTGCACAAACCATATATTCTCTTCCAAGAATGATTTCCAAGACAGTGAGTGACTGAATAATATCACTCAGAACCAAGTCAGACTCCAATTGATGATTTATTTATCAGAAATAAGATTTAACCATTCTTGCTCCTGACGTCATTATGTGGCAGTTTTAGAAAGCTACTAAAACAGCTTAATCTTTTGTGTATGTGTGTGTAGTTGCTAACATTCTCGGCCAAGAGTTGTATTGATTAATTAACCACTCTGCCAATGAACTAACAAATACTGACCTTTTGAAGTCCACAGGGCATGTGCCAAAAAAGAGAAAAAAGTCTTTACTACATTGATTATTTAATGGAACCTCAAAATGATGCTTATCACACGCCGCTTTGTCACTCGTCAGAGATCAATAGGCCCTCAATACATTGACCTTTTTAGAGATAAGCTAGTGATATTCTAATGTACTTAGATGCTGTTTACTTTAGTTGCTGTAATTTAAAACAAATTATTTTAATTTTTAATTTTCCATTGATCATCAAATCCAAGGTAACAGGACCGGTAATGTGCAATCTAAAAAAAAATGTTTAAAGCAATAGAAATACTATAATAAGCACAAAACGGGCTGTGTTAAGTAGTCCGCAGGCACATGGCCTTCCTGTTAAATTTGAAGCCATAAGTAACTGTAAGAAACATTGGCCTTGTACATTCACCCCATCACTACACTGTAGACTGTCCCATCTGGTCAGTTTGTCAAATCAACTGAATGCACATGATAAAAGGAACAACAATGTGGTTGATCCATACATTTTTTTCGTTGGCTGAGTGGACTGAGGTATGAAACGTCTGGAGCAGAACTGGCTTTCTCAATAGACATCAGGCACATTGAGACAAATGGGAGATGACATGAAACATAATGCACCAACTAGATGCCACACAGGGCTGCAGTAATGGGTCAGAAATCAGGAGCCTGGAGCAGAAGCTGTCAAAACTAGGCATCGCACGAACGGCTAATGTTTTTCATCCATTTTCCCTTGCAGCTAAATGCGGATGTCCAGTACTGGGGCTGTTCGCTATCCCGAATCTAATGCACCCCTCCTTTCTCTTTCCCTTTTTCTAATCTGCACTGTTCCACCCTGCAGTGCGAATCAGCCAGCCGTGCTAAAAGACGTTTGCTTTTTAATTAATCACCCTGATATGATGGCGGCCTAGTTGCTCCGTCCCTAAATTTAAATCAATGACGCAAGCCACAGCTTCCTGTCAATATTTTCCATAGTGCAAATAAATACTCAGAGTTGCGGCCTGGGTGCACCCTGAGGGGGAGCTGGCACAATAGTGCCTTCACCTCCCTATGATGAGCAGACTCCATTGTCCCTGCTAGTTCAGTGTTGCTACAGGCTACAGTGGAAATTAAGCTATTCAGAGCTCAGAGAGAAAAGTCTTTGACCAAGTGTCCAGACAGACATAAAGAATGTGTTTAAGTACTTTGTATGTATTGTAATTTTAAAATCATGTCCCTCATGTTCTTTTGTATTAGAAATGGAATGGAAATTGTGATAAATTCACCTGATTTAGTCAATTCTGACTGAATCTGTTTTTTTTGTTTAATTATTTAAGTATTAAGTGTTACTACTGAGCACTTAGTGACATTGCAAATAAGAAACCTTGAGGCTTTCGCATGTGCACAAGTCTCTTTACATGTATCACTTGGTGCAAACTACAAAATTGAACGTGAGCTCAGGAAAATGTTTGCGTCTGCACATAAAATGAGGCTAAAATTTGATTTCCACGTGCAGATTTGGTCATGTGGATGTTCTGCGTTTAATAACAGAAAGCAGCTTGGTTTGCTGTGTGAGCTGTGCTTCATACTGAAAATAGAAAGTTGATCTTTTTTGCCCATGAAATTTCGCTTATGTGACCACACCTTTTTACCATTTCCTGTTCATAAATATGTTTTTGTGTGTTTTTTGTTGTTGTTGTTGTTGCTGCGTCACTTTAGGAGCTACTGGCCAATCAAACACTGTTTGCAAGTTTTGATCTACACTTCTCTGAGAGTTGTTGCTCAAAGATCAGTACACCCCTGTTTATCATTTGTATTTATTTTAATAGGTTACATCTGAATACCAGAAACCAGCTAACTGCTCATAAGAATTATATAGGTGACTACAATAAAAGCCAGAGCAAGTCAGAACACCTCCCAAGTGATTTTGAGGTGCTTGTTTATGCTGACTAATAACGTACTGCTGCTGCATCAACCTTTTGATCTGAAACTCCATCCACTGAAATACATGGTCATGAAAGCAATAATGTCTAGACAAGGTTATCTCGTATGGTGGGTTTATCTTTTATTGACCTTGTCAGGCCAACAGCTGACAGAGATTGATTTCAGCTTGTTTTTCCTTGGAAATGGGATCCTTGTGGAACACCATGGGAATTGTTCGGCTCCCTGATCAATGCTGTGGGACCCCGTGTAGTCAAAGAGCATCAGGATGACATTGTGTCTCATGGAGTCTGTGGAGTGTCCTGTGCTCCTTACCTCATCACTACAGCCTCCAGATGACTGAGTCATCATTAGCTAGAAGGCATGACAGCTGCATAATGATTCACCTTATCAACATAATTATTAATAGATTCATTTGACTTCCCTAAAAATACATTTAAATGCAAAGCCATGATTCCTAAAAGAGAACTGTTTCCATTCCAGACAGAGACCTTTTTGTTTGACGTCTAAAATGTTGATAAATGCTGCCATCTATAGGCAAAGCACTGCATTTTTAGATATGCTGAATGAATATGGTTTAATTGCATCAAATGTCCCTTTTCTGAAAAACAGATTGCATTGTAAATATTGAGCTGTTTTATTCAAGATGTCTTCAAAGGAGCTACTAAAGATTAGCATAAACGATGTCCATCAGATATGCAGATTGATATCTAGAAGTATTTTTTCTTCTTCTCACTAACATTTGAATAATCAAATTGAATGCCAACAATAAAAATAACCAGCTAGGATTGCCAGGTCTATGCAACCAAACCGGCCCAAATGACTCCCAAATATCCCAAAACAAGCCCAATGATCCTATCCAAATGTCAAAACTCAACATATGCCACTCCCATACATAAAATACATATGTTACAATCACTGTTATGCTTTACACGTTATCAGTAACAAGTTAAAATCTTGTCATGTAAGACAAACCCCTTTTTTAGCTTATAATTGCAAAGTAAGCCCGTTTTGTTTTACTGCACCACTGCTGAGATGCAGCATGAAATCACATGCAGTCTGTAATTATTTTGGTATGATAGGCTACTACAGTCACACTGTGTATAGTTACTTTATTCACACACCCACACCCACACATCTGCGGCACGTTCAGCAGTTTTTAAAGACTTAATAAATCCCCTGCATATGGCGGCTGAAGCACCTTAATAGCATTAAGGATGAATGTTGCTGATATAGATTTATCATCTGTGGATTATGACAAACTGAAAGGCTGCCTTTGACTAAATCTAAGACCCAGCTTTCTGGCAGATGATTTTGTACCCTGATATAAAATTTGTTATAATAAAAAATATTATATATAATACATTTAGTTATGGATCTATACAGAAGTTTTCAAGTTAAACCAAGCAGTACAGAGTACAGTAATTCAGGAAAGACCAAGACCTACTACACCCACACACACAATCATATTCCGATAACTGCATAACTATTGATATATTATACTGGGGCTGGCATAGGCTCCAGCAACCCAACAGAGGATAAGCAGTTTGGATGGCTGCTGGAAACATAAAGTCTTCTGTGGTTTCTTCTAGCATCCACTAGATGGTGCTCTTGGAAATGGTTTTGCATGACATTGATGCTCATGTGCACCTGTCTAACCGCTTGTTAAGTAGTGACGTAGGGAACGCCGTTTCTTGGTCCAAGCCTCAACTCGTTTCACTTGAAAATGCCATCGACCGCCGTTTATGAGCGCTATTTATTCATATTAAACATCAAACAGTTTAAAAAGTTAAACATTTTACTTACAGTCTACACAACAGTCTCTGTGCTCACAGTGTCACAGACATTACGATTTTAATGATTTATAAAAGATGAACCAATGTCTGGCCATCTGGAATTTTGGTATGGAGATAAACATTATGATTATTATTTTTTAGAAGTATTACACCACATTGTGTGTGTATGTTAGCACCGTTTGTTGGTTTTCTTGTGGCGTTTGGACCCGGAAGCGCTGTCGCGTGACGTCAGCGTTCCACCCCTATATTGGGTTTTGAGTCAGTTGCTGTTGACTTGATGAGCATCACCTATGGGTTTGTGACTTGGACTGTTAAAGTCAGTGAAAATCAAAGTTGAATGTTGTCTATGTTTCTGTGAATGTTGTGTTTCTGTGTGGTGTTTTAATATATATTTAAAGAAAAAACGAATTCAAAATTGCAAATTCATCAGTCAACACCATTGCTGAGTAATTTAACCTTAAAGGGTTAGTTGACCCCCCCAAAATAATTTGTTCACTTTAAAAGGAAATCCAAGATGTTCATGATATGGGTAAAAATCCTGGAATATTTTCTTCAAAGAACTTAATTTCTTTTTGACTGAAGAAAGAAAGACATGAACATCTTGAATGAGATGGATGGGGGTAAGTAAATTATCAGGAAATGTTCATTTTGAAGTGAACTAATCATTTAATTCTCACCCTCATGACATTCCAAACCCGCAAGACCTTCGTTAATCTACGGGACACAGATGAAGATATTTTAGATGAAATCTGAGAATTCCCTCCATAGACAGCAATTTAATTACCACTTTCAAGGCCCAGAAAGGTAGTAAAAACATGATTAAAATAGTCCATGTGACAGAAGTGGTTCTACCTTAATTTTATGAAGAATACAAGAATACTTGTGCACAAAAACAAACTAAAAATAACTATTTTATTCGACAATTTCATTCTAGCCTGTGCCAGTCTTACGGAAATCGAGGGTAACACGGGTATGATGTCATGGACAAATGACGCTCGGACACGGTCTTGTTAAAATGGCTGGATTTGCAAATTCTTGGAAACATTTGGGATAATGTACACAAGTTAAAAAAAAAAAATATTACATTGTTCGAGTGGTTTTTGGATGTTTGGATATTGTGCCTTTAAGGCATGAAGAAATTATTTTCACAGGGAAAAAAAACGGAGAGCAAGTCTAAGCAGAGTGCACTGATAAACTTACTAACACTTAAATATTGTCAGCAAAAACAAAGGGACTGGACATTATCTGTGAGGCATTGCCTCTGATCCACAGATTGACATGCACTGGCTGCATTTACTGCAGTATCTACTCCGCTATATGGCTTAAGAAGATTTGGAATTTAGCACATGTTTTTTGAGCTCAGGTTACAATTGCAAAAAAAGCAGCTTGTTACAGTCTAAATTTAGTGTTTGCTTTTACTCTAAGGTTAATCTAAGGTAGTTTCTTTCCAGAACTGCACAGTCGCAATCCAAATGTGGTGACTTGTTTTACACTGCTTTTACTGCATTTCTTTTTCTAAAACAACAGAATTATTCAGACAGGGGTGTTTCTTCCGTGGAGGCAAGGAAGGCAGTGCCTCCTCAAAAAATTTGGATAAGGAAAACAATCTGTATTACAGAAATAAAACAATGCAAATATTAATGTTCTTAAGTAACACTATCCAACAGCAACACCAGCAGGTAAAGTTGCGGCGGGAGGCCTCGTCTCTTTTGCCTCCCCTGCACCCAGTGAGTTTTTGAAAACATAAATCTGTGAGCGATCAGTTTGGTGAAATTAAAGGTAGGCTTACATCTTCGTATTTACCGAGCTTGATGACTGATGATCCGAAAATCAGAATGAGCTTTATTCACAAATAAAATTATATAATGTAAAGTAATGGTCTTTTAACCAAGTGTAACTGCATTGGATATGAATTTACAGATTTGATTTATTGAAACAACTGCCTTCTCCTCACTTTGTCTTCTCATTTCACTGTATTCACTGTATTCAGATAATATATCAGATATTCATGGTTACTTTCTTTTTTGCTTTCTCCTTATATGGTAAACGATGGCCAGTGTCATGACAGAGGTTGAGTGGAAAATAAGTGCAAAAACACAAGAACATCCAGCACCACAGTAAACAGTACAGCACCTTCTGTTTGACTGAACTCCATTCTAGCGTGTCTATAAACACGTGGTTTTGTCTAATTGTGTAAACCTCGGTTTCAGTATTTAACTTTGTATTTTTTTTAATTTTTTTTTTGCAGTTTCAAAATCCACTTGTCCAGTTTTAATTAAAAAAGTCAAATTTGTGAAGCATCCTAGTTGTGGCATTCATAAAAACAGATTTCCAACAATATTTCTTTAACAAATGTTCTGTATCATATAATGATAAATGTTCAGAAAATACTTCAAGAGGGGAGGCATTAGCTCAGAACAGAACTATCACTCACATCTTGACCTTTTTACCTTTATCAGGTAGCTTTATTGTATATCTTCAGAACAGTCTCAGAGCATTCTGTTTGTTATGAATGATTTCAAGAGTCACCTGGTTCCTGAGGTCTGAGTTAAAGCCAGTTTGCAGTATGTTGGAAGCAATCTAGTGGCTACTGGAGGCATGAATAATACATTCTCTTCCTGATCTGATCTGTAAGGTAATCACTTTTAACAATTACTTATATAATGTGTACTATGTTGTGTCCAAAAGTTAGCAACATGTACAAGCACTGCACTACCACTAGATGTCAGCATATCATTACCATTCAATAAAACTGAGATTACTTTTGTGGTTGTGGCTTTTCCCCCAGTAAATAGCTTAAAAAATAAATAATAATAAAAAATAAAAAAACACATTAAGTTCATTTTATTTATTTTAGGCATTTTCAGAGAGTCTGCCGAACACAAAAATAATGATTAACAAAAATACTGTTCTCTACAACTCACACCTCATGTTTACACTAGATCAACAAATGTATTTAATTTACTATAGGCTAGCTATATCATTATAATAAAGTATTTTTTGTTTTTATTTACTTTGATTTCCACTATATTTAAACCAATTCTTAATAAGTCAGGCTAGGTTTGTTTAACATTTAGCATATCTGGAAACACAGGACATCATCTTGGCAGTTAGAACATCAACAAAGTATTCCATCTACCAAATATTATTTATTCAAATCCAAGGGGGATGAAAAAGGGTACACAAATAGCTAATGATACTGTGGAGGGGAAAAAACACAATTGTGGATTTTGTTTTGGATACATGTTTTTGAAACCAAGCAATGCTTAGTTTCCTCAACGTGCACCACATGACACAGGACAAACAATGCAGTTATGGAACTTAAAGCCTAATGATACACTCCCAGTTATAAAGCTTGTCATCCGGTTGGCTCATATTGTAACAGACAGCTGGTGGAACCACAATAATATTTTTAACATTTCTTGGCTTGAACAAAAGGTATTAGCCTACATGCTTTGATCAGACACTGAGACTTGATGTGACATATTAATCAAACACAGATAATACTAATGTTTAAATGAGATCACTGCCAAAGTATTGGGAAGTACTTTGTATAAAGTCAAAAGTTAAAGGGATAGATCACCCGAAACTCCTGCCATAATTCAGTTGTTCTAAACCTGAATGTGTTTCTTCTGCTGAACACAAAAGAAGATATTTTGAAGAATGTCTGTACTAACATTTGATGGACCTCATTTTCTTCAAAAGTATTTTTTTTATCTCTCCATACTACGGATGTCAATGGGGTCCATCAACTGTTTGTTAACCCATAGTCTCTAACATATCTTCATTTGTGTTCATCAGAACAAAGATATTCATACAGGTGTGGAACAACTCGAAGGTGAGCAAATGATGACAATTTTCATTTTTGTGTGAACTATCCCTTTAACCTTGCAGGCTACAATAGAGGCTATCCTGGAGTTTTATAGTCTACAAACGTGGAATTAAAAGTGTCAGTAGAAATAGAGGATAAAAGTGTCAGTTCTGATTGGAAAACATAGCCTACTCTTACATAAAAGTTACATTGATCTGATCCAAACAAACTAGAATCCAGAGGCAGACAGTAGTGAAGTATTTTAACTTTCTACTCAAGTACAGGTATATCAGTGTTTTTCTTTGGAAAACGTTTACTTCACTACATTCCAAAGCATAATGTACTTTTAACTGCACTAGCCTACATTTCATAAATACAAGTTTTTTTTTTTAGTTTTTTTTTACCTTTAATACTTATTTACATAAAATGTTGTGCGTTCTTACTTGTACTCGAGTAAAACTTTGAATACTTTTAGTGAGAAAGTGCTACATTTTTAATGTAACTAAATATTAAATGATATTCAAAATGAAACGTAGTGCAGTAAAAAGAACAATATTATTCTTTGGAATGTTGTGAAGTAAAAGTTTATCAAAGAAAAACTCTGATAAAGTACAGGCACTTGAAAAATGTAGGCTTAAGCAGAGTAAATAATTCACTACTGTCCTCTTGCTAGAATCTGATGTAGGCTACTTGTGGGTTTCATCCAATATCCTTTGCTGGTTGTTTCTCTTTTTTTAACCGATTAACGATCTTCATACGTTAGCTCTGTAATCATTGACTACGCGTAGTCTAACTAAAGCCATCCACATTCTCTGATTTGTATGAAAATACATTTAAATATGGCTTACAAAAAAGGTGTAGATTAATTTCCAATTAATCGCAATTAATATAGCCAACACGTTTGTTCTATAATGACCCATGCAGACCTAAATAAACGCGAAAACAAAATAATTCCAAAAGATTAAAATAGAGAATCAGATAAGACTGCTCGTGTGTTCGCTACAGTCTCCTTAAACACTCGATACTCCCGTCCCGTCCGTCCTCCAAACTAACGACACGCAATAACTGTCTGAACTTGAGCGCGCGCACATCCATGTCTGTTTTCTGTGGTTCAAGAATCCTGCAGAAGAGGTCGCACGTGCACCTCCACCACAGAAGGAAAATCCTCCTCCAGTCGGTCTCGCGTGTCTCACTTCTATGGAAATGAATTCCGTGTAGTCTGCCTCGCGCCACCGCCGTTCGGAAATTGAATGGGATATAGATTGTGATCCCGGAGGGAAACCGCAACACCTGTCTCGTCTAATAATAGTCTTTCTCGCTTTTATTCTGTAATCCATTGTCTCCTTGCGCAGATCACCTTTCAGCAGTAACCTTGTATTAAATTAACACCCTCTACTGTTAATCAGACCTGTCATGGCCTAGAAAGTTGTGACATTTCCGCAAAGGTTTGTGGAGGCTGTCTGTCGCAGGCTATACGTGTGCAGTTGTTGCCTATTTGTAATTCACACCCGGTTATATATCACATCATAGGCTAAAACTAAAAACACAATATTCATGGGAATCCTGGTCTTTGGGGTGAGTTTAAAAAGGTTGTTGCTTATGCTAGTATTTTTTTCCTGTCTGTCTGGACCAGTCACATCCACGTCTGATCAGTTCTGCACACCCATAAGGATGGTTCTTGGTTACAAGATACAAATTGGAGCATTTTATTTACGCTTCCTGCGACTTAGTATCCAGCAAAACTCAGAAGTGATTTAGGGGCAAGAGAAAGTTTCAACCAGCTATGTCACCTGATTTGGATTGAAAGAACTTGGGGGTGAAAAAAACTCTTTCTCCCCACCCCCACAGAGAGGAAGACCGCCCACACCACAGACAGTCGGCCCGAGACCCCTTATACACTTAAAAAGAGGTGGCACTCTGAGAGCAGCGTTCATTCAGCACTGCCTGAGTAAGAAGATTACTTTTGCGCTGCTCGTCTCTATACTCTTTCTCTCTTTAATCATGCTAAGGATGCTAAAGCGTCAGCACCTCCACCCCGGAATGATTTTATTAGTCTTATGGCTCTGTTATTTGATTGAAGATCAAAAAGTGCAAGGTGAGTGCACTTTTTTTCTTTTTTGGTTGTATTTATTTCTTCAAAATTATTTTTTTTATATGCTTAAGGCGTGGGTTTGGGCTGCAGTTTCTTTACAATTAAAGTATTCCTTTAAAATGAAGAGAGCTGCTTAAATACTAGACAACTGTAAAGTTTTGTTCTTGGCTCGCGCCTGCATTGGTGTCCTCGAGACAGGTGCGTCCTTACATGCACCATTATATTAAGAAGAAGAACAAGAAGGAAAGAACAGTCAAAATTGACTAGGCTAAATTAAGAAATGAAAATTGTAACGGAACATTTGATCGTTAACTAAAATAAATGCTCACGTCAAGATTGTCAAAACTAGAGGTCACCGAGATGTACAAAAAATTTTAATATCACCGTGATAGTATTATTGTCTAGCAATAATATGAAGAACGAATGTTTATTTTAAATGCATATTTAGCACACTCTCAAATTAAACATTTAACGCATTAGACATTCGATTGTATTTTTCTTAAATAGTAGGTATTATAGTGAAATTAGACACTGCCTACCTCGTCTGCCTTTCAAAAATCAGTGGACATAATGGGGGGGGGGAAGCATTTAATTATTAGAATCGCTTTGCATATCTGTCATTAAAAAGACACGATGATTTTTTTGAAAACAAAGTTTGATGAAGCTCGCGTGACTGTATGATTTAATTGGATTGTCTGTCGCGTGGTATCCCCGCCGCGAATGCCTAAATTAATACATAAACACGACTAATTCCCGTCAGGGTTGATCCGACAGTTCAAAAAAATATCTGAACCTTATTATGAGCAGCGAATAAATGCGTTTGTGTTGGTAAAAGCAGCGTTTTGAATGCTCCTGTAAGTGTGCTGAAACGTGATGAGCGCAGACAGTTGGCACAGAGCGCTCGAGGAACTGGAGTCTAGACTGCCATGCACATTGTTTAAATAGGTACGAGTCTGTCAATCTGCCACTTACTTTAAGACAATAAATCTTTGCGCGGTCATAACATAATCGACGACAGGAAAAGCATATTCCCGAGCAGACCCGGAGCCCTTGAGTTGTCTGGGTGAAGGCATGCAAGTGTAAAATAGTCGCATTACGTTGGGAAAAATCAGACAAAATACAGCGGGGGAGGGGGAGCAAGAGAGCTCCAGCTAATACAGGCTGCACGTGTTGTGTCTGGGTCATTGGCTTCAGACTTTAATACGACTGGCTCTTTTTCTTTTTGTTTACAGCTGGTAACTGCTGGCTACAGCAAGGCAAGAACGGGAGATGTCAGGTCCTCTACATGCCTGGGATGAGTCGAGAGGAATGCTGCCGGAGTGGGAGGCTCGGCACATCTTGGACTGAGGAAGATGTGCCAAACAGCACATTATTCAGGTGGATGATCTTCAATGGCGGTGCTCCAAACTGCATACCTTGTAAAGGTAGAATCCCATGTTCGTTTGTTCAGGTGGAAGCATTCAATAAGCATAGTAAAGGCTACATAATAAAAACACATTACATGCATATTTAAAAAGTAAAATAAAAAAGTTATGCATGAAAACTCTACCGTAGTTTAACAAATGAAATTAATTAATTATAGATTATTAATGTGTGCTATAAATATATAATAATACAATCTTTAAATTATATTCAGCGGCTTTTAAATATCATGTGTGCCTCTCTGAATTTTAGAGACATGTGATAATGTGGACTGTGGCCCTGGGAAGAGATGTAAAATGAACAGGAGGAGCAAGCCTCGCTGCGTCTGCGCGCCAGACTGCTCCAACATTACCTGGAAGGGGCCGGTGTGTGGCTCAGACGGAAAAACATACCGAGATGAATGTGCCCTTTTGAAATCCAAATGCAAAGGGCACCCAGATCTGGAGGTGCAGTATCAAGGCAAATGCAAAAGTAGGTAACACTGCTTGTGCACACAAGTATTTTTTAAATACTGTCTTATCGTAAGGGAGATTTTAGCACTTTTATCTAGCTCTAGTACTTAGTACTTAGGTGTATACTAAATAAAGTCACACATTTCAACTATAAAATAAGAATATTTTAGTCAACTAGGTCATTTGTTGTGAAAATATTAAAATCATTATGTCTTCCCTTCTCATCTTTAAAGAGACGTGCCGTGATGTTCTGTGCCCGGGAAGTTCGACTTGTGTGGTGGACCAGACAAACAACGCGTACTGTGTGACATGCAACCGCATATGCCCAGAGGTTACGTCTCCGGATCAGTACCTTTGTGGCAACGATGGGATTGTTTACGCCAGCGCGTGCCATTTAAGGAGAGCCACGTGCTTGCTCGGTAGATCCATTGGAGTGGCATACGAAGGGAAATGCATCAGTGAGTGTCCATATACATTTTGCTAGGAGTTTCGTTTAAATGAGAAAATGTTGGTTTTTATGTACAGTTAGGTGAGGTATTGGTTCAGAGTGCATAATGCAACAGTGGCGAAATCCCAAAAGCATTCTCTTCCATTAGTCTTCCGTGACAGTCCCAATTGTGATTTATTACTTGCAAAGGAAAGTCATTGGTGTCTAATTGTTTCCTGATGTTGGCAACATCACCTTGTGTGTTATAACAAACTGAGCGTGACTTGCCTGCAGCTTTCCACAACAACAACCACATTTATGCAATTCTTTGTATGAAACGCTGTAGTGTTATCAGCAGAATCTGACATTTCTTTTCCCCATTTGTGTTTATAGAGGCCAAGTCATGCGATGACATCCAGTGCAGTGTGGGGAAGAAGTGTCTATGGGATGCCAAGATGGGTCGGGGGCGCTGTGCAGTTTGTGTGGAGTCATGCCCAGAAAGTCGCTCGGAGGAGGCCGTGTGCGCCAGCGACAACACCACATATCCCAGCGAGTGCGCCATGAAGCAGGCCGCTTGCTCTTTGGGGGTTCTCCTGGAGGTTAAGCATTTAGGATCTTGCAACTGTAAGTAATACATCTTAAAAGACAATCCAATGCTGCCCCCAGCAACCTCCTCCCCAAAACCTCCCACCCCTCCAAATAACGCCTCTTCATTCCCTTCCTGCTGCTAAGAGTTAAGCTACAGAAAGGACTTATGATTGGAAGTTCTTTGCATGTCCTCTTTGGCTGGCTTCATTCATTTTGCATTTTCTTGAGAAGAAAAAAAAAAAGAAAAGAAAAATGTTTATTTAAAAAAACCTACAAAATCAATGGAAATCAATGATTGCAATGTAAAAAATGCACAAGAGTTCAAAAATGTCATAAAGAGCTCTTTCCAGGAGTCCTTTGACATACTAATTTTCTTCATTTAACTAACAAGAAAACATGTGCAGACTAACTTTTGCAATTAGTGGACATCGTCACGTTTGAATTCTAGTTCGGTCTGACCTGTTACTGACCAGCAGGTCAAGTTCATATTTCCCCCTTTGTTATAGTGTAAATGTAGAGACTTATATAATCATATCAACTTGTCAATTCCATAATCATGGTTATTATGTAAGTGTTTTATGAATTATGTTTTTTGTTTGATTTATGCATTTGGCTGTAATCGATTATTTCAAATGCACTATGACGTGAATAGCCCTGAGGGTTTGAAAAGACACGAATCCTTTTCCTTACACCCACATAAGGTGATTGTAACATTGGTGCCATTGTTTAAAAGTTAACTAGACTACCTATTGTGACAGATGGTTAACTAGCTTTACTGAAGCTAGATCTGCCATCAATACAGCGTCAAAGAGAGGAAATACTTCCATTCCAATTTGTGCTAGCAAACAAATCAAATGATCAATGTGAATGAATCGCTTACCTTAATGTTCTTGTGCCTTAAGGTATCATATCAAGGGACCAACTTTATGATCACCTCATGGTTTGAATGACTACAGCATTTTACAGTTTGCAGGACAAGAATATGTAATTATTTCTCAGTCTCTGCTGTTAGACATCTAACGTTAGTAAGGTGAATTTGTGTGCAGTTCTGCTGTGGTAGTGTTGTCCGATTTGTTTGTGAGGGACTATTTGTTTCATTGCTTTGCCTGTCATTTTTTAAAATGTGTATATATATATATATATATATACATTCACACACACCTTAGAACTGTGCCATTGCTTGACCACGTAGCTACGGTCGGCCGGTGCACAACCATGCATCCAAAGTGCTGGATATAGACACAAAACCAGAAAAAAGCAGCCAGTCTTGGAATGCAAGTGCATTTTTTTGCCAAACAGACCTGAGCCATTAAAGCCTCTGATCAGCCCCGTTGCGATACACCGATTACTTCCTTTGTTATGTACATCTTGTCGCATCATTTTGAGAGCCAGAGCACCTGGTCAAGCTGGCAAGTAGCCTAATACCCACTAGATTGTCAGAGGCTTTGGGATAAAAAGACAAATACTCACATGCATTCTGCGCTGTTGTGGTCTATATTCATGCAACAGCTACCATGTATTCTCCCATATAGCCATTACTGAAGACCAGGAGGATGACGACGACGAGGAAGACCAGGACTACATGGCTTATATCCACTTATCACCTGTACTGGATGGATAAAGCCCCACCAACCAGTGGAAAAGTCCTAGGGCACGGAATCATGTCCACACTGTACATATGTGTATGCTAATTTATTTTTCAGAGAAAAAAGAAAGAAGTATACATGTAGTTCAGTCTGCTCGATGTTTATTTATACAGTGTTCTGTTTTTATAATTTATACATTTACTGTGTCTGGCTTACTTGGCTATCATGTTATTTTGTTATCACTTAAGTTGTCTTTCCTTTTTCTTTTTTTTAATTATGACGAGAAATATATTTGTCCAAAGAGAAGCAGTGTTATTTATTGTGAGGTAAAATGCTATCATGTAAAGTGTGAGTCTTCTGCAAGCTGTAAATTGCATTCCCTGAGCTGTATAAATGCTTATCAATGTTAATTCTGTATCACAGATGTTTATTTCACACATACCTGCATGTTAACTTGTGAGTTTATTTATTGGAAAAAATGGAAACATAGGAAAAAATGTCACTCTTTAATGTACATGTATATTTCTGGTTTTGTTTACAGTTCAGTGTAACTGACCAAAGGGATTTTCTTGAACGTTCTTCAATGTTTTGTGATATGGTGCAGCAGGATAACATTGAAAATGAGCCGTTTCTCATATAGGAAACCCCTGACGATTAACATGTACAAAATGCTATCCGTCATCAACGGCAACAGATGGGCGATCGGCAGAAATTAGCAGTGGGTGATACTTGTTTGAGAAAACTGTGCCATGCAACTTTTGTCTTGTTTTTGCCAATATTCTGCTCTATATTGCTCTTGCAGAGCTAAAGAAATGTCATAAAGAGGACTCCGTATCAATATATAAAATGTTCACTTTTTCACTGTTTTCACTTTGTTGTCAAAATGCATTTTTATTTTCAGACATCTCAAGATAAAAGCAAAATTCAGTTATAAATATATAGTTTTGTATTTTTATGTAAATGTGATATGTATATACAAAGTTTGATGTATTTGTACAGATATTAAGAGTGAAATCAATTAAAAAAATACTTAATTGGTCACTGTGGTGTGGATTTTTTTTAAGAGGTGAGTTCTGCCACTGGTAGAATACCATGTACCCATCTATTTATTACAAAAGCAATTCTCATTATTTTGTATGTAATTGTAGTGTCTTTAGTTTGACCCAAAAAGGTTTGTTATATATCTAATCCATACAGCCAGAAAATAGGCTTTTCCCCCACCAACTAGTTTTCAACTAGTAGTTGTTCCCATAAGAACAATCACACACCATCCTACTAGCGCCATTCAAGGTGATAAAGCAGAAATGAGACTGCATTTAGGCTGAAAGGTTCTAGTCTAACCTCACATGATCCCACAAATCACATCACAGAGCCCCGTAATGTTTCCTGACAAACTCCAAACATTGTTCTTTCAGAGGACTGTTGTCTTGTGCCACTCTTCCCTATGGGCCAGTGTTATGCAGAGCACCTCAGGTGTCTTGTGCACATTTCCCGTTCTCAGCTCTGTAGCTTCTTCTCTTACAAGTCTCCTTTCTGTGGATTTTCCACTTTTCTTGAACTTTCAGAAACCAGCCAGGCACTCACCAAATACTTCTTTTCCATACAGGCCCTTTATAAGGCAACGATGTCATGCCCAGATCAATGAAGTTTGTTAAAAAGAACCACCACCACACACGCATCAATCACTTATGCTGACTTTTAAGGCTTAAAATGTAAACCAGTTTGAATGATTCCAGGTAATACAGAGTTGTAATGTGATGCAAAATGAACATGGTTTGTGCAGTAACAGAGACGACAGAGTAAAACGATCACTGCTTTTTCAATTGAGCGTCATTTGGAGCAGACAGGTGTTTTCCTCATCTCGGCTCATCCCTGGAGGAGCATGAGAGTAAACATATCTAGCCGCATTCAGCCTTTGAAGCTTGACATTTACCTCATCTTGCCGTTTCAGAAACATTAACACTAAACTGCCTTCAAGAGGATTTGAAGGCTGGAAAAAACAAACCACCTGACAAGAATTATTTTCTGAGGAAACGGAGAGATGACATCTCAGAGCAAAGAGAAAGCAAGTTGGCTAGTGCAAACAACAGCAATAAGAAGTGCTAAATACTACCAGAGACATTGTGTTACAATGATTCTGAGTGAAGTAATATCCAGGCTTGGTAAAGGAAGTACCGTAAAAACTCAGGTGTTGTAAAGATAGTTTATTAGATACATAGAGTATATTATTTTTACAGGTCTGTTAAAGATAACACAGACAGGCAGAAATGGGATGTCTACTTGGCCGACCTTCTGGTCCTTTTGTCCCAGGAAAAGTTTGCTCCATATGACTTCACTCTCGGCTTCGGGACCCTCTTTTCTGTTATATCATAACTCCAACCTGTAAAAATAAACAGGCACAGAGCAGGCTCAGCCAAGTATATCTTACAGGCTGGATTTGGGATACGTCCACTGCTGCTGATGTGCAGTGTAAACACCAGGCAGAAGAAGACAGGGTGAGGATAAATGCGAATCTTTATGCCACAAACACAAACACATTTCCTTTTCAAAGCTCAGCATCCTCACTCTCAAGAGACATTTTTGGATGCGATTCTAATCAGAAGATTGTCATGTTTAAAAAATATGGTCACGATAGTGGAAAAACGTTTAAATGGATTACCGTTCTTCTCTGCGAAAGCAATAGCCTCCTCCTTAGTGCTGAAAGTAAGCACCATGTTGGACAGGGGGTCTGCCCTGGATTGGAAATAAAAATGACTTCAGACAATGGATTTTATTCAGCAATTCAAAAAGCACGATTATCATAATGACTTTAATCACTCACGTGGAGGCCCAGCCCATCAGTGGGTTTTCCCAGCGCTCTCTGGTGTCAAAATCCATCTTCCACTTCTGGGTGTTTTTGACGCCGGACTGCATGGCATTGCGGGCGGGCACAAAGATACGGACTTTGCGCGTCTTAATATGCTCCTCTGGAACGCCAGTCACAGATGTGATGTCCTGACAAAATGAGACAGATAAAAGAACATTTTCATTTGGGCACAATATGAGGTAAAGTGGTACTTCACCACTGGCAAAATGGGCTTTCAATAAAACTTGGCTGCCTATACAGGGCTCCAGACGAACATTTGAGAGCAAGTTCTACAGATGGTGGCGCTGGGAAATTTATCAAAGTTAATTTAATCATAACATTATCATTTTGGATTGTTTTATTAATACATACAGTTACTAATAACAAATTATAATATACAAAGTAATATACATTACTAATATACAAAGTTACATTTTAACAAAATATTAACATCCCACTTTTATTAAATGCACTATTGTTCTTCTATAGTATTATACTGAACAAAACATAGCACTCTTTACTTATTTTTTGTGTGATCCATTCACAATTTTAAGAAAAGTTTTTGTTTTTCATGAAACTGTGACTTCCTACTTTTTTCCCATATATTAAGGATTATAAGTCAAATAAGTGCTCCTATGCCACCACCTACTGATTATAGTGGTAATTTCATATAAAATAAAAGTGCTCGTTTGCCATTAAGTGGCCAACACCTTTAAACTTTTAGATGTACAAATCACACTAAAAATTATATTAAAATTGTATAATATTTAGAGCTTTAAAATGCTGGGAAAAGTGTGAACACTTGAAAAGTGCTTGAATTTCATTCAAAAGGTTGTACAAACCCTGAGATGAATAATGTAAAAAACAAAAGAAAAGGAAAAAATGCGGAAGTATAATCTGTAGTTTTCATGAAAGCCCTGAAGCTGTCAAAATACATTTTCTGACAAATAAACGTGAATGTCTTAGTCCTGGTAACACAGAGAATGAGTAATATTATTCATTTACATGTACCACAGACACTGCAACAATACAAAGCAGGTTGAAAATCAGCAAAGTTACACTTTAATGTGTGGTTTGCCAAAAACAAGATTCACATTTGTGCTCTTATAAAAAAGCATAAAAAGAAGCTTTGCGGTTCTCACATATTTGCACTATTCCCCAAAGGGCATAAAAGCCCAAATACTTCCTTTTTTGAATGCAGACGCGCACACTTGTCTAGACAAGCTAATTTCTCACACTCTCAAACTGCATCGAGACGGCCTATTGTGGTCTTCACTGCAGGTCTCTAGTCAAGAGGTCAGAATCCTGGACTTTCAGGTGAAGGCAAAAAGAACGCTGCAAACTTGAGCTGAATAGAACATTAAACCTGAAGTGTTCGATCAGAGCGGGTGAATCATTCAGGGCAGTCTGTCTTTACTGCTGGATTGAACTAATATTTCCAAAGGTAACAATGAGTTTTAACTTTTCCATTTAGGGGCAATATTTGCCTCCTGGAATTGATTTCCAGAAGCATTTTATAATTACCCTAATAAATGTATTTGTGTTCTTGCCATTTTTACACTGCAAAGGTGGAACAGAAGCTGCATCTGACATGGCATGTGTGTCTATTTACCCAGAATGCTTAAATTCTGCTCATGTACATGCATTTACATAAATTTTTTATAATGTAAATAGCCTTAAAAAATAAATTTATACTAAAGTGTTACCGAGAGTTTTTTTTGGGGAAAAAGCAAGTTATATACTGGCTACAGACAAAACAAGCTTAGTTTATGAATTTGTTTATTGCTTTTTAGATAAACTTCAGTAGCATGAAAAACAAAAGGTTATTCAAACGGAGAATAAATGATATAAAAGAGAGTGAAAGAACACTTAAGTAGTCCATGACTTCAGTCTAATGTGAGTTACAAACTTTGCAGTTTATACGAGTGCAGATATAGAATTTAGACTAAATCTAGTACAACTCCGACATTTCCGTGGTGACAAATCAAAATGCATTTGATTGGACATTGCATTCATAAGCTCAATAGAAATGTGGAACTGGTTATATTGTGTTAACACTGCAAACCAAGCACAAAGAGAAATAGGATGTAACATGAGCAAATAAATGTAATTTAATTGTAATGCACAATCAACACTTTTCATTCATTTCACTTTAATCCTTTTACAATAAAATAGTAAATTCATAATTTTTTGCTATTAAAAACTATTAATTACTGTATGATTTATGATGGACAACAGTAAAAAAGCTTTTCCAAAAGTCCCTGTGCAGCGTGACATCAAATATGATTATAATTTTAACACATCACTTGTGAAAAACTGTTTAACAGCTGAATTTGTGGTGAAAAACTACATTACCCATAATGCTGTGCAGAAAATTCCACCAATCAGAAGCAAAACGCCAAAACAATTATCTCTGCTCACTACCATGAAGCACTGTGAATGACATAAGAGTCTGTCTCTCTGCATACTTACATTACAGTCAGATTTTCAAAAACCTGAAAGTTTGTAATGTTATGACTTTAAAACTTAACATTTATGTTATTAAACTAAATTACAAGGTTCTCTGTATCAGTTTCCTAAACTGCTTCCAACTGAATCTGCAATGCCATGGTAGAAAAAACAACAACAATATAAAAATGTAGTCTGATTCAAACAAATGACAGCTCAAAGAGAGGAATCGTTTAAAAGAACTGCACTTTAAAATTTAAAGCATTAGCAGAATAAAATGCATTATGACTGCAATATAGTTAAATTAATTAAAACACAAAATCGACTAAAGATCTTGTGATTTAGAATTAAATAGGGAAATCTATACTGATAACCAGCTCTAAGAGTAATATATAGTGCACAAATACTTCAATGGGGTCATGACATGAGAATTTAAATTTGCCTTGATCTTTTGACATAAAAAGCTTTGTAGCATTAAAACATCCTGCAAGTTTCAGAGCTTAAAACACTCCTCATTATAAACAAAGCATTTATGTAATCAAGCTCCAAAACAGCTTGTTTGGATATTGGAGCACTTGTGAAAAATGCATTTGCACCTGCCCATCTCCAGAGCAAGATGTCGACATATAGTTTTACATCATTGCACCATTTCCCCCCGCTGACACTGGCCTACACTGCATTGGTTAAAATCAAATAGAACCCGTTTTAAATCACTGACGCTGGATACAGTATACAGATGCTCATTCACTTTACTCTGTGCGCAAGTCTGCCGACAAGAGGACAAGTGGGAGAATAAATAATAGTAGCGTAAAGGGTCGTTGGCTTTGTTGCGTCCTGTTTAAACAGCTCATTTACGTCTCTGTAAAGGCTTCAGAAAGATACCAGCGTCAGGAACAAGTGGATGGTTTATTTTTAATGGCGTCCTGGATGGATCGTGTCGGAGGATTATGTTTGTTCAGAGAATTTGATCGCAGACATTTTGTATAATAAGGCACAGTGTAAGGCACAGTTCATAGAGACATTTTTGACCTATAGCCTTAAAAGGAAAGGACTAATTTCAGACAGATGAGCAGAATGAGGGTTGAAAATAATTGGTTTTCCACATATACTATATTGCTACAAGTTTTGGGACGCCTGCCTTTACATGCACATGAACTTGAATGATATCCCATTCCTAATCCGTTTGGTTAAATATGGAGTTGCCATATTTATATATTTATATATAATAGCATCAAATCTTCTGGGAAGGCTTTCCACAAGGTTTAGGATTGTGTTTATGCAATTTTTTTAACCATTCTCATGCATTTGTGAGGTCAGGCACTGATGTTGGACAGGAAGGCCAGGTTCGCAGTCTCTGCTCCAATTCATTCCAAACGTGGTCTATTGGGTTGAGGTAAGGACTCTGTGCAGGCCAGTCAAGTTCCTACACACCAAGCTCACTCATCCATGTCTTTATGGACCTTGCTTTGCGTACTGATGTGTTGGAACAGGAAGGGGATATCCCCAAATGGTTCCCACAAAGTTGGGAACATGAAATTGTCCTAAATGTCTTGGCATGCTAAAGCATTAAGATTTCCTTTCATTGAAACTAAGGATCCAAGCCCAACCCCTGAAAAACAACCCACACACAATAATCCCCCCTCAACCGAACTTTACACATGGCACAATGCAGTCAGGTAAGTACCGTTCTCCTGGCAACCGGCAAATCCAGACTCGTCCATCGGATTGTCAGACAGAGAAGCATGATTCATCACTCCAGAGAACACGTCTCAACTGCTCTAGAGTCCAGTTCTTTACGTTCCATGAAGCTCTCTACACACGGTTCTTGAGCTAATCTGAAGGCCACGTGAAGTTTTGAGGTCTGTAGCTATTGACTCTGCAGAAAGTTGGCTACTTCTGCGCACTGTGCGCTTCAGCATGCGCTGACCCCACTCTGTGATTTTATGTGGCCTTCCACTGAGTGGCTGAGTTGCTGTTGTTAAATACCGCAGACAGTTGACAATGGAATATTAATTCACTGAGCTCCTGAAAGCGCCCCATTCTTTCACAAATGTTTGTAGAAGCAGTCAGCATGCCTAGGTGCTTGATCTTATATACCTGTGACCATGGAAGTGATTGGAACACCTGAATTCAATGATTTTGGGGGTGTTCCAATACTTTTGGCAATACAGTGTATATATTTGTTTTTTTATCTTTATTAACATTCTAAGTGAACCTCAAGGAACATATTAAAATAATAATAATAAAAAAACCTCCATGTCATGACCCCTTTTAACAGTGATCATGGTTCACTGTATAAAAAAAAAGAGAGGACAGTTACAAGAAGGTGATCTGAAAGATATATGTAACATGCTGCACAGTCCTAGAACCAGTGTATTGCTGCTGAGCTATAGGAATCTGCTGAAAGGCAAAGAGAGTGCAATTCCTTTGGGAATTAGCGACCAGCAATGGGAAGTCGGCAACAACACACAGACAAACCTCCCAGCAAGCAGCCACCCAAGGTTGTGAATCCTACAAGCAGCTCCCCATTCAATGCAGAAACTTCACACATTTCAATGGCTATTACAACTTCAAAGAATCAAATTTTCATCATTGTCTATCATCTGCCACTTGATTCATATAAAAGAGGTTCTTTAGCATGAACTGTGAACAAAAGGCTTCCAAACACTGACTTACACAAAGTCTTCACGTGACACTCCAGCAGGCTGGGAAGAAAATACAGTACCATACGCTCTATTTTACAGGATAACTTCAGTGAAAGGGGAAAAAGACATTAGACTTTAAAACGAACAAAACCTAAAAACTGAAAACTGTCAAAGATGACTTAAACCACTAGCTCAGAATCACACCAGTAACTTACTGACAACAAAGATTGTCAGAACGTTCCATGATATACATCTCCAAAACTTAGGATCAGATTCAGTTGGCAAGCATCTCAACATGAGAAGTTTTTGGTGCAAATGTTTAGCGCAAATCACAAAGGAGGAGTCTCATTCAAAGACACTGCTGAGCAGTATGACAATTAGTCTAAAAAGACATGCAAGACTTATTTAATGTCTGCGCTTAAACCACAATACATATTTATAATAAAGATAATAATTATTAGTGTAATTATAATAAAATAATATTCCAATTATATTATTAGTTATATATATTATTATTAGTTTCATATATACCCTATACCTTCAGACCGAATAAGATCTTAAAAACTTAAATACTTTTCACTGACCTGCAAAATTAGAGAAAAAAGAAAAGAAAAAAAAAAGTAGTCTAGACTTACTCTTGCCTGCATACATTAGGACAACAAAAACTACGAGGGTGATCTAAGCAACAGACGAATGCACAATGGCCCATAGACAAAGCAAGCGACTGTGCCTTAAATATGGTGCTTCAAGGGGGAAAGAAAAATTAGGCCAGAGAGAGGGACCACAAAGGTATACACTGCACTTTTCTCCTTGCATGTACAGGAAGCAAAATGAGAACTATGAAGTTTGACACTATTCACTGAGCCCTTCAATACCTGTATGTGCAGACAGAATGCCAGGCTTAAGAGCGAGGGAGAAAAGACTGGCAAAGTCTCCGTCACGTGAAAGCGTGTCTATATTTCTTGACACCTCTGGCTCCTCTGTGAATAAAGAGCATGAGAGCCTTTTCAGAGCGGCAGACTGTGGGGCCGACTGCTTGAATGAGCCCTGCGTGCAGCTTGGTAGAGCCAAGCGTGGCCGACAAGAACGATACCGTAGTGTAAACAAGAAGAAATTTGGTTTACGAACAGAGCTAAAAGTAAAAAAAAAAATGCTCTTGAGGTGCTGCTTTTGAATTCTAAAGTGATTTGTAAACGAATGCGATGAATTTCTAATTTTGCTTGTGCAAATAATAAATTATTAAAACAGAATTTTTTCAACTTTAACGGTCCCTTTAGAAGAGGTTTCTAAACAGTTTTGCTTGATCACTATTCAGAAAGAGAAATACAGTTCTGTCACCACACACATTTAATAGTAGATTCATACACTGATGGCATCAGTCGGCTGTTTCTGACTAGAAAGGGAAGGACACGGTTGACTCGTAGTTATGTACATGCGTGGCCTACTGGCATGTTTTTATCAGATCGATAAAAACAGGTGGAATGTCTCAAGGATTTCTGATAGCTGTATATGTATATAAATCATGTTCACATTTCAGCATAAAAAATGCTCCTCCATCACAATCCCTTCAGAATCGTTCTGGTGCAATTCACATGGTGATTAATAAAGGAGAAAAAAGGGGGGAAATGATCAATCTGCAAAGAGACATCCAAAACAAAAATGACTTGGAAAGACATTACAGGTTGGTGTGTCCAGATGCATGCAAATGTACTTACTTTCTAGTTAAAAAACAACTTGTGACCAATGATAGATGATCCACATGATAAACAGAGACAGACTAGTAACATAAACATGTGGATTCAGTCTCCAAATGAGAACGAGGTGAAAACGACAGTGACAGTGTTTAAATGTAGATTTGTCTTCAATGTTTTACGGGCATCCATCTTATTTTGTAAAGAATAAGCAACATGACGCACTTTAATTGTAAAACTATATGCACTATATGCAAATGTGTTTCATTTATTCTAATAGTTTGAAGGAAGCAATTAGCTAAAATGATTTAGATACTAGTCAATAGCAAACCATCCAATGAAGAAAAACAAAAACAAGATGCTTGTGGCATTACAATTACTATAGTCATTTTAAAATCACCCTTTATTGCACTGGGTAGCTTTGTCTATAATGCCAGTTACTGATTTAGCCATTTTCCATTTGTGAACAATATTCTTTGGAACCTGTTCATTTAAAGACTTAGTTAATGAGTTGGGAGCAGACTGGTCTGAGTTGAACTCATGAGCTAATGTTCTGAAATAGTTTGTCTGATTGTGAGGTAACAACTCGACTGTAAATCACCACTTTTGGTTATTACAGACTTTAAATGAGCCGAAAACCACTGATGGTGACAATGGATAGGTGGTCAGATCACATCAGTATTGCAGAACTTTGTTTACTGATTGGGTGACAAAAGCAGTTGCTACTAATAAAAGACAGAAAATTTAAACATTTTAAACATGAACCTTGATAAAGAACAGCAAAGTTTAATTAAAAAATGTTTAATACAATTAAAAAAAAAAAAATCGCACTAAAGAATTGCAAAAATATATTTTCAATTAACCATTATTATAGCCCATCCTTACATTAAATTCTGAAGTTTACATAAAAACATTACTATACCTTCAGATGTTTAAGATTCCCTTCATAAAAAGGATATAATAAACAGTAAATTCTGATTGGATTTCACCAATAAATTATACTACTTTGAAGAACTGTTTACTGTTATTAATACATTTGATAATTTATTAAATGTAAAAACAAGACTGTCTAATAGGATCTCTTACACATGGTAAACTCATTGTTATGTACAGCCTTATTTTCTGCTTAAATTCTCACAGGTCACAAAATATAGACTTACATATAGTATTAAAAGCTATAGTACTATAGTATTTGGTGACATTGTTGATTTGGTGAAGAAATTCTGTGAAAGCAGTGCAGCCGGCTTCCCTAAAGCCGAGCAAAGCGTGTTAATGGGCGTGCATTTGCTCTCTAGCTCTGGTTGCTCGCGTGCCCTTTGGGGAGAAGTGCCCGTACAAGGAAATTCCGCCCCGCTTGATGTCACACAGACCCATACTCGAAAAAAGTATTTTTGGCACAGAAATACTCCATCAAACGTCCAACTTATTTTGTTCATGTTTAACATCCATGTTTTTATCCATGACTTTAACAGTATAAAAAACTCAGTATTCATGAAACAGGATTTCACCCTCCCTTTAAGATAAAAACTCTGACCAACTTTCTGTATGTAATGGTAATTAAGCCTGTCGCAACTTATCGCACGATATATGGACATGACCTCAAATAATTTTTGGTAATTATGTTTATGTTTATTATGTTTACACAACATACAATGTCACCAACATTTTGCAGATTGCACTGCCTCTGTTATCTTATCTCCTCTCTGTATTGGAGGCGATAGCAGGGCTCAGGCAACTCCTTCATACACAGAGCGGACATCGACAGGTGTAAAAAGGCATAATTTGAAGCATTATAGTGTTTTCCAGAAAAACTACAGGCTGTTTGGAAGTATAAGTCCAAATGCACTCTGCAATCTGCTAAATTTGTGCATGCTCACAGCTAGCATAAAGTCCGTTTCACACGGGACACGGCAGCCACAAATTTTCACAGGGAACATGGTAAACGTGCATGCAAACGTGCGGTAGACGGATGTGCTTGACCATTTAACGAGTCTTTCTCAGCATCTTGTGTGTGACGCGCCACTATAAACCATGGGCAATCAAATTCAAAGTAGTATATTTAGCAAAAAATCTTTACCAGCAGATATGTCCTGTTGAGGCATTTGTGCCTTTCTTCATATGGACATCTGACTGCCAAGCAGGGTTTGTGTTTTTCGGCAATAGTGCGCACCCTTACTTTCCAAAGAAAAGGTCAGAGAAAAATCTCTAGATGAGAAAAACTGCCTTGTGTGCATTTGCAAATGTATTTTTCCCCTACTTGTTTTTTTTGCACTTTTTGTTAGCAAAGGTTTATGTATTATTTACTCAACATTATTATTATTATTTTTTGACACTTCAAATCCAGTATCTAAATATTCTTAAATTAGTTAAGTTCATTGTCATTTGAAATTGAGTAGGCCTACTTGCATCATTATGCTGTTATTATTCAGTGACATAAAATGTTCATAAAATGACAATAATATTGCATATAGCAAATATTTCTGGGAAAATATATTACCCTATAAAAAGTAGTTATCGCTAACAGGCCTAATGGCAACTACAAATAATAAAAGATTAATATATGAGTCCCAACCAAATTATAATCACTACTAAAAGCCAAACATCTACATTAGCATTCATATTTTTAGGTTATAGCCTATAAATAAAAAGATTAGTTTAAAAAGATTAGTTTAACATGGAGAGGTGGGATAAAGTAATTATTACCAGAGCTTCTCAGTGATTTAAGTCCTGTATGAATGTGCCATGTCAGTAAAGATTACAACGACTTTTACCGTCTGTAAAAAGGTCCAGAAAAATCATCTCAGGTAATGCTAATCCTGTGAAAACAAACCAGCTGTAAATATGCATGTAAATGTCATTTCCTGTTAAAAAGTATTCGTCCGTGTTTTCCATACTCTTGAGTATGGAGGCGCTTGAAACATTAATTTGCTTTCTAGCGGGTGGGACAAGTCTGTGACAAACCTCAAGAGTTTTTCGCATACTAATTCAAATCAAAAAGAAGGTTGAAAGCATTTGTTATAAGCACAAAACAAGCTTCTTTTAGGTTTAGGTAAGTGCCTATTACCAACAGAATACAATCAGAATTGAATTAATAAATCGTACCTAACTATTTTAAATATGCATGTTTGCACTATAGACTGTATAAAAATATGGACGTAGTGTCCGTGACGTCGCCCATAGGATTCTGCAGAGCAGTTTTGAAGCGTAAAGTAGGGTCGAGCTGGCAGTTGCCATCTTAGCAGCGCTTCATCAACCGTCACTACCGGATAACAGAAAATGGGCAAAGAGGCGGGACGTGGGTGGAGCTGAGGTAATGCGATTACAACAGATAAATGGTTACCCACCTGACACTCAAAGTGGCCACGGCCTTAATTATGCAGAACTTTAAGGCTTTATATAATTATACGGATGAGTTATAAAAAATAAAAATAAAAATCACCCCCCTCGCAGTTTTCATGAAGGGCAAAATTAGACGTCTAGACCAAAAATGTAATTTGTACCAGGCTGTAAACAGGTTTTATTCTGCTGTAAAGTTGGGTATTTTAACATGGGGCTCAATGAGATTCTGCTTCCTTCTGGAGCCTGTCTCTAGTGGCCAGTCGATGAATAGCAGTTTAAGTCACTTCCATATTGGCTTCAAGAGAGACCACGGGTGGTTGCCGCTTGGTTTGCGCACATGATATTAGGAAGCAACGTAATATTCACATGATGACAGGGAGGTGACAGTGGTGCATTAATCGAGTTAACCCTCCCTCTTCTGTTAGTTTTACTGAGATTTCTTATCCCGTGCAAACTGGTCATTAATATTACAGATGTCATGTGGTAAAATTACACTACTCAATCTACCCTTGTAAAACTTATCCTGTCCGAATAGGGCTTAAGAGCAGTAGGAGAAAAGAAATGTGTTGACCCTTTCGGAAGATCATAGGGGGATGGAAAAGAAGTGAGGAACACAGTGTGCACTACAGCCAGTGCAAGTGTCCTTCCACTGCCACACAAAGGTGCTGTTGGGCACTTTAAAGGTGTTTAAAAGTGTTAAGCAAATGAAATACCATTTAGCGACTAATACACAAAGCCTCTTGTCAGATCCTCTTTAAAGAGCCATATCCTTTAACCTACTTGCTGGCCTTGGTTTTTTTTCTTTTTTTCGGACAAGCACCTGGTACGAGGGGACAACTAGACAAAACAGACACTTGAGATGAACACTAAAGGGAACGAGGGGGAAGGGGGTGGAGAACAGAACCACGGCTGGATGTTAAATTCTGTCTACCTTGAAACCTCCAACACAACGATACAGGTTTGACGGATACTTTAACATGTTCATTCAATTTACGGCTCCTGCTGAACAAAATGCCTCTTGTTTGCAATTAGGTATAATTTCACTGCTGTTTGCATTTATTTTCGTAAGCAGAATGGTTTGCGCAAACATTTCAATATACATGCAAATACATGCACTTTCAGCAAATGACTTTTGGTAATTTCTACACCACTAGCAGCAGCAAATGAAATAGCAAAATAATGACATAATCAAACAGGTTTTTGAAACACTATCCCCTGTCTGCCATTGGCCGCCAAACAGACTCCATCCCAAAATTACACCATTGGTTGAGCCACTGTTGGTGTGTTGGGCTGATCAGGATGCTCAAAAACAATGCAGTGTTTCACAGCACCACAGAGCCATATTTATTATGCTTTTTAGGGACATACAAATGGCTTACTTATAATTGGGTTTTTCGTCTTAAACAAAATCAGTCTGAATGAGAAATACACACTTAAAGGAGTTTGGGCAATGGATTTTCACAAGTAGCTAAGATCCTTGTGCAGTTCAATGAGAAAGCTTTGGTTATATGAGCTCTTGCACAGCTCAGACATTCCTTGTGAAGCTCTGTGTCACTGACCAGCCATGTAGGCTTTCTCGTGGCCCAGCATGCTTAATCAAACTGTAATTACTAACAAAAGCAAGTCAGTGCATGCACCAGAGGGTGAAAGCGCCCAGACTCCGCCACAATCACGCAAGACCTTAATTACCATCATTTGCAATGCCACACATTTGACTGCACTGCAAAGTGGCACATTTGCAAGCACTTTCACTAGAGTTCAAGATTTTTTTTTTCCTTTTCAAAATTAGATATCTCAAGAATGCCATTATAAAATGATTTTCATAGATTAATTAGTTTCAAAACAACTTAAGCAAAACCTTAATTTTTTTCTTAATAAAAAGTAACCAAAGCAGTAACTGACTGAAAAATCATTCATAAGACAACAGTCTGATTTTGTAAAAAAATAATTCATTTTTTAACCTTTTGATAATATCCAACCCAATCTTGATCTAGACTAAATGGACAATTTATGATTCATAGAAAATATTTCACAATTAATCAGACTATAAATTATTTCATCCAACTATCAAAATGATTTTATATTTCATATTTTCATCTACTGCTGATTTTATGTAGACCTATGTCAAGATGAATGTAGTGACTCAAACACTCATTACAATAAATTGAGATTAGATAAAACTAGACATAAACTAAACATAAAAGCATTAAAAAAGCAAAATAAATAAGACTGACAAGATACTTGTGCACAGTAAATAAAATAACTTTTTTGTTTGTTTGTTTAAAAAAAGTAATAAAGCTGTCTGAGCTGAATTTGATGCTCTTTGTGATGTATTCTCCCTTCCACATTCTTCCTGATCAACGTGTCTCCACGTTTCGGTGATAAATTACAGGGAAAGCCACGAAAATCAGAGATCCAAAGAAATGTCTTGTAGAATTTATTTAGGGTCAAATACAAAAACACATCCAGGTGACCCAATATAAATTCTACCAGACATTCTGAGATGACCTCACATCACTGAGGACCTGCATGTCATCTCTTCACAGAGCAGTTCTACAGAAACTAATTCCTAAATTGTAATCCTTAAAATATGCTTTCGATTCAGACAATAATGCTTTACATATGATCTATAGACATGCCATAAAGTTAAACAGAATGGGCTGTTCATATATTATTTCCATTAGGAAAAAAATTATTTATATTTTTCCTTTACAATCTCGTGTCGAGTTACATTACCACTACTTCAAACTGTCTGATGACATTTACAGCAAATATGAATATCTACTAAAGAAGGCTCGAATAAGACAGGTAGTCCTCACCACGGCCAAATATCTCGCTCAATAGGCACAGTTCGCCTGAGAACAACAATGAAAGCTCTGTGGCCAATTATAAAAGGACAGCCGCCGTCTTCCTGCGAGTCTGCTACTGTCAGACTGTTTTTCCCCCTTTTTCTTTCAATCCCCTCTTTTTGGGGGCCCTTTTGCAGCTTTACTTTAGAGTGGCCCCTACTATTAAACTAGAGCTCTCAAACAGGCGGGGTGTACATGCCCGCTCACAATCAGAGATAGTCTGAGTCCACCCAAACACCCCACTCTGCCAAACCTGTCCCACACATTCAAGCCAGCAGAGTGTCTGAAGCCTCATAGGTAAACAAGGTAAAAAAATATTTCTGTTTAGATGGATTTTATGAGAGGATGTAATAGTAACAGTGGTGTAACGATACATCCTTATATTAAGATGTTGCAACATAAATATGCGATGATGTGTATCGTTGATGTAAACATTATGATATAGTTTGGTTATCCAAGGCTCAGCTTACTGTATTTATAAGGTGTAATTGCAGAATACATTTTGAAATAGTGTGTGTTGACATGCTTTTCTCATGCTGGACATAAGCACCAGGAGTATCTATGTATAAAACATGCATGTAAGACAATCTGTATCAAATTTACAGTTTCACTACTATATATAATGTTACACATAATGTACAATAGTGCAATGGAATAATATTTGTGGGTCATGATAATAATAAAATAAGATTTTTAAATAATAATAAAAACAACTTAATTGTGGCTTAAAATATTGTGATTTGTATCAAATTGTGACTATGTATTATTACACCCCTACTGTCTAATGCACACTAGCATTTATTAAAAAAAAAATATATATATATATATATATATATATATATATATATATATATATATATATATATATATATATATATATATATATATATATATATATATATATATATATATATATATATATATATATATATATTATGAAAATAATCTACATATATTGTGATCAAAATATATATGTAAATAAATATATAAATTAAAATACATACACATTTTTACATGTTTTTTTAATGTAAATTTTTAGGTGTTAAAGAATTTTACATTTTACAGAATTACAAAAGCAATTGTGCCCCGGTACAATCACAAACCAAACACAGCACAAAAACATTCATACCAGTTTCTCATCCACAGTGATGAGCTGGGATCCCCGTCCCTGTTGTTCTGCCAGCCTCCATCCTGACGTGCTTATTGACCTGCAAAACAGGAAGATGAATTTTAAAATATAATAGAGATAAGCAGACACACAAAAAACACTGTACTTGGGTACAAACAACGGCACAGCAAAGTGTTTTTAAAGGAGGAGGATGTGTGTCGAGGGACAGGAGAAAGGAAGGCACACAGCTCTCTCCTCGGCCCCCATTAATTCTGCCTGCTGAGTTTCTGGCAGGCTACTATAAGCCAGTTAGCAACAAACAGCCATTGGTGTCATCCTGCCAGTCTGCAGTCACAGCCTTTGAAATTGAACAGTAGCTGGTCTGTCATAAACAAACAATAATTCAGAATTACCGAGCTTCAGAATCGCTTATTGTGCTCTCACGACACACAGTTGACAAGTGAGGAAACATAAAGCTGCCTTTAAATTTGGACAAGATTCAAATTACTCTTTGACAGGAGACCACAATCCAACACTCTAAATGCCACAATGGGTCTTATTCATTAATCACCATAATAATACGTTTTTGCATTAATCATTCAGAAATATGTTCGATTTGCAACAATTTATTTAAGAACATTTAGAAAATGATTTAAACAGAAATAAGCTCCCCTTTTGTTTTACGAATAAGACCCAATGTTTTATGCAACCAAATATGGTGTTGTTAACCTAAATCTTACAAACATGAGCAAAAACTAAATCTGAAAAATTAAGTCAACTAATTTCCAACATTCTAGAGAAAGGGAAGATGAAGGGCGAGTGCATTTTAACAAACACGTGGCAAGAATTTATATCAGAATTGCACATTTTATTGATAGACAGAAAATGAAGTGTAGAGACGGGTGAAACAAAAAAGTAATTTCAAGGAAAGTCTGTTCACTCAGCGGCCACATTTGCAACGCCCTTGGCCAGCTATTTCAGGCATCCAAAACCAAGTCTATCTATAGGGGTGTGCGATATTGACAAAAAAAGATATATTGATATTTTCTAGTATTTTCTCGATAACGATAATTAGACGATATTTTGCAGAGTGTGTTATTGTAGGACTGCCATGGTCAGCTGACTCCTAAAGTTTATGATATTATTCATATTCTGTCTGGTGGTCAGTTCACAGAAGTGGCAGAAATCAATTTTTTTTACATAATCTGTGTTAATTTCATTAAAAAATATATTATAATAAGACACAAGGCTGTTACCAATCAAATTAAATAAGTATCAACAAAATGATTCTCTACAGTGCAGAGGAAATGCAAAAGCTGCATCTGAAGTGGCATTTAGATAATTTACACTGACTGTTTACTGTTTGATCATTTACACATTTCAGAAGTGACAAATTAATAACCTGAAGTTATGCATAAATAATGTTTTGATGTTTAAACCATAAAATGTTGAATAATATTGATATTTGAAATCATTTAAAAACATGAAATGATACTTTTAACTGTGAAATTAAAAGCGCCAGTAGGTGGCAGCAAGTCATGTTTAATGAGTGAGTCATTGAGATTCGATTCATTCAAGGAACGAAGCATTTGACTATCTTAAAGGTAGTGTTTTAGATAAGAATTATCTAAAACACTTTTGTCCAAATTTGTTTAAAATTTCTTAATATGTCAATACATAATTAAAATGTAAGTAGTCTGAAAAAGAGAGTAAAAAAATTGAGTGACTCTAGAATTTTTAATCTGCAATAAACACCGCTCATTATTTTCTTCGGGACAAAACAAGTGATTGGCTTGGGCAACTGTCACTCTCTCTCACTACCATGGCTACCACCCCTTTTGCTACAGGATCTTCCCACATGCGCGCACCTCTACATCCTCGAAAACTGTTGCCCGCCCTCCTCTGTATACGTGAAGTATAGGCCTTCCCTGTACGTCACCTAGCAGCACCAGCATCAGACACGCTTCTAGTGTGCAAAGACATGGAAAACGCCACGCAGCTGACACGTAACAGAAACGCCACGCTCACGACACGCTTGCAGTGTGTAGCCGTCCTTAATGCGTCTTCCAGCTGAGCGGTCGGAGTAGCGCGTTCATGTGCTTTGGGGGCGTGGCTTTGGAAAGAGCCCAGAAGGAAGAAGGTGGAGTGAATGGAGATCGTGAGAGGTCTACAGACACTCAATTTTTATACATCTAATTTTATATATCTTTGTCAGAGTACTTACATTTTAATTATGTATTGATATATAATGAAAGTTTAAACAAATTTGGAAAAAAAGTTAACCAATTCTTACCTACCCTACCTTTAATCTATTTTAGTCATTAAATCATTGATTCAATTGATTCGTTAAGTATGAAAACACAGCTGTGCTTTGCTCAGAGACGCAGATACAGTGCTGTGTCTTTGTTTTGAACTATTTTTCGGTGGCGAAATAGAGCAAAAACAGGCAATATGGAAGTCTAAGCTGTAAGTCACTTAATATTAACTTCTTGTTTAGTAAACTTGCATAAAATCCATATCACATTTGAAAAACTGCAATCTTTGTGTGATATCTTATTAACTATATTATATGATATAAATCACGCAGTGAAAGCGTGTACTCTAATGAGCACCCGCACTAGTGGTCTAATCAACAAAACTACATCACGTAGTGCGTGATCTCTCTGTATGTGCGAGGGATACACTCGATAATGTCAGATCGCACATCGTTAAAACAACAATTACGATATTATCGCAGACGATATATATCGCACACCCCTAATCTGAATGGGGAATCCTAAAATCTCAAAAACTGCTTGTTGAACCCACAATTAAATAACATTTCAAATCAGCAAAAAAATCTGAAAACTGTCCCATAAATTATGTTTATTATGCTCAAATACTTTTTAAAAAGCGTATTTTTCATGCTAAAATCAGCACGTGCAGTCCTAAGCGCAACCATCTAACGGCAGCTGCAGTGACTTTACTAATCAGCAATTGGCTCTTTTATTTAGAAGGCGGGACGTATTCAGCCATATTGTAGTTTCAAAAAATAGGAGTGAACCATCTTTGTATATCTATATAGTCTTTGGTCAAACCCACATATCACATAGCATATCTGCGCAAAGGCCAACAATTTAAAGGGTTAGTTCACCCAAAAATAAAAATTAGCCCATGATTTACTCATCCTAAGTGTATACGACATTCTTTCAGACAAATACAATCAGAGTTATATTAAAAAGTCCTGGCTCTTCCAAGCTTTATAATGGCAGTGAATGGCTGATTCATTTTTGAAGTACGTAAAAGTGCATCCATCCATGATATAACTTAATAAAGGCCTTCTGAAGTGAACTGATTTTTAAAGAGAAATGGCAGATGATTTTTGATATAAGAGGGGCTTGAGTTTGTTGCCCAGCCCTACCCACAAGAGGTGTCAAAGCTTGCCATGCTCCTGTATATCGCGTCAGGGTTTACTCTTTTGACGAAAGTCGACTTGCGCACGCCTGTCCACCAGAAGTTATTTATTTTAGTCTATAAAGTTTTAAATATGGATATTTTTCTTACACAAACGCATTGCTTCACTTCAGAAGGCCTTTATTAACCCCCAGGAGCCGTGTGGAGCAGTTAAATGATAGATGCACTTATACAAACTTCAAAAACGAATCAGCCATTCACTGCCATTACTTCATAACTCCAATTTTATTCGCCTGAAAGAAGAATGTCATACACCTTGGATGACTTGAGAGTGAGTAAATCATGGGCTAATTTTGTTTAACATATTTTTAATGGGATTTACACTTTTGACAAACATACAGAAGTCAGAACACACTTAGGTACTAACAAACCTAACTTAAATACCTTCCCATCCCAAATAGTCCTGGCAGGTTATAAAAAATAAAAAAAATAAAAGAATCATGGGCTAATTTAAATTTTTGGGTGAACTAACCCTTTAACAGAAATACAAATCTTCACAGACAACAAAATTATAATTTCCGATATTTAGGAATTGTTATTGTGCGCACTACATAATACCGTGATTAATTATTTATTATTAATAATTGAGATTTTTAGAATGCAATGTATTTTAAGAATACTTTACCCATTAACTGGTTAAAATGCACAAAACCACTGTATGCTGCGTCAAAGAGGCATGCACACTCTGATGTAAACAAGCCCAACACAGGTGGAGCGAGTGAAGGAGATGCACTGAATGAAAATGCACATTTACTCTCTGACAGCAGATTGCATTGATGGAACAGCAGAAATGCATCCGTTACCCCGGTACCCCCTAAACAAAGCAGCTGTGCTACTTTCTGTTTCTGAACAGAATTTCTATTCAGTTTTTGTATTTGCAGTGCTGTTCATCACAGCACCAAATACTTAAATACTTACACTTAATAGGCATTAAATATGCCCTAGATAATAATAATAATGTTATATTTATATAGTGCTTTTCTGGGTACTTAAAGCACTTAACATGGAAGGGGGAATCTCCTGAAGCACTGCTTCTTGGGCGCAGAGATTTCACGCAACACATGAATCCCCAAACGTCCGTCAACATACCGGCGTATGTTGTGCATGTGTTGCGTGATATCTCTAGTAGCAGTGCTTCGCCTGTGCTTCCCAATAATATAGTCCCAAGTTAATATCTGCCTAGGATATCGCATAGTCTTAATCTGCATCGATATTTGTATTCGTTGTGAATACGCAGGCCAAAAGAAGTAATTAGGTGGGGGGGTTTGATCTTTTTGATCACTTTTACTCGGGACATGCTAGCTGGCAACATAGGATTCCATTCATTATGCTATGCTAAGCTAAGCTAGGGGCGACCCTACCAAACTAACAAAAATGCTTTTGCCTCATATCTAAATGTAGGAAAGAAGTTGAATAAGCCCTATTTCTTAAAACGGTGGAGTGTTCTTTAAACCTGTAATAGTATGACAAGTTGACAACTATTTTTTTTGCAATCTCAAAACATTTTTATGGATATCGTGACATATCCAAGTGAAACGGCTTCTCAAACAAGAAAAAATATATATAATTAGGGTGGAACTTGATTCTGTCTATCTGGAATTGATTGAATGGTTGTGGTTTTCTATCGCTGTGATCTCATGCGAGTGACAGGTTGTCCTGCCCTGACGCCATTTTTAATTAAAGATATAATATAAAAATAATAATGTGCAAAAACAAATCATTTATAATAAATACTGCAATATAAAAATAAATAAAAAAATGAAATTGACTTCATGGTGACTTTAATAAGAGAACAGTCTTGACTAAATTAAAGTTTTAGCTTTTCTACTGTAATAGCTAATTATAATAAAATTATTTGAAGTAAATAGAACTGAGTACGTCGGTAATAGTGGACAGCAGGACAACTTTCGATATCAGATATAACGTTATATAACAGGGTGATGTGAGCATTAGATTGCAAATTTCAGGACTTCTGTAATAGATAAAGAAACACATGTATTGTAAAAATCATAAGATGAACCGTTTGTATAGTAACATATTCTGTAATTCAGCCTTCGTTCATGCAGAAGGTCGACGTACGGGCAAACAAACAGCTACACATGACAGTCACACTGACATCTGACAATATTAATAACGTTACTACACCAGCACAGAGGAATCAGAACATTATTTATCACTAATATTAGTCAGCTTCAGTCTATCCGTTATAAATTATTCTTAGTTTATTGTTTGGTTGGCTAGCAAAAAGTCGTTACCCGTGTTAAGTCCAAAGGCATAATCTACTATGATAACACAAAAGATGTGCGTCAAAAAACAGACAAGACGAGAGAATTAACAGATGACACTCTGGCTATGTTAGTAAGCTAACCGGCTAACACTCTAACTCCAAACAGATAAACACACCGACCGAACGTTATTTCTTTGCGTCTGAATATATAAATGCAAAACAATTATTTGAAATACTGGTTATTACCTGGCATGATTCAAAAATGGTTTTGTGACTGAGTTAAGAGAGATAATTCGGCTTAAACCAAAGAGTGACATTGAAGACGCCATGTTGACATGGTCTGAGCGTTGTACGGCAACACACAGCGTCCAAACGCAAGAAATGCGTATTTCTTCTCTTTGTGGAGAGTAGAAACTTTGAAGGGGAAAAACGTTTCTAAAATCCTTTGTGATGTTCACCTGAACATTACAACACCTCTGGATGTGTTTGTTACTGATTTTGCCCTAGTTTTGGAATTTTGTCTCATGTTAGAAAGGCTAATTTAATTGTGATAACTGATTTAACTTTTTTGTATTTTTTACAAATGGGTAAAATTTCTCCATAACTTCGTATCAGTGTTAATACTGCATATTTGTTTTCATTAGGCTATGTGTTTGGTGTCATCAGGTGATGATCTTTCAGTTAACATGGCAACTGTAATCATGATATTGTTTTGTGATAAGTGTTTGCTAATTCTGAGAACAAATAATATTTCTGTTTAATATAAATGTCGTAGAAAGGCAGTTTATTTGAATAATTAAAAGCATTCAAAAAGCTGTTTTTGCTGCAAATGAATTGCCTGATTAATCAAATTAAAATGATGATGCTAAAAACATGCAACTTTTATTTTATATATGCAATATAGTGAAAAATAAATTAGCAGTCACATGTTGTAATTGTCCAGTTTAATTTGATTCCTTATTTGTTGCTTAAGCTAGACAGATATCTAGCCCATATATCTCAACAATAGAAAAAAAGGGCTCTTATAGAAGAAAAACAGAAGCAAGCATCCACAGCATTTTCCTTAATTTGAGTTCAGGCCTCTTCAAAGGCTTTCTCTAGATGGGTCGATTTCCTCTTCAGTTCTCAGGACTGGACTGAAGCAAGACAGCCCTCTCTAGGGACTTCAGGCATGCCACAGCATCACACACTCATTTTCTGCTATTTATCAGTTCCCAGACCTTTTTTTACTTTTGCATTTCACCATTCATTGCCATTAGGTTGTATATGTGTCCCCTGTAAAGGGACCAGGAATCTTCTCTAAGGATGAGATGAAAGTTCCTATTGATCACTGAAAGAATTGAGAGGTCCAAGGACCATCCCCACACTTCAGTGCAGGAATCTCCATTTTGCTTTAATGAGGCCCATTCATCTACACTTTACCACAGGGAAGGCGTGAGTGTGGCGGTCCTGTCTTAAACACGTTTATTTCCATTTTGAAATGTTAAATCAGCAATTGTGATGCCAAAATGCCAATTTAAGTTGTAAAATTAAGTGAATGGTAATATTCACCTTATCTGCAAATATAAATGGCATTTAGATGTTTTTTTTTTCTTTCAATGTTTATTAAATGTTAAAACTGTGTATACTTTAACATATAAACATTATAATCCAACCTGTGCCAAAACTAATAAACACAAGTGATAAGTAGCACGTTGTCTCTCAAAGAGTTAATCTATGGGAACGCAAAAGGAGAAAAACAGAGTGGCTTTACTTTTCTCTATTTCTCTCTCTCTCTCTCCTGTCCCGTTTGAAGGAGATGCGAGCTGGCAGCACAGGAGAAGCTTGAAGATTAATGGTGTAAAGGGGGGCTCTGACAGCCTTTCCGCTGGTTGCAGTTCTCCTGGGTGGCCCGATTGGTCTTGGATGTCACTTTTGCTACTTAATCTTGTGTATGTGAAACAGCCTGACATGCCTGAAGAACTCAGTCTGTCCACGTCTGTATAGACATCAACCTGTGAGACAGTTACTACAAGGTACCTTTGATAGGATGTCCACAGCTCTAATATTAAGAGTGAAAAAAGTTCTTAGAACCTTCTTGATGAGATTCAAAACAGCATGCATTTAATAAAAAATACAACCGTATTATTGTGAATATTGCAATTTAAAATTATTACAATTACAACTTTTTTTTCTAGTTTAATATATTTTAAAATGCATTTTAGTCCTGTGATGGGAAAACTGAGTTTTCTCCATCGTAACTTCAGTGATCCTTCAGAAATCATTATAATATGCTGATTTGGTGCTCAAGAAACATTTCTTATTATTATCAGTGTTGAAAAACAGTTTTTTTTGTGACAGTGATATATATTTTTGAGGATTTTTGATGAATGGGAAGTTTTTTGAAATATATATATTTTTACTGTTTGTTTGATCAATTTAATGTGTCCTTGCTGAATGATCATATTCGTTTATTTTGAAAAAATCTTACTGACCCCAAACATTTGAATGGTATAGTGTATGTAAAACCTAAAGCACTGATTGTTACCCATTTGCGTTTGGTTATGGTGAGAAGCGATTCCCAGACAGATTACTGATCTGAGAAGCTCAATTCTCTGGAGAATAGTCTGCCAGCCCGTCGTCCTGTGGCTGCAGGGTAAATCCTAAAAAAAACAATGGACTAGGATTGCCACAAAACAATATCCTTTTGTTGAAGATATATTACTCATTATAATCTAATACATTTGATGCTGTAATTGTGGGAAAGTATACTTTTTACAGTGAATGAGTTATCCTGTTTAATTAGGTGAAACGTTTAATTATTAGTCAACTTTCTATTTCAGCAAGAGACGATGAAATCACTTTCTTTGAGACGTGGGAATAAATGTTTCTGCTCTTAAACTATAGGCGTTTTTTTTTCCCGTGCCTTCAATTAGTATTTTAGACATCAGCAGTGGATGTGAACTGGTTTCTTGTGTGACCTTTGTGACTTTTAACCCTAATCCTCTCCCCCCTTAAAATCCACTTTCTGTCTGTCACCCTGAGCATTTTCTCATTATCTATCCCCTCGCTTGCCTTCAGAGCGACAGTAAAGCTTCACTGTATTTTTCCTCTCTTCTCTTATCCTACTTTTAATCTCTTCGCACCTGCTGTGGCTCCTTCAGCTTGCATTTGAAAGCATGTTTTGAGAAAGTCCACTTCCTGTCCACTGAGACGTCATTGCAAAAAATCATGACTTGTTATACACCTGGTGTACTCTGAACAATGTCATCATATTCAAGCCCAGGTGTCTCGCGTCCTGGGAAACTGTGTGTTTACTAGATTGTGATGACGAAGAAGTTGCTCGATGTTTTAAACCCTGTGTTTCATGTGTATTTCTGAGCTGTAAGCTGCCCACAGTGTCGTAAGTGAAGCTGTGGCCTGGTGTAAACTGTTTGGACAAAATGAAATAACCCACCTACGGGCTTGGAGAGCAGCCCTAAAGGAAATCAAATAGACCGTCATTTTAAATAGAGTAATCAAATATTTACAAGACGATTAATTGAGTGTCCCATGGTATGATTCACATTCGGTGGGCTTCTTTAAATGGGGATTATTTGCTGTCTCTTCAAAGGAATCGTGTCACTGGAGGTCTCATGCCATGTTAAATGTTTCCATATGGGATGACATTTGGCTTTTTCAATTAAGTTATTAGTGAGAAATAATTACTTAAACACACATTATTGTAAGATAAATAAACTGCTTGGTGTGTAAATAAAAGTCTGTAGTGAGTATACAGAGTAGAGCTTTTACTGAATTTTGTAAAAGAGACATTTTCTTAAAAAAATTCACGCTACCGTTCAAAAGTTTGGGGTCGGTATTTTATAGCAAAAACACAGTAAAAAAAAGTAATATTGTTAAATATTATTACAATTGAATAATGATTCATTTAAATACATTTTATTATAAACGGTGAATGTGCTCCGTAATATTAAACCATGATAGATATGATAAATGTCTTTGAACAAATAAAAATAAAATAATTAATTTCTTACTGACTCCAAACTTTTGAATGGTAGTGAATATTTACCAATTACCATGCATACAAAATAGACATAAATGTTTTTTTTTTCTTTTGCAAAAAAGAAGGTACTCAGCATTCAGGAAAGGTTTACTCTAATTAATTTTTTTATAATCATATTTCTTGGGTGTCACAATTTTAAGAAATATTACAACATTTTAAATTATTTGAATTTAAAAGGTGGGATATATATCATAATTTACACTGAATATCTAAAAGGTCTCACAAAACAAAAAGGAAGTGTTTCCATGGAATGTGCTGCTAGACATCTAAAAACCTCAAAGACTTGCTCAAAAATTTAAAAAATGATGATATGCTCATCTTCTTTAGGACTCCATGACCTGTTACATGAACAATTCAGGCGCTGCGTCTGGATGTCTAAATCTTCCTGAAGATCTGAAGGGGAGTTAGTCCAAAGTGAGGTCAGTTGGATAACCTGGATTGTCTTTTCCATTCATGAGAGGAACACAATGGCTGCAATGACCACCACTCGATGACCTTTTCAACAGACCTCATGCCCTCGTTTGATTGACATTTCTCTTTGACAGCAGGGGGCGGAGACGGCTTTTGGTGGGGAATGGGGAGGGCAGATTCTCCTGGGTAAATCCTCATCCACATCTTTTCCTTTGGACAACAAAGAGTGTGATGTTTTTGTCTGAAATAAGGAGCCAGATCCCTTGTGTTTTGATGAGTGGGCCACCTGGGACACACATCTCCATCATCGCGCCAAAAGATGAGAGAGATAATAAGATGGGAAGAGAGGAGATGAGAGGAGGACGGAGGAGAAAGAAATCCTCCAAAGAAGCACAAACAGAAGCTTGAATGACAAGCTCAATGGAGACCGTTCAGCCAAGTGACCAAACCTCTTGTCTGTGTCATAAGACTGGCTCTTGCAAACGAACCAAAAAGAGCAGCTCACAGACACTTCAGCGACGCAAGCAAGTGAAGTTATCTTTCAAACTCCTACTCAGAATAATCTGCATCGGTTTTAACAAAACGAGGCAGTAGAAGGATCAGGATTCACTGGCATCATAACTAGTCCACTTACTTAAACTTTTCTCTTCTTTTTTTCCTCCTCAGTTTCATGTGCAATGAATGTCCAGGCATTTCAAGTGTTCGAAGTTTAAGCTTTTCAGTAAAGATTTGAAAATGCACATGAATTTAAGAATGTGATCAAATAAGATTCAAAGCTGAGAAGTCGTTTATAGAATAAGGGGGTTTTTAACGGCGCGCCAAAGTTTATGTTTTGATCCATTTTATACATTCGGTTAGGTTTGGTTTCACATTGCATTATGCGAGTGCACTTAAGACCTTTACATGACATACTTGCTTCCTGTCATCATCTATGTGGGCTGCATCTTGACAATGATTGGTTTGTAAATGGACGTGCGTCCGACGTCGGTAACTTTGACAAGAATGAATGAACAGACGCATATCGTTGCCACTATACTGTTATTATTATGGCATTACTACCTGCAGCACCAACTATACTCGAGGCTAGTTCAAATTCGCCGAATAAACGTCCTCGTTGGGCAAACATTTTAGCGTTGCGGGCAGGTAAGGAGAAGATGACTGCAAGCAATGCTGCTATCTTTTGTCTTCTTCTCTCAGTTGTTTAGGCTAAGCGGGAACCACCGGAACTTCATGTAAATGGTCTGAAACCATAAAGTCTGAACCATACAGAAAATGCTTTCACACTAGAAACAAACCAAACCTTTGTTCAGACCGAGACTACCTTTTCATCTGACCAAATTTTGCCTGGTTAGTCTGGACCATGGCCCAGGGGAGGTTTCACACCTGTAATTTTGATTCGGATCAAACTGAAAAGCCAGAAAATCCGGACCAAACAAGGTAGGTGTGAAAGGGCCCTATGTGTGTCCATAATAAAGGTAAAACATTTTTATATGATTTAGAAAAACTTTAATACCATTTTCGAGAAATGTATGAATATAATGAAATGTCATGCAATGTAATCAAGTCAGGTAAGGTAACATATTTTCTTTACAAATTGAAAACACCTTTATTTTCTAAAATACAATACAATCAAGTATTATTAGCCTATTATTATTATTATTATTATTATTATTATTATGCGTACACATCTTAATCTTTGGTTTCTAAATAAATGAATATATTATTTTAACAAATATCATGAATTATAATTTCATTCAAGTTTGGGGAGTTGCAAAACCATGTATGAATTGCATTTTAATGTATTTAATTTTTTAATTAGTTAAATAGCACAAAAGCTTCACCCTTTGTGTTCCACAAATAAATCAAATATTTAAAATAAATAAAGGGATTAGAACAAACTGGAGGATGCGCGTTGGATGTGATTTTAGAGTGAACTAATCCTTTAATATTTTGCTCTTATCTGGCTTTCCCACTGCAGTCGATATCACTGATAGCTCACACATGGTGTTTGCTTTAGTGAGAAGATGTGTGGTGCCATGCTGAGAACCCTGACATGCATAGGAAAACACCTTTAAATGAACCCTGGCCGCATGTCAATTTCCTCCTCTCTTCAAAACACAAATACGGGAACACAAACAAGATCTTGCTAGATGGCTTTTGTTCCGAGTCCCGTTGTCAAGACCGACTCAGGGTGAGAGAGACTACTGTGTTTATTTTTAATCCTGGGGCTTTGAGTAAAGGCAGCGGTGGCACTGTATCCCGGTCATGCATAAGACATGGGAGATCGGCCCCCTGACTGGGGACAAGCTGAAACTGTTAAAAAAGAAAAACCCTTCACAGTGTGGCACGGCACTGGATCACGAGGACCAGATGGATGTCAAGGGAACATCTGTTGCATTTCCACAGGGGCAAGCCCCTTCAACAGGTTGTGAAAGCTTGAGATTACTCGGCTGTTTGGACTGAGGGAGAGCAAAACATTCGCCGTTTGAGAAAACACCAACGAATGTGCTTTGTTTTCCTTGTAAACAAAAAGGTTCCTCGGCGAGTCATGCATTACCATTTCAGACTGAGAGGACTTAAATGATGAGGCGAGCTCGCCTTTAAGCAAACACAACTGGGAAAAGACTTTTAAGAGGATAGCAAGCGAAAGCGTTTCCCCTCCTTCTCAAAAGTCATCCTAACAAAGATCACCATGCTCTGTTCCAAGTCTTTGTCAGTTGCTGGTGAATTCCTGCTAAGGAACTAAAAATAATCTCTGTCTAGACACAGCAAGTGTGAAACTGAGCCAAGCGAGAAAAATGATATGCAAATAGAGTTAAGACTGGTATTATAAAAGACATCCCATGTGGGAGGGTTTTAAGAGCGCTCTGTGGCATAAAAAGCAAGACTGAAGCCAAAAACAAAACAAAACAAAACGAGAAAAGAAAAAGCTGGGATGTGTTTGTCTCTGTACCTGCAAGGTGTCCCGGTGTGTATCTAATTACGTTATTGACATTCAGATAGTGTCGCACGAAGCAAAGGAATGGGGCATTTAATAAGTTCCTGGCCTTAGGGCCTGTGCAATCAGTCTGTGGGCCTCTTCCGAGGAGAGACAAGCCAATTCTAACAGGCCAAACTGGTTTTCTGCAGCGTTTCTGCTTTGAGGGTGGGCTCCATTAGCGTGACCAAAGGGAAGCAGAGCGCCCGAGAAAGAAGGGGCAAAGGGCTTTCTCTGAGAGCGGCTAGACAAGAGCAGCAGACTAGAGAGGAGCGTCAGCCGCAGACAGAGGAAGAGCAGATCAAAGAATCGCAGGGGCAACCTGCGTGACAGACATTGTATCGAAGCAACATGGGTAGTTTGAAAAGAGAGGGAGAAAAAAATCAACCTGGCTGGATCAGGAAGCCTGTCTGAGAAACGTTAACTTCCCTTTTTTATCTACATCAGACCACGAGCGCATGAAATTTGTGTTCCAGACAGAGATTAGATGGGGAAGCAATGATACGATAGACAGTATCATTGCTTTGATTACATTACTGGGTTGCTTTGATTTTGCTGGGCGAATGTGAAACTATTGAGAAACCAGCAGTTCATCCGATGCACTTGTCAGTAATAATAAACAATTCCAAATCAATCTGATATTAGCAGTAATGAAGACAACATTTAGATTCAAATGTGAGATGGTAATACTTTAAAATAAGGCTAACATGAATGTCATAGCATTTAATAAATACAAATGCATTATTATTTATATAACATTTGTTTATAATAATTTTATATTTAATAAAAAAATGTTTATTTGCAGTGTTAATTTCAACATATACTAATACATTTTTAACAAATATTATGAACAAACATAAAATTGATAACAGTATCTGTATAAACCAACATGAACCTAGATAAATAAATGCTTTAAATATGCAGTTCATAACACCTTATACATTAACTAATGTTAATATATTTTGTTGCCGTGAAGATTGTAGGTTGAGGGTACACTAAGATATATCTAATGTATCAAATTAATCTATATCTATAAATCAAAAGCAGTAGAACTGTTTTCCCCCAAAAATAAGACATCAAGTGGCAATTTGGCGGGCAAAACATACACTATAAATATACAGAAACATGTGTGAGTCCTAAACTACTCTGAAACAAGTCTGGAGACAAAATACACATCAGAGGCGAGCAGTCGGAAATCTAAATTTGTGGAGAGGAATTCGGATAATACCAGCAGGAAGCAGGGGGTGAGGCCACAGAGCGTGGCTGGGCAAGGAGTGAGGTGGCAGACGGGGAGGAGTCTCCACAGATAGTTGGAGAGCTTAAGCCTGGCGGACAGGGACTTGTCAAATGCAGCTGTTGCAGACACTGATTGATAGAGTTTGTATTCCAGCTCAAACCAGTGCCAAGTTAAAGGGTGTGTCGTCTTTTTGAACAACAAAATTAAGAACATGATGAGAGAGCAAACCGATAAAAAAAGTAACGTAGTACTCATTTTGTCTTGGAAGCCTTTCTAACATTCTCTAAAAGGAAGGAAGAATAACGAGTGCAAGGGACAATAGATTTGCTATAATAATAAAACCAAAAATATCATATCATATACAATAATATAATATAATAAAATATTCTGAATGAATGCTCAGATTTTGAGCCATTATAAGAAATATGGATTGGACATCATATTGTATGTATGTACAATATATTATTAACAAATTCCACACACATAACAACCAACTAAATAAACAACATATAGTTTATCAGATAGATTATTACTTTTACAAATAATGGTAAAAACCTGATCTCTTTAAAGGACTTTGGTTCACCTGCTACTAAATCAGCATATGTGTGGCCCTTGACCTCAGGGTGACAAATATGTCAGTCAGCTCATCAAAACATGTGGCTTTTTGCATCTATGTCTCTAGTGGGTTATAAAACAACGACGAAGAAGTCCAAAAAATTCCTTCTAGCAAGCAATGCTTCAAACCCACTTTCCACTTTGAAGTTTGATTGAATCATATCCTGCTAGGTAGCACCTCCTTTTCTTCCAAAAGGCTGATGAGTTGACTGAAACTCTCCCTCACAGCCTCCATGTTGTTCATTGTGGTGCCTGCAAGAATCCATTGCTTCCCTCGGTTCAGCGGCTGCAATTCAAAGTACTTCTGTACCTGAAAAGAAAAGAGAGAAAAAAAGAGAGAAAATAAATAATGATTCCACTATGACCGCTCTCTAAAAATAGCACCAAGATCATTTTGGCTAGTCTTCCTAAAAATACCTAAAATCACTGTGCAGATTTGGTGAGAATCCAGCAGGACACATTTTTGGTTAAAAAACAAAACAAAAACAACAACAAACAAAGACAGCAGTAACTCAAATACTGTTACCTACTGATAACTGAAAAAATGAAAGGAGGTTTATTTGACTGTTTTTATGAATCTTTCATTTTGCCTTCAGGTTCCTCTAACCTAATTAGAACCCAGGAAGTAAGATACCATTAAGGCTATATTATTATTACACAATATCTCTGTTGAATCTTAAAGTATGCATGCACTTGCACGTGACCAGTATCCAGTATGTTTGAAGTGTGCTGTCAAGTCGAAACTTCTCATAAATGAGGAAAAGTCACGAAATGGTAACCTGTTTACATTTTTCAAGCTATTCAAAGGCTGAGCTTCTGAGACCCTAAAACAGAACATAAGGGATATTTTACTATAACAGTAAGATTTCCTTTCTCAAAATAAATCCTCTAATAATCTCTAAATAGTTTTCATACCTTTCTACAAGATAAAAAGCTTGGTATCTACTTTTTAAGTTAAAACATTCCTCGCAGAGCAGGCGGTCGGTGTAATGTGAGGTTCATGTGCAGCAGGGAAACTATTTAGTTCATATGTTGACGTATATAAAACTGATAGTAACAGTTGATAAAAAGTTGATATGTCAAAGCTTTCTTGATTATACTTTTATGTTAGCACTCCATAATAGCACTAGCCGATCAAAACCATCTGTTACATTTTTATCAACTCAAGGAATATCACACAGTCATTTGTGATAATACAAATCACAATTAGATGTAGAAAAACATTTGATGTCCTTTTTAACCGATCTCTCTTCACACTACAATCCATCACGCAATTTAAGATCACAAAAGTCTGGACTATTGATGGTGCCTTGGATATCAAAGTCCACAAAAGCGGCTACAAAACTCTGGAACAGCCTTTCTGATAACGCTCAAGGCTCAGACACCCTCGCTCAGGTTTAATCTAGATTAAAAACATCTATTTTTTAGCAGAACTTTCACATAATGCATCTCATAACCTACTATTTCATTCATGTCTGATGAAATGTTAAATGATCATCTTTCTGAAATTTGAACAGCAGCTTTCTATCGCAGAATGCCCATCCCAGGGTAACTAGAGACATAACCAGCTCGAGTTTGGCTTACTTGACAGCAGATAATACAGCATATAATGCCAACAATGGATGGACTTGATCCTTATTGCAACTGTAACAATCACAACCTATACATACTGCCTTTTACATGCGCTTTTACATGCTTCACATTACACACATATGTTATTACTCACACCCATATCATCAAGCAATTCAGATATAAATCGGCTATGGAGAAAAAAATATCAATCACATATGCAAATTGAAAGGCGTCACCAGCTTTTTGCTCAGTTTAGAGTGACAAATCATACCTGTGTACTTGGAGGTCAAAACGCAAAATGCATATAGATTTGCAGGCCTGTATATTTATTGTTATATGTCATTATTTTGTTGCCTCACAAGTATTCAACATCACTGTATCATTGAAACATGCATTTTTTGTAAAGATGCTTTGAAACAATATGCATTGTGAGAACCACTATACATATAAACATGAACGAAACTGCATGTGAGCAAAATGAGAATTACACCTGCTTGTATCCACAGAAAATTCACTAATTCACTAGTGCAAAACAAAAAACAAACAAATAAACTACCGTTCCATGTTTGTGGTTCAATGTTTGTGGTGTTATTTTTAGGAAGTATTAAGAACTATTAAATAAATAGATCAAAAGTGACATTTATAATAAGAGATTCATAATGTTACAAAAAATTTCAATTTCAAATGTATTGCAGTTCTTTTATACTTCCTATTCACCAAAGAAAAAGATCAGTTTTTTTAAAAATTGAGCAGGACACCTGTTTTGAACATTGCTAATAATAAGAAATATTTATTGAGCATTAAATCATCAATTCAGAAATTATAAGGATTTCTGAAGGATCATGTGACACTGAAGACTGACGTAATGATGCTGAAAATTCAGCTTTGTCATCACAGAAATAATTTACATTTCAAAATGTTAAAATAGAAAACAGTTATTTTAAATTAACATTTCTGTTTTAACTGTATTTGGCAACACTTTATTTTACAGTGTCACTGTTACATATATTACATTTAGTTACTATAGTAATAACTGTAAACAACTAACTATAAACCACACCTGAAACAAATCCTAACCCTATAGTAAGTACATGTTACCTAATATTACTCAGTACTTAAATGTATAATTACACTGTAACACGGACACCTTAAAATAAAGTGTATTTAAACCCTGTATTTTTTAAATCAAATAAATGCAGCCTTGGTGAGCATAAGAGACTTTCAAAAAAAATTTTTTAAATCTTACCGACCCCAAACTTTTGAATAGCAGTGTATATTTAAGTTATTTTTTTTCCTGAATGAATATTGGATAGCGATAACGACATATGAGACGTAGTGAAACCATGATATCCATCGACATCGAGATACACAGAGATCGTCATCTGTTATCAACCATTTACCTTCCTCAAAAAAAACAAAAAAAGAGAGCTACAGCATCAGATGTCCCTAGCCAAATGAGATAATGTGTTGCACCTGCAAAGTGTTGGTAGATAAAAGCACAAGGAAATACTGTTCATGGGCACATAAAGTCAGACCAGAGGACACGTTGCTACAACAAACAGATGCAACTACACCTATCATTTCACAATCTGCAAGCATGATGGACACTTGATGCTAATCTATTCATAACAGACAGAAATACCTGAGAAATCAAACAAAAATCTTCAGTGTGATGAGGCTTTTGTCCAAAGTACTGTAACTGAGTTCTATTAAAAAAGAATAACAAATGAAGCACTTATTTTTGCAATGCAGTGCAAGCGTCTAACTGTGCCATGTTGGGATTTTTTAGTGTCTGCTGTTTTCATGACAGCCTACTTCACTGAGTCAGAAGATTGTGTCTCATCTTTCCTCCAGCAGAGTCTTTAGGGGGCACTGAGCTGTGCCTCGCTCATAATGTAACAGGAGTTTAATGACAGATTAGGTCACTTCAGCCCAGGGCTCGACCGACCCAAACAGTGTTAACAAATCCGTCTTGGTAAAAGGAGCTGCCCCGGGCCTGCTGGCTTAAACAGTCTGTCTGTCCGACTGCATGTCTGTCTGAGGCAGGCCCCCTTCTGGAGAACACAAGGTTTGCACTGGATCTCTTAGGTCATTTAAATGGGAGAGCCAAACGCTCTTTTTAATGAAAGAATACTATTACGTGTAAATTGTGACAGAACATGGAACAGTTTCCTTTAGCTGAGCTCACATTGGTTTGAAGTTGTGTGACAATGTGGACATGGTAAGCCTCGCGCCATGGTGGCAGATGGCTGTTGGGATGACCGCTGGGTCATACAGTCAAGCTTTCAGGTCAATGGGACCAATGAGCAGCCTCGCTGAACAGAGAGAGCAGCTTACAGCTTTGAAAAGTTGTCTAGTGCCATGAAATGTCTCTTAAAATCACAATAGGCAGAGTGGAGGAGGAACAATAAGAAGAAAACAACATTGTACTTTGATCATCAAGTATGAATTGTCCACTCCCGATAACCGCTTTTATCTACCTGGACTATAAATGTTCAGTCTTCAAACCTTTTTTTAATTTTTTCAAAACTTTTAAACACGCTTCGCCAAGCCAACATTCAAAGTTAGTTTGATTTCATTTCAACTGATTATATTTGTTAATTTTTCTTTGTACCAAACAGGATGCGTAACTGTACATTACATTAATTTAGTGCACATTTGTTTTTTGATTTACTGTAATATTGAAAGCAGAAAAATTAATGCATTTGATTTTCAGAAAAAAGAAACGTGATTGGCTTAATTTCTTTTTTTTCATAAGCGTAGCAAATGGATAAACAGAAAGATCAAGTCACCTTTATTTATATAACGCTTTTAACGATATATGTTGTTTTAAAGCAGGTCTTTTCACGCTGGATGCGATTTTGATGCGTAAATAATTTGCGCAATAGATTTCTTTTTTGATAAGCTGTTTGTGCAATGAGTGCTTCTACACCGAACGCGAATGTGCCCTTCGATTACTTTTTTTTCTTTTTTTTCCGAGGTGACAGAAAAGGCTTCAACCAATCACATATAAGGAAACAAAGGTAGATCTGAATAATGTACATTTGAGAGTATAAATAAACTATATTTTATCAATAGTTGTTGAGACGTGATTAACAATAAAAGGTAAAACTGTTCCTGGGTCTTCTGTGATGCTTTGATTCAGTTATTTTCTGTCATTGTGTTATTATACTACCTTTGTTACCTTGTTTAGCTCTACTTAATTATACCTTTTGAATGTTTATTTAACCTATAGGTCTAGTATTTAACTTCTAGGTAGTCCATAGGCATACAATTTACCCACTGTGGAACAAAAAAAAAGGTTTTCTTATCTTATCTTAAACAGTAGCCTATTTATAGCCCTGGGCTACTCCAAACAGCTGATCAAAAAATCAAACCAACGCACAAATTATTCATGCGTCAAAATCGCGTCCACTGTGAAAAGACCTTCACAGTGATAACAGGAAAATAATGCAACAAAGTTTGTTTTGAGCAATAGTGTCATAATCCAGCTTAAGTAAATTCAGTGATGGATCATTTCTGTAAAAAAAGTTATAATTTAGTTAATCGATACAGCCATCTGGAGAAAACCGTGATGTCATCATCCAGCTCAGTTCAATTCTCATACAATGGTGTCAGTGCAGGCAGATCAATAATACTGTTGAATATTTAGTGTCCCCAACTAAGCAAGCCAAAATCCAAAGACGACAAAGTATATACATTCAACCCTGTTACAAAGGCACCACACAATCATGATGATGAGACAAATGATGATGGAAAAACAATCTTCTAAAAAAAAGATCAACATGACATGTTGTTTTTAACACAGCTGATACAACAAAATGCTAATTTGTCATGTGTCTAAAGGTGGTTGATAAGACTGGCCCACACAACTGCTTTTTGGCCTGCAGAGATTGCCATTACATTTGATGCTTTTAAGAGAAAAGCAGCAAAAATCAGAAAGTGTCTTCACAGGTCACATCTTTCTCTTCAGGAAACACAAATGGGGAATTTAAAGAAAAAACAATGACAAAAAAACAGCAAATGCACATTTACACAGTGTGTGCAAGAAGGTATAAACATTTTTTATCAACCATTTATACAAGCTAGAATTTTCTGACCCGTCTATAGGATGAGATGACACAATCTGCAGTCATTAGTGGCTGTCTAAAGAGGGCCAGACATTAGCTGAATGGGGTGTCTGGCCTGCACAAATAGGCCAATGGCCAGAAGCCAAACTGTAATTCCTCTTGATGCTCTCTAGCCAAAGCGAGCTGCAATGGATCCAGTCCTGCTCTGGAGTTCTCACCATTATTTATGTGTTTCACAGTCAGCTGCAGATATGAATGTTTTTTCATTTCCATTCTCGAGGTTGGGGCTTTACCAAGGCAATTCAGGTTACATGTCATTCTCTTGGGTGCGATGGATAAATTCCATGTGGGTTTGGAAACCACAAAACTCTCTGGTTACTTGCCCAAGCAAACAGCCACTAGACCATTTCATAGCACCAGTCAGAGTTAAATGAACATAAATGGGTTCATATGTTGAGCTGTATTTGGATAGCGGCGCATAGTACTGTAGATCTGAATTACACGGCTGGGCTACATAACTGCCAGAGGGAAATAAGTATCTGTTAAACTCATGGTTTATTCGTTTGAAAAATGAAAATGAATAATCAGAGTATGAGTAAAGTCAGAGTGTGACCACAAAAAAAAAAAAAAAAAAAATCTCTGCATTCTCATGTTCAATTGCAATATTCATTAAGCTTTAAATGAGCTCAGAAAGTTTTGCATGTAGCAGTCGGTTTTTTGAGTGCTCAGAATGCCAAAATGATTCCTGAGCAATGAGCAGGCGTATCTGTGCTGCGTAACTGTGGTTAGACAACACTCCACAACTCTTACATTGGACCCAACTGAAGAACATCATCAGGGCTTTACCTTGGGCATATAAGGGTGTGCTCAGATATCAGAAAGCCAATTACTCTATGTGACAAGTTTCTCCCTGAAGATATCAGTCAGCTGTGGAGAACACACTTAAAAGAAATGTGTAGATATCGCCAGATGCAATTGCCATGAAATTGAGCTGGTCTCACTTGTTTTTTTTTTTAATGTTTTTTTTTTCAATGTCTAAAGAGCCAGCAGTTATGTGCTTGGCAAGGCACAAGGCTTTCTATGAGGCCCCATAAAATATCACTTACAGACAACATCTAATGCTTTTGACACATTTAAAAAAACAAATACCTCAAACTTGTAGGTGGGACGCAGACAAGGAAAGTAAAATCTTATAAGAATAATTTTATTTCTTCTACATAAACATGTTTTTTCAGCAGTGTTGCTAATGCTAAGACAGAAGTCAGTTTTTGACAGAATTTGCATCTTTTTACCGTCCTGCTCTTCCGCTATTTTGAGACTCACAGTGAGTAAAATTGAGAGGAGCAATTCAAACACCACACTCTAAAATATTTAATGAACATACAAATACTCATACAATATGAAATGTATTTTTGTTGCACTAGAGAATGCATACTGTACAGTACTGTTCAAAAGTTTGGGGTCGGTATGATTTTTTAAAATGGTTTTGAAAGAAGTCTGACCAAAGCTGCTTTTATATAAAAAATACAGAAAAACAGTAATATTTAAAAAAATATTATTAAAGTTTAAAATAACGTTTTGTCACATGCTGTGGTAAGCAACAACAAGAAAGCAATATCATTACCACACATCAGTCAAAGATGATAACTGACAAAGAACCAATTAAATATATACAGGGAACTAAATGAGACACACGCGTGACCAATGAGTAAGCAAATAAACTACCTAGGGGATTAACAAGACTAACCCGAAAGGATAGCCAAGAAACATAATGAAAAGACAAGCAAACCAAACAATCCTTAAATTACTCCCCCTGCACCGTATACAGATGTCCAAAAGCGAGGAGTCTTGGAGGGAGGTGTGGAGCTGGCGCAGTGTAGGGAACTGCAGTAGCTGGCATAGGGAAACACCGCAGGAGGATGCTGATGCACTTACTGGGTGGAGCCTTGTGGCCAATGAACGGAGGTGGAGTTGGATGAGCTGTAGACATAAAGGATGTAAGCATAAAGGAAGATGGCCCAGGGCAACATCGAAGGCCTGGAAGTCCAAGGTGGAGGGACTGAGGCAGAGACATGGGTGATGCTGGAGAAAGTGAGGACAATAGTGGAGCCGGAAGGAAGTAGCCGCACAGCGGATCCGAAGAGGTGCAGGGCTGAAGCGCAGCCAGAGGCCCAAAGTAGCCTGGTCAAGCCCTAGTGATGGCGGACCATGGTGGAGCTGAGAAAGTGCACTAACAGGGCGAAGCCTTAGGGCTGACAGGATGAGGTGGAGTCATGGGAATGGAGGCCCACGGTGCAACCAGGGCATCCTCCTTGCAGAGCAGAGTCAGTGGTGGAGAAGCCGAGATGGAGATGAGAGCCGGAGAGCTGAAAGGAGCCAGCGGAAGGGCAGCTCTGAGGAGCTGAGTGCCACCTGTGGAGCAGGTGAATGCAGAGACATGGACAGAGCCAGCAGACTGGTTGGAAACAACAGGGTGGGAAGGGTACAGGGTGGAACCGGGTCATCCAAAAGGTTCACTGAAGCAGGCTGAGGGAGAGTGAGTTCAAGGGTGGGGACATGGGTGTGAGCTGGCTCTGTAAAGTAGCAGTCCATTTTAAATGTTCTTGTTATGAGGGCCAGTTATTCTGTCAAGTAGATTGTGGTAAGCAACACGTATGAAGAAAGCAATATCATTAAACCGTCTTTAATAAACAAAGAAAACATGCAGGAGAAATATCAACATCAAACCACACATTAATCAAATATGATAAACAACTGAACAAATCATGGAGTAAATATACACAGGCTAGTAAATGAGACACAGGTGTGTCTAATTAATAACCAATGAAACTAACTAGGGGATTAACAACTTGAAAGGAAATACAAGAAACAAGCACATGAACGAAAAGACAAAGAAAACCAAAAACATAATCTTGACATTTTTCTATCTGAATTTTTTTTTTTCCTGTGATGGCAAAGCTGAAATTTCAGCGGAACTGTAAGTTTAACAGGTCAGAAAAGAACTGTGGTAACATAATCAATATCATACACTCCCTTCTTCTTTTTGAGCAAACAGGAGAAATTGCATAACTCACATAATCTGTGATTGTGTAGTACATGTCCAAGTGAGTTATATTTGTAGCAGATAAATGTGGCTACTATGTATCAAAATTTGAGACATCTAGTATAAACAACCACTAGTTATTGATGCTCAAACAAAAAGTGTTACAACCATCCCCGGTCTCCCCTATAGTACATCTGGGATTATCATGTGACCAGAGTAAAGTGTCTATTAAATGCACACTTCAGAATCCTGGAGAATGTAGCTGGTCACCTTGGGATTTTTGCCAACTTTTTTTTAATTAATACTGCATATTTAGGCATACTACTGATTTGACATAGTGTTTTAGGAAAGAAGGCATATTTAGACAAGGGTAATTAATTGTTTGTGGGAGGTTAGTAAAAAAAATGGGCTTGAGCTGTAAAATATGCTGTGTGCAACTGGTCAGTGAATTGGCCAAGAGGGTGGCGGTGAGTGGTGATGTAGAGACGGAGATGAGAGTCCCTAAAAGTTTGCTTGGATGCTAAGGTAGGTTCCAAAAATCCCAGTGAGGAGAGTGAGCAGCCCTAGCCAAGATCAATAACCCCAAAGCTTCACTGGAACACTGCCAAAGGTCTTGCTGGGCAACAAATGAAGACTTTAAGCAGTGCTGTGCCGCACTGGCTAGAGATTTACTGTCTTGTGCCGCTCAGATGGGAGAGCAGCTCCCCAAAAAGTGCAGCCTTTTGAAAGTTCAAAGCAGACCGATTCTTCCTTCACTCTCTTCTAAAAGCCAACTGACCAGTGCCAGATCAGAGCTGTCCTCCAGAGGATCATAAATCCAGACGGCACAGGGACACTTACCGCGGCCCTTTCCAAGGATTCAGAACAATGCTATTGCACTTAAGGCCCAGGGACTGTGATAATGTACTTTCCATATAAGCAGTGACTACAAATGCATATAAAAGATGTCTCAGATATATTCCCATTTGGACAGAGAAGAGCTTGACCTTTCTTTCTTTATTTTTACAACCCCTAATTTTTGTATTTATCCTTTTTTTCCCTTTATTTTCATTGGGACTGAATGATTACCAAAGACACTGCCTGTTGTTTTAGTGAACTACCAGATTTAACTTGCTCCAAAAATATATGGGAGACCAACATAATGAGGTAGGTGAAACGTATGTCGTACATAAAACAATACTTTTCATTTGAGGGATGTCATGCACCCAACGTTTTTGAGGAGGTACCAGAGACACTTCTCCACTGACAAATCATACTTAAAGTTCCCCATATTTTGGATAAGGGTAAATTACACTTCATCTCAGTTTAGAAGCATGTTTTGTGAATCAGGGGCTGTTTTCTGTTGCGATTTTGAAAAACGTGTGATGCCCGTGGGAGGAAGTTTCCTGTGCTTGTGCACGCAAATTGTCTAGCAATAAGCTTTTTCACACAAGGCTGACATTTAAATAGATATATAACAAATATTGAATATATATATATATATATATATATATATATATATATATATATATATATATATATATATATATATATATATATATATATATATATAATATTATATTATATATATATATATATATATATATATATATATATATATTAGTGGTGGGCATAGTTTTTTTTTTTTAATCTAGATTAATATCACTGTGATTTTGGAATTAATCTAGATTAAAATGGCTCATTTGAATTCTGCCAAAGGCATTCAGAATATGTGTGCTAACCAAATAATGATGTGGTGCTTTCCCACTTGGTTCGATAGCCTGGACCGAACCCGAGTTCGATTGCTCTCTCCTGCCCCGCTGGACCGTGTTCATATTATATTATTTGGGTCTGGACCGGGGTGCGTTTGCGTCATCAAAGCAGCAGCTGTTTACCCCGTCACTTGGTAACGACGTAGAGCGAGAAGGTGGCAAAATGAATAGCGTTGTTCACCTAACTTTTATATTTTTGTTTTTGAACCGTTGGTTTTGTTACCAAAGCTTCAGTAGGTAATGACACTTGCGTCTGTCTGCCGCGAATGTACTGCAAATGCTCTAAAGAACGCTGACGACGAGCAGAAATTAGATTTACAGCTCTCTGCTTACAGTATGTCAGTCACGCTCGTCAGGACTCGAGTACGGTTCACGGGTGCGCACCCGAGTTCAGAAGACAGCGTTCACGCTTGATGTGGTAATTTCACAGTAGGCATAAACGCAGGTTTGAAGACTCGTTCTCGCTCTACAGTGCATTTTGGCTAGGTACATCCGTGCTAAAATATCAAGGTGAAAGTCATAGCTTGCGTAGTATAGACCCAGCTCCCAACCCAACTTTGAGAATAGATTAAAGGCGATATGTTTTTAATCGCCCGATAAGAGTCTCACGTTAAAGGATTAGTTCACTTTTAAATAAACTTTTGCCGATAATTTACTCACCCCCATGTCATCCAAGATGTCCATGTCTTTCTTTCTTCATTCGAAAATAAATTAAGGTTTTTGATGAAAACAGGATTTTTCTCCTTATAATAGACTCAATGGACCCCAAACGGTTCAAGGTCAAAATGTTTCAGTGCAGCTTCAAAGGGCTTTAAACGATACCAGACAATGAATAAGGGTCTTATCTAACGAAACGGTCGGTCATTTAAAAAAAAAAAAAAATCAAAAGTTTAAGTTTTATAAGCACAAATGTTCGCCTTGCTCCGTTCTGTGATATGTGTACGTGACGTCATGTAATACGCAATTACGTTGAAAGGTCACGCTTGTCGTAGGCGGAAGTACCGAGTCGTTGTTGAACGTGCACATACGCCGTTTACAAAAAAGGGAGTTAAAAGGTAAAACAACAATGTTGGAAGATTCTGAATCCTCCTTCCGCACATTTGTAAACACTGACTAGGTACTTCCGCCTATGACAAGCGTGACCTTTTCAGCGTAATTGCGTATTACGTGACGTCACATACACATATCAAAGACCAGAGCAAGGCTAACATTTGTACTTATAAAACTTAAACGTATAAAACGTTTGGGGTCCATTGAGTCTATTATAAGGAGAAAAATCCTGGAATGTTTTCATCAAAAACCTTAATTTATTTTCGACTGAAGAAAGAAAGACATGGACATCTTGGATGACATGGGGGTGAGTAAATTATCAGCAAAAGTTTATTTAAAAGTGAACTAATCCTTTAATGCAGCACGTTAATGCCGATAACGGCCCACTACTAATATATATATCTTAATATATAAGTCTTGAATGTTTTTTTTTAAAATACATGTACACATAAAAGACATTCATACATGTATACATATATGCAAATACACACACAAGCGTACATACCTACTTTAATATCTGCTCAGAAATCTGAGGAGCACTTTAAATGGACATTCCCATGAAAATGCCACTACCATTACATCCATGCAACTAGCAGGGGCAGTGCATTCTTTTAAAATGATGGACATCCACTTTAGCGTCAGCCTGTGATCTGTTGTCACCGCAACTAAACTGTTATAAAAGGGAAATAAGTAAGTGCAAACATGCTCTGTGTGTATAAGGAAAAACCCTCTTTGACTAGATTAGTAAATAATTGGCAGGGTCAATGACTGGGCCTCAACCCCTGCACTGACGGCAACCCTACCACCATTTATTGGGAAGCAGAGGCTGCGACACTGCTTGTCTGGACTTAGTACAGATTTACAGTAACTCATTCATTACAAGCTGCTAAAGCTGAAAAGCACCCCAATTGCTAACATCTGGGCTGTGCAGTTTTAAATGGGAAAGCAGGCAGCCTCCTTAAGCCATCACATCCAGAATCCATCTGTGTGCACCCTCTTCAGACCAGCCCCGAATAGCCCCTTCTCTACCTTCGCGGTTGGAGGAGGTCTGGGTGGTGGCACAGCAGACCACACAATGGGGCTCAGGGGGCCTGTGAAAGGAGATAAAACACCAATCACCCTCCCCTATTCCCTTCGCTGGCCCACCACTTTTTACTTTCCCAGCACTGACAGGTGAACCACAGGAGAGAAGCGCAACAGAGCGCCTCTCAACACACACAGCATGTAGAAAATCAAAGAGACCCTCTTAGAATGATTTAAAACACACTCTGTGGTGAAGCCCTCACCCCTTTCCTGTATCTAGTGTCTCGGGACCTCAATCTGAAATCTGTGCTTACATGCAGATTTTTTCTCTCTCTTTTTCTTGTGTGCCCTTACCTCACTGTAGTCTTGACAACAGCTTAAGCATGACAAAGTCAAGAATTGGGACGTGGGGAGGGGGATATGGGGTGACTGTTTTCAGTAAATTGAAAACATAGCGAGTGAGCCCATGGATATTGATGGAGCAGGGAATAAGAGTCCATGAACAAAAGAAAATAATGAAGAATTATTATTTTTCTCAGTGGCTCAAATCAGATCTGATGGAGTTCATATTTTATCATGTAGAACAGATATTACCACACAGTTTTCATACTGTTTTCCAGAATATATTAGTCACTTCATCTACTCTAGACCCCTAAACAAAATGTATCCTTTTAATCTTGCATCTGCGCAGATTTTGTAAACAGACTGTACATGATTTCTTTATACATTTTTTTTTATATCTGTGCACCAGTCAAAAAGACATTGTCAGCATGCCAAGCCATGCCTGGTGGATTCACTAGATTAAGGTATGCAGTTCCGATAGATATACAGACCAAGATAGATAGATAAAGATAATGACAGACAGACAGACCTTATATTGCTTCATATATCATCATTTTTAGATGTGCATATTACAAATGGACAAATAAAAACACTGCAAAACAAATTGCATGCATTTTTTGCAGAAGAACATTGTTTTGTTTGTGCTTCAGCTCTGCGTGACTCTGCGGATGACATGATACTTTACAATAGATAATGCTTTACAATGAACATATGGCAATACAACATGTCAAATCCCTCAATTTCCGGCATCTCCAAAAAAGAGCCACTTTTGCTAGTTTAACGACGGGAAAAATGGTCAGTGCGCCCGATGCATGGTCTAAAAGGGTTGTCCCTATTCTCTTAATGAGTAATGGGTGTGTTTTGGGCGTAAAGTGCAATAAACCAATCAGACTCTTATTTACCATTTCCTTTAAAAGCCAGTTTTACTCGCGCCATTGCGGATTCACTATTTACATGGCGGAATTTGCGCACGGAAAGACTAAATGCTTCTCCAGAGCGGAATCCTTTTATTTTTTATATTTAATTATTATTATTTTTTTTCAAATTAATCAGAATTTTCAGTGGATTAATCAGGATTAATCACTATTTGCAATTACTACTGAATCCTAGCCATTTTTTTTTCTGAAATGCATACCAAAAGATAAATAACAGGACACAGATACATAATTTTCATATTATGTCTGTTTATTAACACAGCCAAATAATGGTGGTTTAAATCAAGCTGAAACATACTACACACCATAATATTTGTCTTTGTAATGTCCCATCGCTTCCTCTTTGGCATTCCCTTTAACCAGGATGTACAATTTACAGTATTGAACAGAAAGCAATACATGTAGTCAAATCATAACAGTGGCCTACCACATCTGATGAGTTATGTGGAAAAAAATTTTTTCAATAAAACTTTTAAATCAAACCAAACAAAATTTTTTTACCTTTTCCTCAATTCTTTAATCCAGTTGCTCAAAAATACAGTTGCTAACTACTATAACATGTTGCACTGAAACTGGTCTTTTTGTTTGAACATCACCTTTTAAATCTACTGAGCTTCACCATCTTTCAGCCAGTTGCTGAGTCAAACTAACTTGTTCACATTTTCTGAAAGTAAAGCTGACCTTTTCTTGTTCACAATGTGACCTGAAACTGAGAAAAGTCATTCACACGGAACAGTAGTTGCAGGAGTGGCAAGATATTTGTGAGCTAGTGATCTTCTCATGGGCTCCTGAATGAGATACCCACCACCTCAAGGGGGAGTCCTCCAATTTAATGGTGGGCTCTGCTCTGTACCTCTGTATGGCAGGTTGGACCTCTTCATCTTCTGATTCTGAATCTGAGCCCATTTGCAGAAGGCTGATTTTCTTCCTGGGTGGCCCATCATCATGTCTCTGTGAAGACCTTCTGGGTGATTCTTGTTGCAGCATCCCTTCAAGTGTGGTCCACACCTCTTCCCTGTCTATCTTGGGCAGGCATTTCAAGTCTTTGAAACAAGGATCTAAAACTGTAGCAATATGGAGCCATGCATTGTGGAACTGTTCTTGATGGGATGCTAGGTCCTCCTTGAACTTGGTCTTGAATCTCACCACATATGCAGGGTCCTCATCACAGGCTTCCATCTTGAGACACAATGGGCAGAGAGAAGGTAGTACCACAGAACAGGAGACATAGGCCTCTCCACCCAGGAGCTCAGATACATACCTACGCACACAAACACACACACACATGCACACGGAGACAGTGTATTATTAGAACAGTGATTATCAACATATTATTATTATTATTATCATTATCATTATTATTTTTTACATACATACATGTTATTGATATTTGACTTGGTTTAATTCATTACAGAAAATAATCAAAGCAATGTTATTTGATAAGTTACAGACTGATTTACCTGCATGGCTCTAGAAGTGTCTCCAGCCTCTGCAGTTTATCCCACTCTGCTGCGGTCAGCAAAACGAGTTTGTGCTCTTGATTGTCCAGGGCTGCGATGACAGCCTCTTTATTTCTGCTCACGCGCTTGACCATTTCCAGCGTCGAATTCCAACATGTTGGAACATCCTGGATCAATGGCTCTTGCTTCTTTCCCAGGCTGACTTGTTGTGCTTGAAGCTCCGCAGCATTTGCTGGGCAGTGCTTAAAATGACCGACAACTTTGCGAGCCTTGGCCAAAGCATTTACAAAGCCGCTGTCAGCAAGACTCACTGTGACACTTCTCTGCACCATGTGAGCGACACAGTTCATGTGCTCATAGCATGTAAGTCGAATTGCGGCAACCATGTTGCGTGCACTGTCAGTCCCAATGGTTGTCGTCTTTCCCTCGATGTCCCACTTACGTGCAACAGACAGGAACTGTTCTTTACAAGCCTCCGCAAAATGACGCTCAGTTTTTAATATAGTCAGCGCAAAAGACTTCAGTTCCCACGTGTCACTGATGAAATGTGCAGTTCCTCTGAGGTAATTGTTGTTACTTACTGATGTCCAATGGTTTCCAGTCAGGGCGATATGATTTACTTGAGCCAAGACCTCTTTCCTTTTTTCTTTGTCGTTTTCATAGAGCTCGTGGATTTTCGTCATAACTGTGGCTCTTGACGGTGGCTTATAGGATGAGTCTTGAGACGCCACTTGCAAAACATCAAGGAAACCTGAGTCTTCTACAATGCTAATTGGTCTACAATCCTTTGCAATCCATTTTGCTATTGTGTTGGTCAAATTATCTGAGGTTGATTTTATTAATGGCCAGCGAACATTTAGCGTGGTCTGGCGCAAACCACTTGCTGAACCTGACGGCCCAGCAAACACATGTTTGACGTTGACATGGTACCTCAAGCTTGAACAGCCCCTGTGAAATTGAAACTCCTTGTTACAAATCTTGCAAATAACCTTGTACTTGTTATCTGTATCATCATCATTCTTTTTATATTTGAATCCATCAATAGGCCCACTTTGCTCACCTTGCTCCATCTCACCTCTAGCTCCCAACCACTTTCCTGACTTTCCGAGATAGTCTTCACTGCAGAACACGAAATCCAGAGGGAGGAGTTGGATCTGGATCCAACTCCTCCCACCTTACATACCTAAACCTACCAATCTCACCCCCTGATCCCTAAACCCACCCCTAAACCTACCAATCCAACTCCGCCCCCTGGATCTCCTGTACTGCAGTGAGGTGCTACGGGACTTTCCTGACCTGAATAATTTGTCACACTGTTCATGTGTGAAATGCGCTAAAAAAATTGACGTAATTAACAACAAACAACTAATTAATGTGGCTAATGCGCTATTTTTGACAGCCCTAATTTAAACATGTTTGTGAGCTGCTGCGTGTCCCTGTGTGTGTAATAAGCAGAGTGTACACACGTTGTGCACCCGCCTATTGACGCATATTACTAACACGCTCTCTAAATAACAACAAAATATTGCGGCATTGACTTCAGAACCATTGAGAGGTTTCAGTTGGGCAATTGTGCAATCTATTTTAGTTGCCTCAAAATAGCAACGTGCTAACAACACCCAACACCCATTTGCTATTTAAACAATGTGGCGCAGGATGTGAAAATGATAACTGTGTCAGGCTGAAACAAGCAAAAAACACTTTGTGTCGCACCTGGTGCCGCATTGCGCCAGGGTGTAAGATAGGGCTACTGTGGCAACTAAATTGTGCCACTCCCATACTATACACGCATCAAAGTAGTCGAAACAAGTTACATAGTGTACCTTGTGAAGTGTAAAAAGTGTTTTACTTACATGTAACCATTAAATGTATCACTAGCATCCTCTTTAGCCTTATTCACTCTTATCTAGGCATTAAGCCTTGCACAAAACAGTCATGGTGATGCCTTTTGAAATGGTAAACCATTCACACTCTCCTTTTTAAAAAAAAGCATTTGCATCTTAAACATCCTCATGCCCAAGCAGAAACAAATGCTTCTCTTAAGAATATAATTTGTCACTTTGGTTGTTGCTCTTCAAACAGAAAAACACCAATAGAAAAAAAAAGATCTGGGAGAGAGAAGCCAGATTCCCAGCGTTTTATCCCTATGACTCAGCACTGAATAGGGGGTCAGGTCAGATGTGAATGGGCTTTCGGAAGTCTTGCCCTAGCCTGTAGCAGCCAGTTTTCTGACCTCGCCTGCTGGCTAGACAATGGAAAGGCGTTGACCACAATGTGAGTTTGGCTTTTAAATACAGGCGCGACACTGAATAGAAATTGTTGACTGAATGGAGTCTCTTTCTATCACGGCAAGGACCTTGAGGGGTCAAGGTTCATCCGTGTCCGGCAGGGACGTGTGGGAACAGCAAGGCAAGATGCCCACACAGCTTGCCCGGTACCCTCCACATTAAGACCTAACCCAGATATAACCAGCAACTAAATGTGACAAAAGGTTGAAGGAATGAGAGGATGACCGGCAAAAAAAATAGCAAAGACTTATCAGATCTTCAAATGTAGAAATGCTATAAATACTGAAGGACACCTTCTATACAGGTTTAAATGCCTCGATATATTATTTTTCGCTCTTCACTTATCAATGAATAGAAGTCGAAATACCTTTGCAGTGATATAGATAACTTCCTGACGCCATCCACGCTACTGAGAGTTTGTGTTTATTTTGTTACTGAGAGGAAAGCACATTTCCCTTTCGTTCAGTCACTCCGAGTAATGTCAATGACTGACGAATGGGGGTTTCGCTTAGAAGCCTATCAACTTCGAGATCTAGAAAGCGTCCAATGGCAGTGCCAATGCCATGGATATGCAGAATTTGCATAGCGGACTCCGCCCCACCGTGTGGCCAGTATGCTGGCAACGTCGCATTATGTTTCTGAGAGGCAAAGAGCATCTCTTTACTCCTGCAAGCCTGACTTCTTCAGTCTTAGAGACGAGTGGTTCTCCAGGGTGTTGTGGGTATATAAAGAAGAACGCTGGAAAGATCGCATTATGTTTTCTGCTTCAGAGCCAAGAGCACATACACTCTTAACTTCTTAAGCCTTCTGAGATTATTGTCAGCTTCTTCGAGACGAGCAGCCTTCCAGTCGATGTTGGTGTTCCAGCGCGTTCCAGCGATCGCATACTTCCTGCCTGCTGATCTGTGCAGTGGTCTGCATCCAGCTGGTGTGTGTTTCCTTCGGCATCGACTGTGAGGGTTTCCTCTCACTAAAAGAGCTCACACGTGGCACGTCGTTTTCAGGATGTCTCGCCCGTGTGCTTCTGGGTGCGGTCGGTCTCTGCCGCCTTCTGATGGGCACAAGCACTGTCTGACGTGCTTGGGCTTACGGCACACTCAGGCAGCGCTCGTGAATGAGTCATGTTCCCGCTGCTGGTGAAGGGTGCGGTCGAGCCTATCCCTCCAGCCAAGATGGAGTCCGGCTTCTACAGCCCCTACTTCATTGTACCTAAGGAAAATGGGCGGGTTACGGGTTACAATCCTGGACCTGCGCGTCCTGAACCGATCCCTTCACAGGCTTCCGTTCAGGCTTCGTGCTTACGTAGACAGAACGCAGTGTTTCAGGTCCTCAGACCAGCTCTTTGTCTGTTATGGTGGGAAGCTGAAGGGAAAGGCTCTCTCAAAACAAAGGCTGTCTCACTTCTTAGTTGACACCATTGTTTTGGTGTACCAGCAGCAGGGGCGCTCCACCCGCACATGGCGCTCTGCTAACAGACATCTGCAAAGCTGCAGGCTGGGCGACACCGAACACAGGTTCTACAATCTCCGAGTGGAGCCTGTGTCCGACTATGTACTCGCCTCTACAAGTGGTCGGTAATGGACTAGGCTCAGGTGTCTTTGCTTGCTCGCCATTCCACTCCACGGACTGGATACGTGCGATATATTCTCAGGTGAGCTTCCCGGAAGCCCTGAGCTCCTCCAGCACTGTCGACGCCGACACCAGTAAGTCTGCCCTTAAGCCCAGACCCTCGTGTCAGGCCAGGTGCCTCCGTGTGGATGGTTCCCCCTCTGGGCGACCCCCACATGTGTATTTCCACCATAAGCCTCCTCGAGCAGGTGTCTTTCCCTTGGCAGGCCTGGGGCAAGCCTTGCCACACCTGGGGTTATATGTGTATTCCCTAAGACCTCCCTACGGGTAGGCAGCTTGGTGCATTCTTCCATCTGGAATATGCTTTCAAGTGTACCTTGGTATTCCTGTGTTAAGTGGGAGTCCTTCGTCCGTACTAGTCTTACGACAGGGAACTCGCACTCACGCAGGGCACTGGAAGACAGCAGAGTGGCGTGATTATATTGGGACCCCCATTCGTCAGTCACTGACGTTACTCGGAGTGACTGAGCGAGGAACATCTCGGTTACGTATGTAACCCTCGTTCCCTGAGGTGGGAACGGAGACGTAACGTCCCTCTGCCACATCCGCTGTACCGCTGAAATGGCCGGGAGTTCAGTCTTGGCTCCTCAGCAGGTAACAATGTGATCTTGCCAGCGTTCTTCCTTATATACCCACACGGTGGGGTGGAGTCCGCTATGCAAATTCCGCATGACCATGGCATTTAGCACTGCCATTGGGCGCTTTCTAGATCTCGAAGTTGATAGGCTTCTAAGCGAAACCCCCATTCGTCAGTCACTGACGTTACGTCTCCCAGGGAACGAGGGTTACATACGTAACTGAGACAATTTACATCTACATTTTTTAACTTTTTACTATATTTCTTAGAAGTAATAATAATAAAAATAAAAATTACTAAAAACCTCTTCTTTATTTTGGCTTAAAGGGACCCTATTATGCCTTTTACGAAGTCTGGATTTAGTTTTTGGAGTGTACTAGGATGTTTTCATGCTTGATTGTTAAAAAAACATAATTTTTCACATATTTTACATTATTACAGCTCCTCTCTCCCCAGTTTGGCTTAAACAGGCTGTTTAGGTCATGTTTTGATCAAGCCCCTTTTCCGAAATAAGAAATGTGCTGTCATTGGTTAGTTGGCCCAGTGTGCTATGATTGGCACTGCTTAGTCACACCCCTTCAGTTCTGCTCTGGTGTAAATAATTGAGCCTGATTCAGACCCCGATAATATTAACGAACAAGAGGATTGTGCAGAACGGATTTCAAACACAGACTTTGCAGCACAGATTACATGGAACGTTTCAGAGCGGTGTTTTTTTTCTTATAGATTATTTGTACAACGTTATCCACGATTTAGTCATATTTGTCAGAAAACTATGGTAATACAAACAGTAATCAATCACAAAATCATGGATAATTTTCCTAAGGGGCGTTGAACAAAAGCGAGAGCTTACAAAAGCTACAGTAAACAATACATCAAAACTGTAATGTTAGTTAGCAGGCTACTGGAGGCACAGCTTTGCCCTTTGTTTACAGCATAGCAACTACATACAATAATAATTGGAATTGTAAATAGACAGTTGTGATCCATAAATGACAGATTGTCCAACAAAATGGGAAGCTGTACAGATAAAAGTTGGGGTTATAATGTTCAGGAATAGTGTTAAAAAATATTAACCACTCTACTTTTCTGGGGTCAAAACTACTTTTCTGGGGGTCACACAAAACAGCATCAACACTCTTTATCTTCTCTAGCACAGCTTAACCAGGCCTTTCCGCCATTTTTCGCTTATTCCGTGGATGGGGATTTTTTTTAATTTGTAAGATTGTGACTTCACAAGATCTGGAAAAAACGCATTACAGTCATTATACTATTGAAAAGTGGATTCTGTTAAAATAAAATATCTCCGATTGGAGTGGACTTTAAGCTTTGTAACCTTGCAGATCTTTTTTTATGCTCAAACACCAACATTACACACTAAAGTAACTAAAGTTTTGCTCATACCAAATCTTAAATAACATCATCTTGATGATAAATAAGCAGAATTTTCAAAAACATGAAATAATAAATCACAGAAAAAAACGTTTTTAATCTGCATGGCATAAAAAAAGGATGAACAATAAAGATCAAAGAAAGGGCCAGCCTTACCCTACGTACCCCCAATGTAAAGCACAGAGCACCCTATTGGCTACTTATTAATGTATCAAGTCCTGATGGAGTAGTGTTTGCCATAACATTGCTCTGGTTGTTATGTATGTCTATTATTTATTTCTGTACTATACCGTTCAAAAGTTTGTGGTCAGTAAGATAAAAAGCATCAGTTTCACATATTGAGCAGCACAAATGTTTTCAACTGTGATGATAAAAAATGTTTCTTGAGCAGCAAATCAGCATATTAGAATGATTTCTATAGGATCATGTGACACTGAAGACTAGAGTGATGATGCTGAAAATTCAGCTTAGTTATTTTAAATTGTAATAATATTTCACAATATTATAGTTTTTACTGTATTTTGGTCAAATGAATGCAGCCTTGATGAGCGAGAGATTGTTGAACTAACACTTGGCTATCCATGACTGTTTAGCTTGTGAAAGGCCTAACCCCAAAAGCTTGCATTAATGTGTTGACTGAGACACACACGAGACGGTTGATTTCTGGATGCCCCAATTTCAAACATGAAGTTCAGACCCATCAGTCCACACGCAAAATGCCAGTTCTCTCACCCAGCAGGGGCTGTTGTGGTTCTTTCTTAAGATCTTATTGTATTCTGGGGAAGAAAATAGTGTTTAATAGGCACTTGACTCTGAGCATGAATTGAGGGTGTGCGTGGCCATATTATGTGTATGTCATCACACACTATATTTGTATGTACAGTAGAGCTGTTATCCTGTATTTAGAGGAAGTATCTGCTACGTAAGACTAGGACGCTATGCACACTTGCCAGAACCTGCCTGTTGACACCCTTTGTTCTTATGGACACAGCATTTATGTACCTTTAAATTAATGCGTTAAGACACCTCTTAAAACCCCTACTTCCCCTCAAACAGGTAATGTTTTAGAAGCAAGCAAACACATATGAACGGTCACATTTAATGAACAACCAGCTGGGACTTACTGTACTGGCACTTTTAACCCTGTATGCCACTGTAATCTCATCACTGTTGCCAAAAACATGGTCGAAATAGGCCAGTCTATCACCTGATCTTTGAGTGACAGCACCTTTGTTAAGTCAGACACAAAATGGAATTAATGGGAAATCTATCAAATTCATGCATGTATGGCAAAATGAATATCATGTTGAACTGCCACAAACATTCCTATAAAAGACATCAAACAGTTCTGCGGTATCTTAAACTACTTGCAGTCATGTTGGTAATAGACCTTACCCATTTAAGAGTCTAACACCTTATTAAAACATTCAAACATCTGAACTCTGAAGTGGCTAAAACAGGAAATTTGCTCTTGTATGTGCATAAGAATGTGTTTTCAATATACTCATAAATACATTTAATTAACTGGGTACAGGAACCAAGAAAACTGATAAAAGTATACGTTAAACAAAATATACAAACTGTAAAGGTTTTAAATTTGGTGAAATGATTAACATGACATATTTATAACAACCATAAAGGGATAGTTCACCCAAAAATCTAAAAATCTGTCATTATTTAACCCATGTTGTTCCAAACCTGTATGCCTTTTTATCATTTTTGGGAGAACTACCCTCATAATTATGTACAACAGTTTGGACACAGGGCAGCCAGAGGAGCAGCAACATGTAGGGTAGGACTTTGTTCTATCCATTGGTTGTTGATTGGCCGGAGCTTAACGTGAGATTGAAGTCGATTGTAAGAAAGGGGCAGGGTTTAAGAGGACGAAATGATTGGAAAACCAGGAATGTGTCACCAAAGAGTCTGTCATTTAATCTGAATATTGAGTTGGAATATTTGGATTTCAAATTATAAGTTCTAAACTACATTTTTAAAATGAAACATGCTGCACTTAAAAATGTTATGTCACATTATGTGAAATAAAGTCACAAATATGATATATTTGAGAAAAATATATTGCAATTGTGAGATATGAAGTTGAAGATTGTGAGATTTAAAGTAGGGATGGGCAATTATCAAAAAATATTGTATTCAAATATTTGGGCTCATAAATTATTATTAGTTTATTTAAATTAAGTTTAATGAGAAAGACGTTGTTTTTCAATGATTACGTTTTTGTCACCATTTCTGAACAAGCTTATGATTAGGCAAAATATACACAGCAAGGTTACATTATATCTTGAGGTTTTCTTTTAATTCAAAATATTAAACAATGCGTGTTAACAAAAAAATATACAGAAAAAAAAGCATTTAAGCTCAACAGAAAAAAAAGACAAAAAATCACATGCTCAGGTGAAAGTTGATAACAATAAGGCCCCACTCCCTGTAGAAAAAACATGTTCCGTCAACATTTTCGCGGCATTGCAGGGACACAAAGATAAAGGTGTGCTAAGCTAAGCTCCGAGTAACGTCAGTGACTGACGAATGATGGTTTCGCTTAGAAGCCAATCATCTTCGAGATCTTAGAAAATGCCCAATGGCAGTGCCAATGCCATGGGCATGCAGAATTTGCATGCGTAACTCCGCCCCACCATGTGGCCAGTACGCTGGCAACATCGCATTATGTTTCTGAGGGGCCAAGAGCATCTCTTTACTCCTGCAAGCCTGACTTCTGAAGTCCTCTCTTCAGTCTTTGTGTGTTTCCCTGGGTGTTTCGGCACTCTGCAGAGCTTTCCTCTCACAAAAAGAGCTTGCGCGAGGCACGTCTTTTTCAAGAAGGTTTGCCCGCACGCTTCCGGGTGCGATCGATATCCGTTGCTGTCTATGGGCTTCAGCACATTCGAGCAGTGTTTGTGGATGTGTCATGTTCCCACTGCGGGAACGTGACCATCACGATATTGTGGTCGAGACTCAGTCCCCTTTGCCAGGGAAGTCTCCTCTGCAACACCCCGATCTACCGTCTCCGAGAGAGGTGGTACTTTGGCTGGTGGCCAGGGTGACCTGAGGGCTGTGCTGTGGTATTAAGACCCCCGCCGATCATTCCTCGGGCCCCGCCCCCCTCTCGCACATCACTTCCCGCGAGTGCTGGACTGAAACAGCAGCCCATCTCTGACGCCTCGTTCGTTTATTTCACACTCCAGATAGCACCGAGATTTAGATCGCCGCAACTCAAGGTGGGCTAGAGTCCTTTGGGAATGATGATTAGGCTGTGCTCTGCCTTCGGGTGTGCCAGCGCTGCCTAATCTGACCCAGAGTTGACAGCCATCGTATCTTGGGCAGCCGCGAGCCTCGGGCTGGTGTGGAACTCCGCCCTGTCACGAGTGCTCGTGGTTGCGCGATTGGTTTTTGGGGACGGCACCTGACAGCTGTTGGGCCCCACCCCCAATGCCTTTCGCCCCTGAGGTGCATGAGGAGGTCACGCGGTCCCGGAAGTCCCCTTGCTTCCCGTGACCGCTTGGCCTCCTCCGCCTTCTCTGCCCTCGATGGGGCCACAGCCTAGGGTACACTGGGGTCCCCCTCACTGTCGAGCACTCTGTTGCGCTCTACAGTGTCCACGGAGTGCTTCGACGTGGCGTGGCTATCCTAAGCACCCTCCCGAAGCGTGTGGGCTCGTCTACTTTGGCGGCATGGTCCTGCAGAGCTACAGGGCAGGCCGCCGCCCCTTTGAACATGCACAAGGGTGGAGCTGACCCAGGGCTCTTCAATGAGCTGCGTGCCGCCACTGATCCCGCCATCTGGACGGTGAAGGTGGCCACACGTTCCCTGGGTCGGGCGATGTCCACAGCTGTGGTCTGGGAGAAACACCTGGCCTTACCTGGTGATGTGGAGGAAGCTGAGTGAGCCCACCTCCTCAACTCACCCATATCCCAGGCTGGCATCTTCGGCAGCGCGGCTGAGTACTGCATTCTCGAATGCGTTCGCCCAGTAGATTGGTTGCAGCGATCGACCTGAAGGACGCCTACTTCCTTGTCTCCTACCTCGACGGAGACCTGTTTCTACAGGTCTGCTTCGAGGGGCGGATATTTTAGTATGCGCTGGCAGCACGGGGTTCGCATCCTGAACTGCCTTGGTGACTGGCTCAGACTGAGTCACTCTTGAGAACAGGGTGCGAACACAGAGTTCCAGTGCACCAGCACTTAGCCCGTCTGGGCCTTCAGGTCAACTGGGAGAAGAGCAACTCTGCTCCGTGCAGAGGATCTCTTTTCTTGGTATGGTTTTCGACTCGGTCGCCATGTGCGTGCAGCTTACCAGCGAGTGCACGCAGTCAATGCTGACTTGGTTCCTGGGGCATATGGCATCTGCAGCTGCGGTAACGCCGCTCGGATAGCTCATATGAGACCGCTTCAGCTCTGTCTTCGCGATCGAGTCCTGAGATGGGCATGGCATTCGGGCACGCTCCGGGTCCCAGTGACTTGGGACCTACCTACAGTCCCTCGCTCCATGGTCGAACCTCAATTCTACGGGCCGGCGGCCCTTAGAACGAGTTTTCAGGCATGTTGTTGTATCAACAGATACCTCCACCAAGGGCTGGGTCACCATGTGCGATAGACGTGCAGTTGCGGAATCCTGGACAGGACCCCTGCGCCTCCTGCATGTCAATTGCCTGGCAGTACGGCTGGCAGTACGGTTCGCCCTGCACCGCTTCCAAGCGTTGCTGAAGTGTCAACAGGTACTAGTCCGTTCAGACTATACTGTCAGTAGAATACATCAACCACCAGGCTGGTCTATGCTCCCACCGTATGTCTCAACTCGTCTGCCATCTCGTTCTATGGAGTCAGAAGTATCTGAGGTCCTTCGTGCTGTCCATATCACGGGAGAACTGGACCGTGCAGCCTACAAGCTCTCACGGTTCAGCCACTTCCTGGAGAATGGAGACTCCATCCCCGAATGGTCCAGCTGATTTGGGAACAGTTCGGCGAGGCACAGGAGATCTATTGCTCCCATGACTCTTCCCACTGCAGCCTGTTTTTTTCCCTGACCGAGGGCACGTCGGGCCGGATGCAGTGGCGCACAACTGGCCGTGGGGCCTACGCAAATATGCGTCCCTCCAGTGAGCCTTCTCGCGCAGCTATTGTGCAGGATCAGGGAGGACAAGAAGCAGGTCCTTCTGGTCGCCCCGTATTGGCACGGCCGGACCTGGTTCCCCAAACTCTTACTCCTTGCGACAGCCCCTCCCTGACCTATTCCTCTGGGGGACCTCCTCAGAGATGGGGCACCCTATGGCACCCGCGTCCCAGTCTTGGAGCCACCACGTGTGGCTTCTGGACGGGACGCGGCAGGTTTGAGTACCCTACCACCTCTGGAGGTGGCTACCATCACTTCCGCTTGGGCAGAGTCTACACGACACGCCTATGCGTTGGAGTGGAACCTCTTTGTCACCTGGTGTTCTTCTCGCCAAGAAGACCCCTGGAAATGCCAGATCGGTCCGTGCTCTCGTTTCGCCAAGTAGGGTTGGAACGAAGGCTGTCTCCTTCCACCCTTAAAGTATATGTGGCCGCAATATCTGCCCACCACGGTCTCTTGGGGAACAAAAAGGTAATTCAGCACGACCTGGTCATCTGGTTCCTGAGAAGAGCGAGGACACTAAATCCTCCTCGCTCTTCCTTCGTACCCTCTTGGGACCTCTTAGTAGACTTGGTTGCTCTGCAGAGGCCTCCCCTTAAGCCTTTGTGGTCAGGCGATCTTAAGTTCTTGTCTATGAAGACAGCGCTCCTGACTGCATCGGCCTCCATCAAGAGGGTAGAGGACCTGTAGGCATTTTCGGTTGGGAAAGCTTGCCTGGAGTTCGGGCCGCCTACTCTCACATGATCCTGAGACCCCGGCCCGGATATGTGCCCAAAGTTCCCACCACTCCATGCAGGGACCAGGTGGTGAACCTGCAAACGTGCCGCGCTTATGTACGACGGGACGCAGTGTTCAGGACCTCAGACCAGCTCTTTGTCTGTTATGGTGGAGAGCAGAAGGGAAGGGCTCTCTCAAAGCAAGGCAGTCTCACTGGATTGTGGACACCATTGTTTTGGCTTACCAGCAGCAGGCCGTCCATGCCCCCTTTGGGTCAGGGCACACTCCACTCGGAGCGTGGCCTCCTCTTGGGCTTTAGGCATGGCGTTCAGCCAACAGACATCTGCAGAGCTGCAGGCTGGGCGACACCTACACATTCGCAGATTCTGCAATCTCCAAGTGGAGCTGGTGTCCGACTATGTACTCGCCTCTACTAGTGGTCGGTTATGGACTAGGCTCAGGTGTCTTCTCTTGCTCGCCATTCCACTCCACGGACTGGATACGTGCGAATTCTCCTCAGGTGAGCTTCCCGGAAGCCAACACCAGTAAGTCTGCCCTCTCGAGCCCAGAGCCTCATGTCCGGCCAGGTACCCCGTGTGCATGGTTCCCCTCTGGCGTCCGGCCAGGTGCCCCGTGTACATGGTTCCCCTCTGGCGACCCCACACGTAACGTCCCTCTGCCACATCCGCTGTACCGCTGAAACGGCCGGGAGTTCAGTCTTGGCTCCTCAGCAGGTAAACATAATGCAACGTTGCTAGCGTACTGCCTTTTATACCCACATGGTGGGGCGGAGTTACACATGCAAATTCCACATGCCCATGGCAGTGGCACTCCCATTGGGCGTTTTCTAAGATCTCGAAGATGATTGGCTTCTAAGTGAAAACCCCATTCGTCAGTCACTGACGTTACGTCTCCGTTCCCTCCTCAGGGAACGAGGGTTACATACGTAACCGAGATGTTCTTAAACCCGTCTTCCGCAACAAAACTTAAAGGAAGCATATTTCTAGAGATAATTTTGCTATCAGATAAGTTTTCTTCTCTGCTCGCTCTGGGGTACAGCTTTCCTGTAGTTGTGAATGCAGCCATGGATAGCTGTCATTCAACTAGTCAATAACCATGGTTCGGTGTTTGGATTTCAGACGAAATTCTCATTGTGGTGGTGATATTAGGATAACTCACCCGACAATGTCTGCACATGACATGTTGATTCATGTGATCAAAAGTACACTCTAAAAAATAAAAGTTCTTTGGTTCCATGAAAAACCTTTAATATCCAAATAACCTTTCATTGCACAAAAGGTTCTTTGTAGCGCGGAAAGGTTCTTTAGACTACAAAATGGTTAGGAAAAAATGGTTCTTTAAAGAACCTTTCACAAAACGGTTCTTCAGGGAACCAAAAATGGTTCTACTATGGCATCGCTGTGAAAACCTCTTTTTGGTTCTTCCTGGCACCTTTATTTTTAAGGATGTAATTCACTTTTGTAAGATCATTAAGGACCGTTTACACAACACTCTTTTCATCTAAAAACGTTTTATGTGTTTTGGTCGTTCATTTACATGACAATGGTGTTTTGGTGGCCTGTAAACTACAAAAACGCAAATCTGTGAAAACGGTGACGTCATGCACATGCGTAGGTTATTATGTGTTAAGTCTGTAGGCTTTATTTTTTGCAAATGACAGGATACAGGTATTAACAGGAAGAAATGACATTTGGTCATCATGAATAATTAAAGGTCCCTTACAACAGACTCAATGATATATGTTTTCAAAGCCTTTGCTTTCAAAGGATTTGACATTTTCTTTAAGGAAGTAAAAAAAGGGACAGACATCAGAGGAGAACATTCTATAATTGGGATAACAGTGAATGTTTCTGGCTTTGTGAAGATGAAATTTACTTAGAAGACAAAATAATAATACAGTATTATCAAGATTAACTTCCTTAGAATGAAAATCGGTCGATTGCGCAGCCTTGCAAAGTTTACTTCTGACTCGTACATGTACACAGGTGTTCGATGCAGGCGTAGTTTTGAGCAATCTCTCGCTACAAGTTACAACCCATGTAAATACTGCAAAAAAAAGTGTAATGCCCATGTGCAACCTGCGCTAAGTACATGGTTACAAAACTCCGGCAGTGAGTGTTCAATACGCACATTTTCATACGCGTACTGTATGATGACCCTTGTGTATGTGTAAAAACTGAAGTATACATTGGCCTTAAGCAATTCCAAACTTTGCTGTGCCTAGTGGTAGACGACAACATTCTGTGATCAAATACAATCAACTTGATTTGAAAAGTATTTTTATTTTTTGAATAATTATTACAGATCGAATATAATAAACTATTCGTGCACACCCCTAGTTTAAAGTCACAATTGTGAGATATAAACTATATTGCAAAAAGTATTGGGACAATTCAATTCATTGGGACCAAATCATTGAATTCAGGTGTTCCAATCACTTCCATGGCCACAGGTGTATATAATCAAGCACCTTGGCATGCAGACTGCTTCTACAAACATTTGTGAAAGAATGGGTCGCCTTCGGGAGCTCAGTGAATTCAAACGTGGTACCGTGATAGGTTGCCACCTGTGCAATAAGTCTATTGGTGAAATTTCCTCATGACTAAATATTCAACTGTCAACTGATAGTGGTATTATAACAGTGGAAGCAATTGGGAACAACAGCAACTCAGCCACGAAGTGGTAGGCCACATAAAATTACATAGCAGAGTCAGAGCATGCTGAAGGGCACAGTGTACAGAAGTCGCCAACTTTCTGCAAAGTCAATAGCTACAGACCTCCAAACTTTGTGTGGCCTTCAGATTAGCTTAAGAACAGTGTGTAGAGAGCTTCATGGAATGGGTTTCTATGGCCGAGCAGCTGCATCCAAGCCTTACTTCACCAAGTGTCATATATAACCTTTCTTCTATTCTTGTATAACCACTTGGTTTGCACATCCAACAGATCCCTATCAGTTAGACTTCGCTAGAGTAATTCCCAACAAATTTACTTTTCATTAAAATTAGGGTGAATACAGGTAAAGTAGGGAGCTATATATATATATATATATATATATATATATATATATATATATATATATATATATATATGTGTGTGTGTGTGTGTGTGTGTGTGTGTGTGTGTGTGTGTGTGTGTGTGTGTGTGTGTGTGTGTGTGTGTATGTATGAATGTATATATACACACTTACCTAAAGGATTATTAGGAACACCTGTTCAATTTCTCATTAATGCAATTATCTAATCAACCAGTTGCATTTAGGGTTGTGGTCCTGGTCAAGACAATCTCCTGAACTCCAAACTGAATGTCAAAATGGGAAAGAAAGGTGATTTAAGCAATTTTGAGCGTGGCATGGTTGTTGGTGCCAGATGTGCCGGTCTGAGTATTTCACAATCTGCTCAGTTACTTGGATTTTCACGCACAACCATTTCTAGGGTTTACAAAGAATGGTGTGAAAAGGGAAAAACATCCAGTATGCGGCAGTCCTGTGGGCGAAAATGCCTTGTTGATGGTAGAGGTCAGAGGAGAATGGGCAGACTGATTCAAGCTGATAGAAGAGCAACTTTGACTGAAATAACCACTCGTTACAACCAAGGTATGCAGCAAAGCATTTGTGAAGCCACAACACGCACAACCTTGAGGTGAATGGGCTACAACAGCAGAAGACACCACCGGGTATCACTCATCTCCACTACAAATAGGAAAACGGCTACAATTTGCACAAGCTCACCGAAATTAGACAGTTGAAGACTGGAATGTTGCCTGGTCTGATGAGTCTCGATTTCTGTTAAGACATTCAGATGGTAGAGTCAGAATTTGGCGTAAACAGAATGAGAACATGGATCCATCATGCCTTGTTACCACTGTGCAGGCTGTTGGTGGTGGTGTAATGGTGTGGGGGATGTTTTCTTGGCACACTTTAGGCCCCTTAGTGCCAATAGGGCATCGTTTAAATGCCACGGCCTACCTGAGCATTGTTTCTGACCATGTCCATCCCTTTATGACCACCATGTACCATCCTCTGATGGCTACTTCCAGCAGGATAATGCACCATGTCACGAAGCTCGAATCATTTCAATTTGGTTTCTTGAACATGAAAATGAGTTTACTGTACTAAAATGGCCCCCACAGTCACCAGATCTCAACCCAATAGAGCATCTTTTCGATGTGGTGGAACGGGAGCTTTGTGTCCTGGATGTGCATCCCACCGAGAGAAGAGCAAACTCTGTCCCACACAGAGGATCTCTTATCTCAGTATGGAGTTGGATTGGGTCAACCGGACTGCTCGCCTCACGGAAGAGTGAGTCCAGGCTGTGATGAACTGCTTGAATACGTTCAAAGGCAGGACGGCGGTCCCACTGAAATTTTTTCAGAGGCTCCTGGGGCATATGGCATCTGCAGCCGCGGTAACGCCGCTCGGATTGCTACATATGAGACCGCTTCAGCACTGGCTTCATGGCCGAGTCCCGAGATGGGCGTGGCAGGCGGCGAGGTACGGGTCCCAGTCACCCCGTACTGCCGCCAAACCTTCAGCCCGTGGTTGGACCCTTCGTTTCTACGGGCGGGAGTACCCTTAGAACAAGTGTCCAGGCATGCGGTGGTCTTCACAGATGCCTCGTCCACGGGTTGGGGTGCCACGTACAATGGGCACGCAGTTTCAGGTCTGTGGACGGGGCCCCAACTGCGTTGGCATATCAATTGCCTGGAGTTACTGGAAGTACGTCTCGCCCTGGCCCGGTTCAAGAAGCCGCTTCGGGGCAAGCACGTACTGGTCCGTTCGGACAGCACTGCGGCCGTTGCGTACATCAACCGACAAGGTGGTCTAAGCTCCCGTTGCATGCTCCGGCTCGCCCGCCATCTCCTCCTGTGGAGTCAGAAGTTTGTGAGGTCACTTCGTGCCATTCACATCCCAGGTGCGCTGAACCAGACAGCCGACGAGCTCTCTCGCCAGTCGACACCTCCGGGCGAATGGTGACTCCACCCCCAGAGCGTCCAGCTGATATGGGACCACTTCAGTGAGGCACAGGTAGACCTGTTCGCCTCCCCGGACTCGACCCATTACCAGTAGTACTACTCCCCTCACTGTGCAAGGTCAGGGAGGACGAGGAGCAGGTCTTGTTAGTTGATTAACGTTGTGCTTTCCTTCCTGCAGGATGGGTTGGATCGAAGGCTGTCTCCATCCACCCTCAAAGTATACGTCGCAGCTATAGCGGCGTATCACGATGCAGTAGATGGCAAATCCTTAGGTAAGCACGACTTAATCGTCAGGTTCCTCAGAGGTGCGAGGAGACTAAATCCTCCTCGTCCTACCTCGATACCCTCTTGGGATTTAGCCCTGGTGCTCAGAGCACTTCAGGGTCCCCCATTCGAGCCTTTGCAGTCCGTGGAGTTGAATATTCTAGGTATTCTAGGTACACAACCCTAGGTATTTATTCGATACAGTGGCTAAATTAACAAAGGATAAAGCTTCAACTTCTGACGTTTGTAAACAACACAGCAGTAATGACTTTATGAACTTCTTTACTAGTAAGATTGATAACATTAGGAATAAAATTATAACCATGCAGCCGCCTACTACAGTATCACTTCAGACAGAACATTGTAGTCTCACTGAGGAAAAATTACACTCATTCACTGCTATAGGAGGAGAAGAATTGGCTAAACTTGTCAAATCATCAAAATCAACAACATGTATGCTTGACCCTATACCGACTAGGCTATTAAAAGAGATGCTTCCAGAGGTCATAGATCCTCTGCTTAATATTATTAATTCATCCTTGACATTAGGATATGTTCCAAAAACTTTTAAGTTGGCTGTAATTAAACCACTTATTAAAAAACCGCAACTTGATCCTAAAGAATTAGTCAATTACAGACCAATCTCGAATCTACCGTTTCTATCAAAAATATTAGAAAAGGCAGTGTCTTCACAATTATGTTCCTTTTTAGAAAGAAATTGTATATGTGAGGATTTCCAGTCAGGATTTAGACCGTATCATAGTACTGAGACTGCTCTAATTAGAGTTACAAATGATTTACTCTTATCATCTGATCGTGGTTGTATCTCTCTATTAGTGTTACTCGATCTTAGCGCTGCATTCGATACTATCGATCACAATATTCTTTTGAATAGACTCGAAAATTATGTTGGCATTAGTGGAACTGCATTGGCATGGTTTAAATCTTACTTATCTGACCGTTATCAGTTTGTAGCAGTAAATGAAGAGATGTCACACCGATCACAAGTTCAGTATGGAGTACCGCAAGGCTCAGTGTTAGGACCGTTGCTTTTCACCCTGTATATGCTACCACTGGGAGATATCATTAGGAAGCATGGCGTTAGTTTTCATTGTTATGCTGATGATACTCAGCTCTATATTTCTTCACACCCTGTGAAACTTACCAATTCACAAGATTAACGGAATGCATAGCTGATATTAAAAATTGGATGAATAGTAATTTCCTGCAACTTAATTCAGATAAAACTGAATTTTTAATTATTGGACAGAAAAGCTCCACAAAGAGTGCCTAGAATACTGTCTAACCCTCGATGGCTGCTCTGTCAAGTCCTCGTCGTCAGTGAGGAACCTGGGTGTGCTCTTTGATACCAATCTTTCATTTGAAAGCCACGTTTCTAGCATCTGTAAAACTGCATTCTACCATCTTAAAAATATATCTAAATTACGTCACATGCTTTCAATGCAAAATGCTGAACAACTAGTACATGCGTTCATGAGCTCAAGGCTAGATTATTGTAATGCTCTACTGGGTGGTTGCCCTGCTCGCCTAATAAATAAACTCCAGCTGGTCCAAAACGCAGCAGCTCGAGTTCTTACTAGAACCAGGAAGTACGATCATATTAGTCCAGTTCTGTCAACACTGCACTGGCTCCCTATTAAACATCGCATAAATTTTAAAATCTTGCTTATTACTTATAAAGCAATAAATGGTTTAGCTCCCAGTACTTAAGCGAGCTCTTAACGCAATATACTCCATCACGTCAATTGCGGTCTCTAAACTCTGGCCAGTTGAAAATACCTAGAATATCTAAATCAACTGCAGGTCGATCCTTTTCCTATTTAGCACCTAAACTCTGGAACAGTCTTCCTAGCATTGGGAAGCAGACACACTCTGTCAGTTTAAATCTAGACTAAAAACACATCTCTTTACTATGGCATACACATAGAACATTTTTAACTTTCTTTATTCAAATCAAATGACTGATTATTAGGCTGCATTAACTAGGTCAGCGGAACCGAACACTTCCCATAACACCTGATGTACTCGTTACATCATAAAAGAGTGGCATCCACACTAATGTTAGTCTCTCTGTTTATCCCGAGGTTTACTGCAGTCGGCGGATCCAGGCCGTGTCCGGATCGGATGGTGGACCTGCATCTGGACATGACCAGCTCATCCTGGAGTGTCTGCTGAGACCGTGTCCATTAGTGTCTCCTCTGAATTCGCCTCACCGGGCGTGATCCTCAATTAACCCGTCTCCGCAATAACTCCGATCTTTCAAGTATTCATATTCTTGTGTAATCGACGCCATCCTAAATGAGCCCGCTCGTCGTCATACCCAAAATTTCGAATATTCCTATCTAATATGATTTAAGACCTGCAAGGTTGCCAGAGTAATAATTATACACTGTTAATAATAGGCCAGAGGAGAACTGGCACCCGACTGAGTCTGGTTTCTCCCAAGGTTTATTTTTCTCCATCATGCCCTGATGGAGTTTTGGTTCCTTGCCACTGTCGCCTTTGGCTTGGCACTCAGTTGGGGACACTCAAATTATGATCCAAGTTACTCAACTAAATATACAAATAGAATTTATTAATTTGGTCATATATAATTCTATAAACTATCCAAATTAAACTAGCCAAATCAAATTTTGTTGCAATGTTGTCCTGTTTAACACTGTGAAGCTGCTTTGAAACAATCGTCATTGTAAAAGCGCTATATAAATAAAGTTGATTGATTGATTGATTGATTCTGTCCATGAAGACAGTTCTCCTGATTGCATTGGCTTCAATCAAGAGTGTAGGGAACCTGCATGCACTCTTGTTCAACGAATCGTGAATAGAATTCGGGCCGGCCAACTCTCACGTTGTCCTGAGACCCCGGCCTGGATACGTGCCCAAGGTTCCCACCACTCCCTTTCGGGACCAGGTGGTGAACCTGCAAGCGCTGCCTTCGGAGGAGGCAGACCCAGCCCTAGCTTTGTTATGTCCCATCCGTGCTCTTCGCGCTTACGTTGACCGGACTCAGAGCTTTAGATCCTCACAGCAGCTCTTCATCTGTTACGGAGGCCAGCAGAAGGGAAAGGCTGTCTCCAAGCAGAGGTTAGCCCACTGGATAGTGGATGCTATCGTCTTGGCCTACCAGTCCCAAGGCGTGCCTTGCCCGCAGGTTGCGAGCTCACTCAACAAGGAGTGTTGCCTCCTCCTGGGCGCTGGCTCAAGGCGCCTCGCTGACAGATATATGTAGAGCTGCGGGCTGGGCGACACCTAACACGTTCGCTAGATTCTATAGCCTCCGTGTAGAGCCGGTATCTTCCCGTGTACTTGCCCCCAGTGGCCAGTAGCGCAAAGTGCCCGTTCTAGTGTCGGCTTGCAACGCCAATCCCGCCCCAGGGGCCGGATACGTGTGTCTATATTCTCCAGTCGTGTTCCCCAGAAATGGCTAACCCTGTGAGCTCCTCCGCTACCCCTCTGGGTCAGACGTAGCGGCCGTCTGACGCCAGGCCTGCACCCGTATGCTTGTGGAACATGTGTGTAGACTGGGTATCCATATGTAGCGGTTCCCTAACGGCAACCCCATATGTGTATTCTCAACGGTACCAGCTACCCTAATTGGCTAGCCCCATGTCTTTCCCTCAACAGAGCTCCCTCTGTCGTTCCTGGAGGTGCTCTTCCCCCCTGGAACCAGACTGGAACCACCCCAGGGACTGCCATATGTTGCACTCCCCTGCTAGGTTAGTCCGTATGTGTATTTACCACCTCTCCTTCCATTGAAGGACGTGGCTCCGCAGCATGCCATCTCCCGAGACGGGCATGCTTTCCCAGCGTTATCCAATAGTCATGCTGAGTGGGTCTTGCAGGAACAGCAGTGACTGTCCTTCCCTGCCGGGAGCCCTGACTCCGACTCCAACATAGGAGTGGTCCACCGAGCTCAGGCAGGGCGCTGGAAGGGCCAGCATCCCTGGCGTGTTGCTAGGGATCCCAATTCGTCGGTCAGTTCCGACGTATGTCGAACGTGACCGACTGAAAGGGAACAACTCGGTTTACGTATGTAACCCTCGTTCCCTGAAGGAGGGAACGGAGACGTACGTCCCGTCGCCAGGTGCTGTGCTTCCGCTGAAGAACCTGCCACTAGTTTGTCTCCTCAGCAGAAAACGAGTATGCAGTGTTTCACTTCCGTATTTATACCCACGTTGCGGGCGGAGCGTGAACCTCATGCCAATGCCAATTGGCTCGTTTAGAAACACTCGAAGCGGATAGGTCTCTGAAGGCAGATACCAATTCGTCGGTCAGTTCCGACGTACGTCTCCGTTCCCTCCTTCACGGAACGAGGGTTACATATACGTATCTGACCCACAAATCTCCATCAACTGTAGAGAGCTTCATGGAATGGGTTTCTATGTCCGAACACCTGCATCCAAGCCTTACATCACCAAGTGCAATGCAAAGCAGTGGTGTAAAGCACTCTGCCCCTGGACTCTAGAGCAGTGGAGACATGTTCTCTGCAGTGACGAATCATGCTTCTCTGTCTGGCAATCCGATTGGCGAGTCTGGGTTTGGCAGTTGCCAGGAGAACAGTACTTACCTGACTGCGTTGTGCCAAAGGTAAAGTTTGGTGAAAGGGGGATTATGGTGTGGGGTTGTTTTTCAGGGGTTGGGCTTGGATCCTTAGTTCCAGTGAAAGGAACTCTGAATGCTTCAGCATACCAAGACATTTTGGACAATTTCATGCTACTTTGTGGGAACAGTTTGGGGATGGCCCCTTCCTGTTCCAAGTTGACTGCGCACCAGTGCACAAAGCAAGGTCCAAAAAGACATGGATGAGCGTGTTTGGTGTGGAGGAGCTTGACTGACCTCAACACGATAGAACACCTTTGGGATGAATTAGAGCAGAGACTGGGAGCCAGGCCTTCAAGTCCAACATCAGTGCCTGACCTCACAAATGCGCTTCAAGAAGAATGGTCAAAAATTCCCATAAACATAATCCTAAACCTTGTGGAAAGCCTTCCCAGAAGAGCTGAAGCAAAGGGTGAGCCAACTCGATATTAAACCCTACGGATTAAGAATGGGATGTCATTAAAGCCATGTGCATGTAAGAGCAGGTGTCCCAAAACTTTTGGCAATATAGTGTAGTTGCAATTATGAGAAATAAATTCAACATTACTTTTTTGTTTTATACTCTGATGTACTTCGACACCTTTGTCTTACTTTCGTAGATGATACTCCTGTTTCTACTTCTACTGCAGCTTTTTAACATGAGTCTACAAAGAGACATCTTTTGAATCTAAAAAACTACAAAGGAAAGCGCACAAGAACACTTGATTAGCTTTGTTCTAGGCATTTGGCAGTGGTAGCAAACAGCACTGAATGTTACTTTTAATGTGGGTGTGGTGTTATTGGTAATGGTATGATAGACATGATTGACTGGATTACGTAAATGCACTATTTCCCGTATTTCCATTGGCTGAGGCCCGACCTATTTGAGAGTTTTTTTTATTATTGAACAATGACCTCATTTGAAAATGGCTGCCAAAATACCTTTTTGGAAAATATCTTAATTACAGAGAGAGACTGACTTGGCTGTGTGCTCATCTTAGCGCACGACTCAATGCAAAAGGGCTCCCAGCATACTGACAGCTGCTGAATTACTTTAAATAACTTGAAATCTGGCAGCACGCTCCAACTCTTTGAAACTACGACACCGCTGACTAAATTCTATCGATTCAGCCCTGATAAAAATCACAACATGCTCCTCATGAGGCTCCATCATGTGTGATTTCATAGAACTGGAGCAAGATGAGGAAACACACTAAGTTGTCACTGGTGTTAAACAGCAGCGATGATTTGCACAATCTCAATGTTTATAGAGAATCAAAGCTGGCCAGCCTCTCTTCCCAGGATACCAACAAAAATCACAGCACTTTCCTTCCCCGAAAAATAGTTTGTACAAACAAAACAATCTGGAGAGGATAACGGCTGTAGCCCACCATGCTTTGGACCATCTCTGAGAAACATTCAATCCGAGTAGTCCTTTGAGAAGCGGTTTGTTTATTCACTTCGTTTCTCTTCTTTTCTCTTCTCTTATGTCTTCCCTAGTGAGGCAAACAGTTTCAAGTAATGTCCATACAATGATACTTTACGATACCAGGGAAGCAATAACAAAAAACAAAAACAAAACAAATATTGGCATTAAAATTCAAATTGCCATTTCAAACGTTTTGTTCCCGTTTATCACACATTACTTCTGAGTGATCTCCATAAAGTCTGAAGTCTTTAAGGTCATTATGGTCAAAAAGGAAAGAAATTAAGAAAGGGGCAAATTATGGTAACTTGAAGTAAATAAAGCCATATACTGTAGATAATGACTTCTCTGTCTTCTATGAATGAAACTCACAAATCACATTATTTTAAAATACATATATTTTCTAAATATATTTTTGCTCACAACACAGACACACGAGACACATATATAAATCAATTAGGTCAGAGTAAACTTTGCCTATAAATTTAGTGACTGGACTTCAGATTAAATCAACCCAATAAACTGCTAATGTTTTCTTGTATAACCACTTGGTTTGCACATCCAACAGATCCCTATCAGTTAGACTTTGCTAGAGTAATTCCCAACAAATTTACTTTTCATTAAAATTAGGGTGAATACAGGTAAAGTAGGGACCTATATATATATATATATATATGTCCCTACCTATATGTATATATACATATATATGTATGTATATATACATACTCACCTAAAGGATTATTAGGAACACCTGTTCAATTTCTCATTAATGTAATTATCTAATCAACCAGTTGCATTTAGGGGTGTGGTCCTGGTCAAGACAATCTTCTGAACTCCAAACTGAATGTCAGAATGGGAAAGAAAGGTGATTTAAGCAATTTTGAGCGTGGCATGATTGTTGGTGCCAGATGTGCCGGTCTGAGTATTTCACAATCAGCTCAGTTACTTGGATTTTCACGCACAACCATTTCTAGGGTTTTCAAAGAATGGTGTGAAAAGGGAAAAACATCCAGTATGCGGCAGTCCTGTGGGCAAAAATGCCTTGTTGATGCTAGAGGTCAGAGGAGAATGGGCAGACTGATTCAAGCTGATAGCAGAGCAACTTTGACTGAAATAACCACTCGTTACAGCCGAGGTATGCAGCAAAGCATTTGTGAAGCCACAACACGCACAACCTTGAGGTGAATAGGCTACAACAGCAGAAGATCCCACCAGGTACCACTTATCTCCACTACAAATAGGAAAAAGGCTACAATTTGCACAAGCTCACCAGAATTGGACAGTTGAAGACTGGAAAAATGTTGCCTGGTCTGATGAGTCTCGATTTCTGATGAGACATTCAGATGGTAGAGTCAGAATTTGGCGTAAACAGAATGAGAACATGGATCCATCATTCCTTGTTACCACTGTGCAGGCTGTTGGTGGTGGTGTAATGGTGTGGGGGATGTTTTCTTGGCACACTTTAGGCCCCTTAGTGCTAATTGGGCATCGTTTAAATGCCACGGCCTACCTGAGCATTGTTTCTGACCATGTCCATCCCTTTCTGACCACCATGTACCCATCCTCTGATGGCTACTTCCAGCAGGATAATGCACCATGTCACGAAGCTCGAATCATTTCCAATTGGTTTCTTGAACATGACAATGAGTTCACTGTACTAAAATGGCCCCACAGTCACCAGATCTCAACCCAATAGAGCATCTTTTCGATGTGGTGGAACGGGAGCTTCATGCCCTGCATGTGCATCCCACAAATCTCATTCAACTGCAAGATAATCTCCTATCAATATGGGCCAACATTTCTAAAGAATGCTTTCAGTACCTTGTTGAATCAATGTCACATATAATTAAGGCAGTTCTGAAGGCGAAAGATGGCCAAACACAGTATTAGTATGGTGTTCCTTATAATCCTTTAGGTGAGTGTGTGTGTGTGTGTGTATATATATATATATTTTTTTTTTACAACAAAACCTAAGACAAATTGTCATAAAGTGGCTCTCTTTACCAGTGTTCACTTTTCCTTTTGAACAAAGATAATAACAACATTGTATTGCTTTTCATAATTTTGAATCATATCAAATATATGACATATAGATGCGTATTTCTGGTAAGTACTATTGTTAAGAACACTCTATTTAAATGTAATCATTGAATATGGCAAAATCAATATTTAAAATTGTGCTACTAATCATTTTACGACAGTTATTCAAATATTTAAATAATAATAATAATAATTTAAAAATAATATATTATAGGTGTCTGGCCAAGATAATACAAAATAATATTTCCTCGAATAATGAAATATTACAGAAGATTATTTTTAAATATTAATATTTTTGTATTGCATTTACATACCTAGACTGTAAGAGTTAATTAAACTATCTATAATTATAGAGACAAAACCCAGAATTTCAAAGAATGAATCCATGCCAGTGTTGGAAAGAATTTTCAGACCCCTACCTGCCTGATGTCCAACACGTCCCTCCCACCCATAGAGTCAGTGTGGACCACTAGCGTCACATCTGACACTGACACACACAATGTGTGAGACGACTGACGGAACTTTGGTTGCTTTTTTGGAATCTGTGTGTATGATGAGTAACTGAACATAACCTCGCACTACAACACTCGAAGGTTCACGATGTACAAACGGAAACAAATTACTAAATGACAATCAGTCTATGAACAAGTTACCCGAAAGTTTCTATTATCAGACATCTGCCTGCAAAAAACCTGCTAGATAGTAACATTAAAAAATGGGTAACTTAAGAATGTATTAGATCAGATGCCATTTCTTGATTTTTAAGATTATTTTTTTTATTTATTCTATTTCAAATAAATGCTTTTCTTGAACGTTCTATTTATCAAAGAATCTAGAATTTTCTTTAAGTATTAAAAATGTATTTTTGAAGGATCATGTGACACTGAAGACTAAAATAATGGCTGCTGAAAATTCAGTTTCATAATCACAGGAATAAATTGTATTTTAAAAAAGTCACCTTGATTGGTCTTGTTCTTAGATTGGTGACAGGATCCTGACTCTGATGTGTCTATTCCTTTTGTGATTGTACAAATTTGGTGTTGTTATCTGCTGCTGTTGATGCCCTGTACTGTGTTTTTCTCCACATTGGGGAGGTTAAAGAAGTGTGTTTTGTTTAATATTTTTATTAAATAAAGTATCGAACACTCACAACAAAGACATATAAGTGCACAGCCCAGAAAACAACCCCAAAGTCGTACGCTCAACACAAGGGCAAGACAGAAGCCTCGTTCAGACTGTCAGTCCAAATCACATTTTTGTGCATATTCGAATGGAATTAAATTCAATCTGATTGGGATTCAATTTAATTGATTGAACATTGGTCTGGGGAGTCTTATATGTATTTTCAACGAGCATAATACAAATGACTCAATCCATCCTTCTCTATCCGTCATTGTGTTAAACCCGCCAATAGCGTGCCAGCTGGATAAGCCAGTCTGTGATTGGTTCCCACAAAAGTGTGACAGAAGCAGGATAAATGAATGTACAGGTTTCCAGCCTAGGCTGAGTTTACCCAGTCTATAATGCCATGCCATTCATTCATAATAATAGGTCTGCTTGACACCTGACGTATATAAACACTGAATTCTGTTTCACATTCGCAGTTGACGATGCTGACATTCCCCTCCATCATCCCCACCACCAGCAGGTTGGCCAAGGGTAGGCAGAATCAGCCAAATCTGCATCCCCTGGATTTGGACTAAGGACAGGGGCCTACGCCAAATAACTTTTCTATATAACTAAACACAAATCATTGTAGCTCACTACCATCTGTTAATACTTTATTGAATAAATGCCATGTAAACGTTAATCTGCCCTGTGAGTCTTTCTGGTAGAAACAAGGTCGTGTTGTTGCAAAGTGCCAGTCAAGCAGAAAATTACAATAGAATGGAGATGTTTTGAGACAGCCAGAGATGGCAGCACAAAATAAAGCCGTGCATTCCAACCTCCTATATTTCTGCCACTACCTCAGAAAATGTATTAGTCCAGCACGCCGGCTACAAATTGTAATATTGTAAATTACCCCTCTACGTTGCTACAGTTGTTTTTGGCATATGAAATGAATACTGATATTCCGGAAAAAAAAAACGAAAGAGCCACGGGACACGCCAGTCCGATCTGTACTTTTGCAATACAAAGTGTGAACAGTCACTCAGTAAGAACAGATTACTATCAGATACACAAATAATCGGATTTGGATTGACAGTGTGAAAAAAAACATGAGTGTCACGGGACTGTCACCAAACTAATAACAAGACCAGTCAAGGTGACAAGACCCTGACAGTTATTTTAAATAATATAATATAATGTAAGTTTCACAATATTACAGTATTTCTGGTCAAATAAATGCAACCTTGTTCAGCATATAAGACTTCTTTCAAAAACAAATCACCCCTAAACTGATATATAGTAGTGTACACTGTCCAACTGCACGTCTTAAAGGGATAATTCACCGTTTTTCAATTAAATATACTTGTGGGTTGAGAAGACGATACTGTACATGAAACATAGATCTTGGCATTTATAACTTATTTCTGAATTTGTATATGATCTTTGATCATGCTATTATATTATGATGTTGTTAAAGTTTAAGTTATGAAATATTACTAAGCAAATCTAGCTTTTAAATACTGGTGGCTGAGAGTCTGGCTGGGGGGGTCCCTGGGTCTGTAAAGGTTGAAAACCCCTAGTGTAACAGACTACATAATTAACTAACATGACGCTCAATTAATTTATCACTCTCACCATTAGAGAAGGGAGGAAGAACAAAATGTATTTTAGGAAGCACACTTTATACGGACATTGTGGTCATCCATATCTTCAACATAAGAAGAGGAACTATGCAGAGAGAAAGAAGCCCATTAGTGCAAAAAAAAACTTGTGGATCTGATTCCTGCTATGAACACTAGAGCAGCCTGCCACTCAATCCCACTCAAAATGGCTTTGACAAAAGGGCCTGTTTACGCAGGCCTGGGATGAGAAAAGGATAACCTAGGAGGGCTGGAGGCCAGGGAGAAACAGATGGAACAAAGCCATCTGATTTGGCTGTATTCATCTCAAAAAGGTATTTTCCCGCCCTGAAGATCTTAAAAAAGGAACATTTTGGTTGTTGGGAAAGAGGAAAAACCCTGAGGCCCGGATGCACATTGCACTGAATGTTCCCCACTGAGTGTGTATGAATGTGTTAAGAGGTGGTAAAACAGGATTCAACCCCCCTGTTGCAAAAACATATCAATGGCAGAAGATTTTCAGAATTAGTCTCTTCAGACCACAGATTTTCATTTCGTTTTTTAACCCCTAACCAAAAAACCAAAGCTTGTTAACATTATCGTTATTCGTTAACTGACAATATTATGTGACCGTGAACCATTAAAAAGAACAACATTTGTTTTCCAGGGGTTTAGTTTTACTTGCGCAAATAGCAGCATAAACAGAACATGCAGATTTATCATCATATCATGCACCTGCAGCAGTTCTGTGAATGGTGTAACGTCTGAGACAAATCAGACACAATTATTTATTCAATATATTTAATGAATATCCATCAATGGCATGGTGGGCCTACACGCAACATCAAGCCATGTGCATGTGTGGGACAGGAAACCCGATGCCAGCACATGGTCAGTGGGCCAGCAGGCCCAACACCTCAAGCCATGTACAACTTCCTCAACCTCGACAAAATAACTATGCAAAGCTCATAATTTCTTCTTCAGTCGACGCAAAATAAATCGATTGCCACTTCAATGCCATCGGACCAAACTATCAAAACTTTCTTCTGCGATTTCATCTCGGATAGTCCTCTACAGCTCAGGCTGAATGCAAGTAACGTATGATTACAAATCGCTATGTAGTTAGTATAACTGTAAATCCCTTTGTTCAGACAAAGTAGCTTATCAGTGATGGTTTCTGCATCCATCTGCACTAACCGTTTTTTCACACATTGCACTGAATTGACGTGAGGGGCAGTGGCTCATCCTATTTAGCCACGGTAACTGAGGAGAATAGCGCCCGGCATCCTAGCCTGTCAGCGACGTTGTGCATCTCCATTCCGGACTGCGGGTCACTCTGCTCTCCCTTCCTAGACCCACCAGCGTGTGCATTTACGGGGATAGAGAGACTAGTCTCCTGAGGAGAGGCGTGCTTGGAATTTAACAGCAGCAGTGATGAGGCTTCATGATATTTTTCGATTTCATAGATTTCAGCACCCCTCCTTCTGAATAATAAATAATAAAGGCACTGATAATAAAGGAGAGGCAGCCGTTCCGTATATATAAATGGCTTCTTTTAAAAACATATACTATATCTAAATCTATCTATATCTACCTATATATATATTCTTTTAAAAACTTATACTATACATAGTGTCACATGATCCCCAAGAAATGGTTCATATTTGTCATGCTGGGTTGCAGCAAACAGACGATGAAGAAAAAAAGGTAATAACAAAGAAACACAACCAAAGCATTGACGTGAACGGACAAATTAACAGGCAGAGCACACTGGAGCTGAAGGGCTGGAGAGACACAGCAGAGAGTGTTAGAGATGGCTCGCAAGTCTGTGGTGCAGGCAGGTGGCTGACGGAGGTGAAGACGGAGGGACAAGGTAGCCTGCTGGAGCCGCAAGGCCAATGGTCTCTGGTGGAGCTGAGGGTAGGAGGAGCCAAGGCGGCGCCAATAGAGAGGGATCCTCTCGTGAGGCTGGTGACTCAAAGTCCTGCAGCTTCTCCAAGCCGCAAAGCTTCAGAGGGGTAGACGAAGGGCTGCAGGGTACCAGCTCAATTGAAGCTGTAGAAATGGCTGAGCTGTGCAATGGAGGTGGGAGAGGGAAGCTGGTGTTTTTGCAATAAAAAAAGTGTTTTGCGATAAAATATGAACACAATAAGAACATTGTACTTATTTTTTTGATGTAAGTACATAGTAGTTAAAGCCACCTAATATAAAGTGGGACCATATTTTTATTTAAAATTGTTATTTTATTAAGTATTTGAGTCATTCAAATACCTATATTGCATCACATAAAGCACTTCAGACTAAAGTTATCAGATTATCCACTTTGTAAGATAAAAAAATAGTCATAATTTACTCACCATCATGTCATTCCAAACATGTCTTTCTTCTGTGGTACACAATAAATATTTTGAAGAATGTTTAAACTGTTTGTCCACAAAGTAAAAGCCAGTGGGGTCCAGAACAACACACAACCCACCCACACAGAACATGAACATGAATGACATATGAATTTAGATGAATTTTCATTTTTGAGTGAACTATCCCTGTAAGAAACAAGAAAATAAAAACATTATTGCGATTATTTAAAGTTACTACACACAAGATCCAGCGCTAAAATCTATGAGCAATAGAGAAAAAGAAAATGTTTTTTTTAACTCATAAACCATGCACATGTGACAAATAACCAGACATCTAACAGAAATTAAACTAAAATGAGCGTTGTGCTATTCCTAGACATGTCTCACACCAATGTTCAAATGAAACTCACGCCACTGCTAGATAATACTGTGCTCAGCATATGAGGACAACATCCTGCCGGTAATATCATCTGAGGTTCCTAAAGTGGCTTTTTTCTTACAGACTAAAAAGAACATTATATATGCCCCAGAGAAAAAGCGATTCCAATTACAGGTAATCCTACACTAAAGTGTATGGCAGACAACAGAAAACATGTCTCTTACAGGATAAAAGAGAAAATGCTTAGTCGAAGGACAATCATCTCAATTACTTCAAAGTAGCAAATGCCACGAGGAGTACACAAGCAATTTATATGATCTAAATGTACATTAAAAAACAAGATGGCTCAAGCCAGCTTGCTAAAAAGCACTGGTAAGTGTCTGCTTTTTTGTTTGCGGAGACTTTTAATTTGATATTAAAAAAATCCATGACTTTTGTCTTTTGTTGTCAGATGATTTTAATTGCAGGAAGAGATACAAAGTGTTCAGTGGCCTAGTTACAGTGATTAGAAAGAGAAAAAAGGATGGAGACACAACGATACTGGCATCAATAGCTTGACTGCTCTGAAATGCTGCCTGCAAAGGTGTAGCTGAGTGATATGTTGGTTAGCTTTATCAAATAATTGGCCTGCAGGGTACAATGTCAGAACATCCTTTATTGCACAATAGTAGCCTTCAATCCCCTTGTATTGCTTGCACTGTGCCTGAATTACAAGCGGTCATAACATCTTAAATTTTCTGAAAAACAGACAATTACCAGGATGTATAATATTACAAGAACTATTGTGGAAAGGAAACTCAACTTTCCTTTGAGTGAGAGCACCTGGAATACATATGCTCTGCCCCAGAAAGCATGTGTCATGGGCAGCCTGTACAAAACACAAAGCTTACATTGAACAAAGAACAAATCTGAAAATGCTAAATGGTTAAAGCTGAACGAACTGTATTTCAACAGTCTGGCTCTCAGAAGCATAGACCTGCGGGTCTGGGTACAAATGTTACTTGGTACAATCCAAACTAGGCTAAGCACCAGGAATATGGTATTCATATCAAAATGCTCCACATTTTTCACACTATACAGACAAATCAAAGAAAGAATGTGTAAAGTAGGCTGTACTGAGAAAACAGCAGGGGGCCCATCAAAAACATATTCTAGTATGAACCAGATGGTATAGTTTTGGCATCTTTCTATGAACTGTGGCTAATTTTCATAGAAACTACCCTTAAGTAGACCAGCATCACAAACAACAAATGTGTCAGATAACAGTTCCAGAACCGTGTTATTTAAGTATTATCAGTATCAGTAGTTTTAATTTTTCAAGTGTTAAAGTTAAAGGTAAGAATTGGTTAAAAAACTTTTTTTCCAAATTTGTTTAAACTTTCTTTATATATCAATACATAATTAAAATGTAAGTACTCTGGAAAAATTGAGTGTCTGTAGACCTCTCACGACTGTTTTAAAGACAGCTCATTATTTCAATTCACTCCACCTTCTCCCTTCTGGGCTCTTTCCAAAGCTACGCCCCCAAAACACATGAACGCGCATTATTTACCTGAGACGAGCGGAGAAGAAGGAGCGGAGTGCATGTAGTGACATCATGAAGGAATCACATGTAATAAAAAATCTAACTTTATCAGTATGAATATAAACAAATAAGATGTCTTTTAGTACTCACTATTAAGCTAGACTACCGATAGGCCTACTGGTAAAGTTTAAAATATATTTTTGTTTGATTCGGTGACGAGCTAGTTATATTTATAAGGCAAAGCTAAAAACGGGTAGCATTGATACATGTTTTTCCAATAACATCAGTTATACTGTGATGAAGATGAATTTCGTGTAAGATTCATAACATAGGTATACGGTGTTTTGCATGTAAGAGTTTGATGAAAGCATTGTTGACTCTGATGAGGACTACACTCCGGAGACAAGTACCGCATCGTCGGCTCGAGGACAAGGCCGGGGTCAAGAGCGAAGCAGAGGAGGTCGTCTTAGAGTGCGGGCAACAGGTTCCAAGGAAGTAGAGGTGCGCCCATGTGGGCAGATCCTGTAGCAAAAGGGGTGGTAGCCATGGTAGCGAGAGAGAGTGACAGTCGCCCAAACCAATCACTTGATTCGTCCCGAACTAAAAAAATGAGCGGTGTTTATTGCAGATTAAAAAGTCTAGAGTCACTCGATTTTTATACTCTCTTTTTCAGACTACTTACATTTTAATTATGTATTGACATATAAAGAAAGTTTAAACAAATTTGGACAAAAGTGTTTTATATAATTCTTACCTACCCTACCTTTAAATTTAGCAATACACACATTTTAAAGTTAGCAATGAATTAAAGTTTTTAAAAAACGTTGAAGTTAGCAATAAATTAATTAGTTACATTAAATTACATTCATGGATGGCACAATATGAGCAAATACAAGGATAGTAGCTTTGTTGTCATAATTAACCATTGGTGTATTTTTTAAAATCATCCGGTATAACTGAACCATCAAAAAAAAAAAAAGGCAGTCAAGTACATTAAACTTTGTGAAATGTTCATTTCTTTCTTTTGAGGAAGATTAAGGACGTTTATACATAGCTACTTTTTTTGTCATCTAAATCCAGATTAAAACTAACAAACTTACAACATGACTCGTACAATATGACTTAAAAACTATGTCTTAAAGTAAACTTATGTTGTTAGTACATGTCTTTGAACAGTGATTTTCAAGAACATTCACACGTAAGTGGCAATTACCACAACAGGAAGCAACAATACAATTTCAGGTGCTTTAGTCAACCTTTAAAGTAAACATGGACCCAGTTTACTTTTTTGCAACATGTTTCTGGCGTTATTTATGAACAATCTGTAAAAATATAATATAAAATAAAATAAAAGATGAATCCCTGAAGACGACATGAGTGAGGTAACTACATGTTATTGTAAATATTTAAAGATTAGTTTGATTAAAGACAAGTATAAATCCAGAGTTAAAGTCTACAGCGTGTTAAACTTAACTCTGGCATCTACTGGTAGTTATTATAGAAATCCGAACAGACTAGCAGCATGAGAGAAATTATCTCTATAGGTAGGCACTAGGCAGCCATTTGGACGCTAAACATGAGATGCAGCCAGTGGGCTGAAATTTTCATTGACAAGAAGAGTAACTCAGTTTTGTTCAGGCTGAGGTGAGGCTCTGTTCCAACTAGAACAACGAAACTTCAAAAGGCAAAAATGTAAAATCCTATTCTAAAGGACAAACTTCAAGTAATTAAAATGAAAATAAACCAATAATCCAATAATAATTGTTCACATTATTCATTAATCCACATTCTATATTAAGACGTGCGCAGGTAATAACCCTGTATACAGCTCTCAGATTTTCTTCCTTCCTTTAATGAGTAAATTGTAAGTCATTATAAAATCATGTGTGAAGAAAAATGATTGTACTTCATTTAATATTTATGGCCACTGTTTTAATTTAAGTGGCTAATGACATGCTGGAGCATACCCAAACAAACACAACAGGGAACTGGATGAAAAAAAATAGCTGAATGGAAATGGCAATCTCTGATAAACTTGAATGGATCATAAACCAACTGGTCAATACCTTTTTTACAGTCTATGGCCGATATACATAACCACACTTTGCACAGAACTACAGTAACATCTGAGCTGTATTTTAACCTCACACATTTCTATTTCAACTACAACAACTGCTATACTACTTCTAGAAACAACAGGAATTTAATATTGCGTAACTTACATTTCAGACAAAATTTGCCAGTTAGTCCTCCACACAAAGTCAAAAGAAAACAAAGCATCCAGCTTTGGGTGTCGTCAGCCAGCAACAAAAAAATCTGTAACCCCATGTGAGAGCGGAACGGAGCGACAGATTTCTCATCATCTGTAATCACTCAGTTCCATCTCCACTTTTGGTTTTCCATTTCTCACTACTCACTTTTTGCCCTCACTGGTGAGAGAAACCCCACTCTGAGCAATCCTGGAGTGAGGAACCAAGACTAACCAAAGTCAGTACTTAGTGATTAGCAAAGGAATGGGTCCGAATGCACAGAAATTTGACCATTATAAGTGAATGCAGAAAGCCTCTTAAGCTCAAGAGTTTCAGATGTTCATGAATTGATGTTCAAACGTTTTAGTGGGACTTTCAAACGTTAGTTCTGCATAACATCTCTTCTCAGGTATGTGTGTTATTGTAAGTCATTGTAAAGGGATTCAGGTGTGGGCCCCAAGGCATCTATTTATCTTACTAAAGAAGTCATCACATTCAACCATGTAATCAGGTATGCGCTCAGAGCCAGGCTTACTGATAGCGTTTGTTTACTGGCATCTGCTTTGGATATCTGGCATTGATGTAACACACAGGGTATGGCAGAGGTGGGTTATTGTGGTAGTTTTTCAAACAACAGTCTTTCAGAGAAAGAAATGTGATCAAGAAAAACCCTTGTCTTGATGGATTAGAGGCATTTACAGTAGAAAGGTTTTCAAAGCACAGGATACCATTACCTTTAAAAGCATGTGGCTACTGTCAGACTGAAGCAAAAGACAATGGGTTCCCACAACTCAACACATCCCTTGATGATGATAACAATGCTTTAAGCTGCATATTGTGTAGAGATAAAATCCTTCTGTTAAACAAAATCGTCTTGATTAGCAGGTGCTGATTTTTCAAAAATGACATAGTTGGATCTGGGTAATGATGGACCACATCTAAAGATACGTCTGTATGTTATCATCCGCTGTCCTTTGAAACGCTTTAGCTGATGATATTACAGGTGTTATTGCTAATCTTTGCAACTTCACCAACACAGCAGTTGAGTATGAATTTTGCAGACACAATAGACACAATAAGTGTGATAGTGCGCGTATACAATAGTTTGATGGCACAAGTTTGTAAATAAATAAGAAACAACAATGGGGTGTCTTTAAAATGTATTTTCAGCAGAATTCTACCTTCCGCCACAGATTCAAATCTTAAGTTGACAGTTAAACAGTTGAGCACAAGTCTCCATTACTAATTCTAAAACATTACTATCAAATTAGCAAGAAGAAACACTGAGTTGCTTTATTGAAGCTTATTGTATTATGTAGAGTAGAGTATTATGATAGAGAGATTGACAAAATTAGCTTATAACTATAATTCATTCTGGTTCTTGATTCTGATTGACAGAGTCATGTGATATTCTACCAGTTTTAACAGGGAGACAGTTTCACTGTTTGTATCACTTGCAGCATTTTTCTCACAGCGAGTGTCATAGTGGACAATTCATAATTCTACTATCTGTCACTGATTTTTTTTAGGCGAGAGTGTAGTTATTTAGACCTAAAATATGCAACTTATATATAAACATGAATATTTGACAATTTGTTTAGACGTTGTCAGAGATGTGAGCTCCAGGCCATCAGCAGCCGTTCTGCCCTCATGTACCCATTTAGAAAAGCTTTCGTAAAATTACTGCTGGTTCTTATGTAGATAGTGTTTAAACATGTAGTATAATTAATTTTGGGTATCTCAAATGGGCAATCTTTGGTTTTATTAATCTATTAATCTGGCGTTTGCTCGTTCTGCCATGACAAAAATGCTGCAGGTGGAGTGATACAAAAGGTGAAACATTTCCCGTGCTGATACTGGTAGATATCACATGGCTGGAAAAGGCTCTCCACAAATGGAAAATACAGGTAAAGTGAGTAACACTGATTATCTCTTCATCATGGCACCTGTTAGTGGCTGCGATATATTAGGCAGCAAATTAACATAGTCCTCACAGTTGATGTGTTAGAAGCAGGAAAAATGGGCAAGCGTAAGGATTTGAGCGAGTTTAACAAGTTGGCCAAATTGTGATGGCTAAATGACTGGGTCTGGGCATCTCCAAAACTGCAACTCTTGTGGGGTGTTCCCGGTCTGCAGTGGTCAGTATCTATCAAAAGTGGTCCAAGGAAGAAACCTGGGGAACACATGGCATAAGGATGCACTATGGCAAAAAGGGAAGCCGGCTGAGGCTGTGTGATGCTTTGGGCAATGTTCTGCTAGGAAACCTTGGGTCCTGCTTTTTTCAGCAGCTCACACAAGTGTAGTTGTTTAGCTAACACAATCACAAACAGCACAACCAGCTCATGAGTTCTGACTCCTGACAGAACACAGATCGACTGAATGACACTTTAAGCAGAACATCTCAAATGGAGATCGCTCAAATGCAGCTTACTTGTTTATTGGTGTTTTCAGATCACCGCACGCACGCGAGAGAAAGAGAGAGCGTGCATATAGTTACCAGATTGCACATGTTTAGGTAAAACACCGGATAGAATATGTGTTCTTTTCACAGAAAAGCTCTGATTGGGGGATTAAAATTACTGAACTCTAGCAACCGCAAGCACGAAGACTCGAAAGCTCCTCTTTTCCACCCGACAAAACCAAAACCGGTGCTTTTTGTTCAAGTTTTTATTTTTTAAACTACATTTTAGACTCGTCTTTTTTCGTAAAAACGATATTGCATGTTTATATTGTCACAATGTACGCAGTGACTAGTTATGTATGGTACTTGGAGTTACCTATTGTTACTGTACTATATCTTGCGTTATCTAGACAATACTGTCTCTCTAAGAAACTTTCAATTTAATCAGAAATTGTTTAGATAGTCAATAAGTGGATAAAAAACACTACTTACTGCTTGCAGCAATATAGTTGGAATATTTCTTCAGTTTTAGACGCTGAGCTTAGACTGCTTGATATTGTCCCAGGTTAGAAAAACTGTCTGTGGTGAAATGGGCAGAGCAAACGAACAATTTTTAATTAAATTGTTGCAGTATCTGTGGGAAGGGTATGGAAAGTCCTCACATCCCCTGCACAGCCTGGAACATAACATTTGTGTCCATGATCTGTCTTCGCGTGACACTTGTTTACCTGCAGAACTCCCGATGATTCGACTGCAGTTCTGCCTGACGTTGAACATGGGCTGGTATATGCAAATGTTGGGGGCGTCCATATTAATGACCCCATCGATTGCGTCATCGATGGCTATATGTTGAGATTCGCCTATTTTTCTGTGGTGTTTTTCACAAACAAGATTTACATATGAAGGAGGAGGCAATACAGTACTGGTGTTTGAAACTCACTGTATGTGATTTCCATGTACTGAACTCTTGTTATTTCACTATGGCAAGGTAATTAAATTTTTCATTCAAGGGCAACTTTAAGCATTGATGCAGACGATGTACACCCTTTCATGGAAACAGTATTCCCTGGTGTAGGCCTATCAGTATCTCTTTCAGAATGAATGCTTGAATCTGATTGGTTGATGAATGCTATAAGGTTTGCAATTTTTTCAGGCAAACGAACGGCTAAAGTACCTCAAGGCAGGTCTTGACCGCTTTACAGTTCAATATCACTTCGCCAAATGATTTCAGTTATTTAAAAGGTCTTTAGCCTGTTTAGCCTTTAGCCTACAACAGCGAAAAAATCTAAATCCACAATGACACTCACTAAGCAAATAAATATAGTAAACAATAGGATAAAACAACAATTTATTGTTTTTTACATTTAAAATTACATTTTAAGAGAATGAGGAGCAACCATATATGAATCATGCAGTACAGTACTGATAGGCCTACTATCAGTATAAGGCCTACTAAATTTATGGGATTAACACTTGCATTAGTCCCAAAGCCAGTAGTGTTGAGTCTAAAGCTGAAACCAGGCCCTTTTATAAGACAGCATCAGACTTTCCAGAAGATGTTTCCAGCACAGAGAAGTCTAGTTGTAAGGACAAGCCCAGGCACATCTCCTGGGCACTGCCACTCGAGAACGCTGTGGCTTAATTCTGGGAGTGAAGTGCTCATATCACATTGCCAGTGCGTCTCAATGTTTACTCACTGACATGAGCAGGAACTTAAGGGGTTACTGAGAGAGTGACAGACTGCCTTGCTTCGACAACACTTGAGAAAGGGGCCAAGCCATTACTAGGGTGTATTACATTGCTCTTGTACTGATGACAACTTCAAGAGGTCGGGGTGTTGAGGGGGGAGGATTTGTCTTCCTGTTTAGTTATACTGGATCAAACTAGTCTTGGATAATTTTTGCCATTACAAAAATACAAGAAAGTAACAAAAAAGGGAACTGAAGCTATACATAATATATTCTTTATAACCTTTGTAAGTAATAATAGGGCAAAAGACTATCAAAATATATATGTACATATACAAATATATTTATATATACACACATTTTCTGTTACTATAGAACAAACATATTTGGGGCCAGTGAGTACTTTTATTCAGGATGCACTAAACTGAATAAAAGTGACAGTAATAATGTTACAAAAGATTTCTATTTTAAATAAATGCTGTTCTTTTGAGCTGTCTATTCAACATAGAAAAAAAAAATGTTTCCACAAAAAAATAAAACAGTAGCTAACCTGTTTTCAACAATTGTAATAATAAGAATTTGATAATACAGTTTTTACTGTATTTTTTATCAAATAATTGGAATCAAGGTGTGCATAAGAGACCTTTTTTTAAATCCCCAAATTGTACCAACCACAAACAATTGATCACTATATATATATATATATATATATATATATATATATATATATATATATATATATATATATATACACAATTGATAAACGTACAATTTATGAATAAATTATATATATATATATATATATATATATATATATATATATATATATATATAATTTATACATAAATTGTACATTTATCAATTGTTTATATAGTTAAAAAACCATTCACAGACTGATGTAGTGATAAAATTACAACCAAATGAATCACAACAAAGGCAATCAATTGAGTTTTGACATTGAATAAACTCCACAACTAAACTAGACAAGCATGAACCCATTTAAGAGAAACAGACCCCCTCATAAGGATGTAATTACTTCATCACCCCCAACATATAAGACAGGAGTCAGGAAGTTCAAGTTGCCTATATAAGTAAAGTTTGCTCTGTGCTTTGGTGAGAAAGAGAAGAACTGAAAGCAGGGGTGAAGACACTCAGTGTTTGAGTACAGAAGTGGAGGACCATGTCGGCCTTTGTGTCCCTGAGGGCAGAGTGCATCCTCTGTGTGCCCCTAGACTCCCATGGGCCTCATTCAGAGGTAATGTACCAGACAACAAAGATGACAAACTTTTAATGCTCTCTACTCGCCTGAAGCATTCCATGTCCTCCCAGGCTCTGTTTTCACAGCTAAGGGCCATAGATTCTTAAACATAATAGTGTCTCAGTCCGAAAAAATGGAGTGGGGGTGGAGGAGTGTGGTTGAGATCAAGGAAAGTTCCACCAAAGTGGTTGGGAAAGAAGCCTAGAATCAATTTATACTAATAATGGCAATATTACTATGGCAAATCCACCCTGGTTTTTATCTTAGTGCATGTTTTCCTGAAAATTAGCATTGTTAATATTATATTCAAAGAATACGATTTTCAAAAAGCTTTGTATTATTATATGTCGATAGCATATGAGCAATGTGTTCTCTTTCTCTGTGTTACCTGCACCCATATATCCCCTTTAATTTGAAAGCAAAAGTCTGTCAAAGGACGAAAAACACATCATTTTTAAGCATTCAGCAGATTTTTGACAGTTCCAGGGCTTTTGTTTAAACTATAGATCGAACTTCTACATTTATGTATTCCCAGTTTTCCGTCAACAATGTACAGTTGTATCAACCGAGGGGTGGTGCCAAAATTAAAAGAATACATTCCCATTTTTGGCAAACTAAAAGACCACAGCCCTTTTTTTCTGTTTTCTTTATCTAGCCAAGATTAAAAAAAAGATAACTTTTAAGTAAAATGCACCAGTGCTGAATTCTCCCTTTAAGTTTTAAAGTTACAATGACTGGAGAACTTCTATAAACTTATACAAAAATCACTTGAAAAGCTAAATGGGAACTTTTCTGATAGGTGGCTTGTCTTTACTACACAACACATACATTACCCGTTTGCCACTTTTGGGGTAAAAACATTATGAAAATTATCTTAATTAAGACAAGGTCAGTTTACAGATGTTTCTAATCCCCTCTGAACCGCAGTTTTGACCTTCTCCGTGTCTCCGGTCTCCTGCACAAGAGAGACATGACCATCAACAGTAGCTTTCATCAAAGCAGTGATAATAGTCCTAAAAGGCAGCATAGTGAAAGGGGAGTGTGGAGGCTAATGTGACAAAAGATGGGCAAAGAGAAACAAACAAACAAACAAACATGCTAAGAAGAGAAACTGCTGCATCCTATCCAGTTATCTTTGCAGTGAATGTGTCCCACCTGCCCCAGTCATTCATTTTCATTGGCAGTGAAGTAGTATCTTTTCACACTGGAGTAATCAACATTGCTCCACTTAAACTAAAACTATAAATAGAAAATGGCTTGACTGACTTGGTACACAACAAGGGGTTAGCATGGACCCGTTTGACCCTGTCAGTAGATGTTACTGCTCACAAATATTAAATGAATCGAGCATGGCAAGGGATCATTTGGAAAGTCTGTGTTATTTTTGAGTTGCGCAGTAAGCACAAAGCAGTGGATAAATTTGCATCTGATCTCAAACAGCAATTTTGTAGTAGAAAATATTCTGAATACCTAAAGTCTCCAACAATAGGAAAAGTCTAGAGATTGGCCAGATACAGATCTGTCTTTAGTAAATCAAAATAAATTAGGAATGAAATATAGGAAGAGCAAACCTGGTCTGAATCTAAAACATAGCAACAATGTGTGTGTATTTTTACATTTCCAAGACCAAACTGTAGATCTGTTTTTGCTAATTTTAATGTTAATCATGCATATGCAGTTAGTAAATAAGTAGTCTCATGCAACAGAACACAGTCAACTGTAATTTGTTTGTAAAAGTGAGCCCCATGGAACCTAAATTGCTGGACAGGATCAAAGTAAGTCCTTCAGCAGTCATTTAGTTAACCAATTGTGAAAGCATAAAATGCATGTAGTCTGTTCAAGGAATTTTTCAGAAGAAATCAGATTGTTTATATTAAAGTCATTTGTGAAGTGATTACCTTCTCCATCCCACACATAGCATACCTATTTCCACCTGGAAGGATTTCAAATATGTGACAGACTGAATATCACAGCACCTCTATATCCTCTGCATGACAGTGTAATTCCTCCTGCCCTGCGGCCATGTCTACAAAACTCAGACAGTTTACATGTTCATGTAGCTACACCTACGAAAAAAGGGCTTTGCCAAGAATCTGTGCATTCATTACACCTTCACACTCTTAGTTAACCCTTATAATGATTACACCATGCCACGCGAACAGTCTAAAGTGTGCATGTCAGATTATTAATTAAATGGAAATAATTAATTAAAAAAATACATTTTTGTCATCATTTTAAAAGTTGTTTTAACTGTTTAACTTGACTGTAACCCTGTTCCCTGAAAAGGCGAGAAAAAGATGCTGCGCCATGTGCTATGGGAAAACATCTTTGACCAGTATGTGTGGCAAACACGACTATAAAATATGATAAATGTGTGTGGAGAGGTCCAGCCTCCCGCATCACATACTTGTAGCAAGGGGGCAGAGCAACGGCATCCCTCACCTGTGACATTGTTTAATTGGTGGCGGCCACCACCCAGTTGCAGCCCCCATAACAAATAAAAAGTTGCTCTGACTGTGCAGTTTCTCCTGCTCCAGCGTAGTGAACGGCGGAGGGCAGAAAGCTTAAAGAATGACCGGATGCAAGGTCGACAATGGAACTTTAGGAAGATAGTCAGGGTGAGGAAATAGTCTAGTCTAGGAGCAAAGTCTAAGCAGGATGGTGAAATAAACAGAGCCTACAAATCCACGATTCTACACTCACCTAAAGGATTATTAGGAACACCATACTAATACTGTGTCTGACCCTCTTTCGCCTTCAGAACTGCCTTAATTCTACAAAAGATGCTCTATTGGGTTGAGATCTGGTGACTGTGGACCATTTTAGTACAGTGAACTCATTGTCATGTTCAAGAAACCAATTTGAAATGATTCGAGCTTTGTGACATGGTGCATTATCCTGCTGGAAGTAGCCATCAGAGGATGGGTACATGGTGGTCATAAAGGGATGGACATGGTCAGAAACAATGCTCAGGTAGGCCGTGGCATTTAAACGATGCCCAATTGGCACCAAGGGGCCTAAAGTGTGCCAAGAAAACATCCCCCACACCATTACACCACCACCACCAGCCTGCACAGTGGTAACAAGGTATGCTGGATCCATGTTCTCATTCTGTTTACGCCAAATTCTGACTCTACCATCTGAATGTCTCAACAGAAATCGAGACTCATCAGACCAGGCAACATTTTTCCAGTCTTCAACTGTCCAATTTTGGTGAGCTTGTGCAAATTGTAGCCTCTTTTTCCTATTTGTAGTGGAGATGAGTGGTACCCGGTGGGGTCTTCTGCTGTTGTAGCCCATCCGCCTCAAGGTTGTGCGTGTTGTGGCTTCACAAATGCTTTGCTGCATACCTCGGTTATAACGAGTGGTTATTTCAGTCAAAGTTTCTCTTCTATCAGCTTGAATCAGTCGGCCCATTCTCCTCTGACCTCTAGCATTTTCACCCACATGACTGCTGCATACTGGATGATTTTCCCTTTTCACACCATTCTTTGTAAACCCTACAAAAATTGTGTGTGAAAATCCCAGTAACTGAGCAGATTGTGAAATACTCAGGCCGGCCCGTCTGGCACCAACAACCATGCCACGCTCAAAATAGATTAAATCACCTTTCTTACCCATTCTGACATTCAGTTTGGAGTTCAGGAGATTGTCTTGACCAGGATCACAGCCCTAAATGCATTGAAGCAACTGCCATGTGATTGGTTGATTAGATAATTACATGAATGAGAAATTGAACAGGTGTTCCTAATAATCCTTTAGGTGAGTGTATTTAGCAATTAATGGCCATGAGAAAAAACATATTTGAGATGTTTAGACATTAGAGTCAGAAGCTTGTCAGTCGGTGACTCTAGTGGTTCAAAAGGGGTCTTGACTAACCCCTCAACGACTATGGCTAAGTCCCACGAAGGGCTCTAAGTCTGCACAGCATGCAGTACACCACATTTCAAAGAGACCACATTTAATAGCATAGATTATTCTTGTGGAGGGAGCCCTGGCACTCAGAATAGTCTGTACGGCATCAGCTGGAAGCCCAGCATCTCTCAGTTGGTCCCCTCAGCTTGGGTTGGGGAGAAATACTGTCCCCTGCGCCTGAGACAGAAGGTCACTCCTGTTTGAAATCGCCTAGGGCCAAAGAAAACCAAATTCTGGTCGACCAAGAAGCGCCATCAATAAGAGGCAAGACCTCTTGTTGACGGACCTTGGCCAGGACTCCCGGGAGCAGATTGATCGGTGGAAACACATACAGCCGCAGCCTGGGCCATGAATGCCCCATGGCATCCAGACCGAGGGCGGTTGGGTGATTCAGAGAGAAGTAGAGGGGAGATTCGTCTCTTAAAAGGCGAAGATGTCCACCTCTGCTTTGTAAAATCTTTCCCAAATCTGTTTGACTATCTCCACATGGAGTTTCCATTCCTTGTGTGTCACAGCCTGTCTGGATAGTAATTGTGCCCCTACATTTAAATGCCCAGCCAGAGGTGTAAACCTGAGGGACAGGAACTGAGCTTAAAGCAGGCTTAGCTGCGCTAGCCTGTTGAGATGGCACAAGCACAGTCCACGTTGACAATTTATATAGGTGACTACCACAGTGTCCTCACTAAGACATGGTAGGACTTAAACTGCTGGAGGAAGTACTTCAGGGTCAGAAATACAGTCATCAATTCAAAGCAATTGATGTGCCAATAGAGATGATCGCTTGGGCTGGACGGCCATCTACGACCACACCCCAGTCCATGAGGGAAGGGTCTGTTGTTAGATGACAACACACGCCAAGAGTGGGACACAACGTGAGGAACTGGGGACTGAATTTTACAAAGGCAGTAGGACCATATGTATCACCATGGTCACAGCTGCCATAAAACCTTGAACTCTTTGCAAGTGATGTAATTTCCTGACTTAACCTAATATCACTCAGGGTGTTTAAGATGGATTCAACACGTGCAGGAGACAACTGTGCCTGCATGTTGATCGAGTCCTATATAACCCACTAAATACGTTGTTCTCTGGACAGCAAAGAGAACAATTTTATTGGCAAAGTCTCATCCCCAGAGATACAAGAGCAATGAGCAAGGACGACGTCCCGATGTCAAAGCGCAAGCTCTTGTGACTGAGCTAGAATCAGCCAGTTGTCTAAGTAATTCAAAATGTCCTAGAGTCGCAGCAGAGCCAGAGCTGGTGACAAGGCTAGGCGTATGGAAGGACCTGATATTGTAAAGCTTTGCCACGAAAGTGAACCTCAGGAACTTGTTGTGGCAGAATTTCTATATGAAAATATGCATCCTTGAAATCGACTGTGACGAAGGAATCTTTGTGTTGGATTTGAGACAATCATCTTGATCATTAGCATCTTATAACCGCATTCCCTCACACCTACGATAGCCGAATAAGTCAATGTCGAAGGCACACAAAAAACGCAATGAATATGGTTTTCAAAGAAGGGGAGAGACCTTCGATCAGGTCCCTCTCTTGGACACCGGCCACCGGACTCGGTACTCACTGTGCTCTTTCCACAAATACTCAAAGCAGAACTCAAGTGTATCAAAATCAGGAATGGGCTGTGAACAGAGAGGAACGCATATCCTGACTGTTTACGACATGATATTCTCTATTTTTCACAATGAGAAAAATCTGAAGGCACACCTGTTTCACATTTATGTATAGCTTCTCACGAGCACACATTCCAATGACATCATCGTCAGAGGTTATTTAAAGCCTTTAAAGTCATTGGCATGTTTGCCACACATACTTCACAACCATTTTTCCCATAGCGCATGGTGCAGCATTGAGAGTAACTTTTGATAGGGAACTAAGTTTACAATTTTAAACAGTCCCTACATCCCAAAATGTATTGTGGACTGAGAATGATCTAATTCCAGTCATTTAAATATGAATCCATAGATACAGGAAATTTGCATGGGGTAAAAGATTTTGCCACACAGATTGTGCAACAAGTACAATCTGGTCACAGGATTTTGCCACATTGACCAACAAAAATCAGTTAGGTTTGAAAGGGAGCTGGGCTTAAAGTATCGCACTACATTTTGCTGACTTTAGCTAATGTGACTACACCTTTATTTTTAATGATATGGGGGAAAAAAACTATATTTCAACTTCTAAAGCCATTTTTGTCAGTTCAGTGCTTTACTAGTTTGCCATAATTACTTTTTTTGATGGATTGTTTTTTCAGGAAAGTTGCAATTTATTGCAATTAATTTTAATTAATTAATAGGCACATTATGTAATAATTACATACAAAAAATGTAATCTTACACTTTAACATGACTATGTTGCAATTTGTTTTAAAGAAGCCAGGAGTATCATATGCCTTTAACTTCCTTTTCAACCTAAGAATTCTCTCTCACCCATGGGATGATCTTATTGATTTCTGCTATTAACTTAACAATGTATATTATGCCGTGGCAGTTACCTCAAGTTGATAATACTATTGACACACCTATCATTTGGCTGAGTAACACTAGAGACGGATGGTCTGGATTTATGGACCACACTACACTCAATCTCATGCAGGCACTAAGTCCTAGAATAAGTCGACTCGAGGTCTTGTACGTAATCACGTATGTGAAAGTACCTTACTTCGACCTTACTTAGAAATCTAGGTCATGTGGTTAGAAGAGTGAGGACTAATCCTTTCATGAGTGTCTGGTCACAAGTGCTGAATGTAGGTGAGCTGGCATCTGTTTACCATAAACACTAGCCTGAATTAATTCCCACATGATGTGGTGGAACACAGGAGAGACTTAATTATGAGACAACTGAAGATGATTTATGAAATTCAATGGCATTTCATTAAGCCCTGCAAGCCAAAATAGTTTTATTATATATGTTTTAATGTTTTTAACATTTCTACCCTCTTCAGGATGATCTATTACCCTGACGTGGTCATACTCAATTCTATTCAGAATACGAGTCTGGTACCGCTCCATTGGGCTTCGATTATGGGGCGTGTTTCAACCGAACCAGGAAAGACCTCAATTGGATAGACCAACAACCAATCAGAGCAACGGAGCAACGCGTAACGTTAGTTGTCAAATGTCAACAGAACTCAACTGCACTGTGTTGCCAAGTCCGTGTTTTTCTCCTTGTCCGCAGGTTGAAGCGACCCCAATTATGTGTTTATATAAACCCAGGAATGCGAATTTTAGCAAGCAACCATGCCAAAATAACATATTTTGCAAACCAAACGCCATTTTTTTCCAGACAACCCCCCGGAAAGTTCTTGTTTTGGGCTATAGTTTTGAGTAGCAATTTTGCGCGACATTGCAAAAAAACTTGGCAACCCTGTCTGCACGCGCACTGGATTAAGTAACGTTACAAGAAAAAGATGAGTGTAAACGATCTTTGCCAGTATTGTAATAAAAGAATTTAAGGATACACAGAGTACTTACCAACACGATCATACTTACCAACACGATTAGTACTTACCAACACGTTTCTGAGAGAAATAGTGAAGGTGAATGCATATACGAACAAGTTCTCTGTTTAGGAAAAGAGCAAATTCAACCCAAGCGCCTTTGATGAAGTGGATGATTACGTTACTGTTTATCATCTGTCCATCATCGTCTAAAGCCCGCCCTGACAATTTCATTGGTCCGAACAGTTTCTGTTCGGGCATAATTACTCCTCTATGGATCAAGTCCAGACCGAATTGCCCGAGCAAAAATGTTGTGGGCGGGGCTAAATTCGACTGGCATCCAGGCTAATGATCTATAGCAGCACTTTTCAAATTCAAATTCAGGGAATTCAATCCGGACACACCACCATTGCGTATTTCAACAGCAGTAATTGTGTGTAAGGGATTAAAAGTCTGGATTTTCTACTTTGATAAACGCATGTCAAAATCCTTTGTTTAGAGTTTTAAGTCTTTTTGGAGATGGTCCGAAATTGACCGTTCGCAAAGACCCGCCCTGTTTAGTTTCTGTTGCTATGTCCGACAAGCCATGGCGCTCTCACAGCACACACGTTCTCACGAGGAGAAAATACATCGCGGAGCAAAGAGGACACTGACAACACGCTTACAGACAGGACAGAGCAGGTTACTCTTGACATGAAACAAAGTCTCAACTTTCAAATGTTGTCATTTTTTAAAAAGAAATTCAAAACAATAAATACCGTTTTGTGGTTCTTTAATGTGTCATGATCGCTATAACGCCTCAGTAAAAGCTGCTAATGGAAATATTATCTATTCCTTCTAGTTTATTGATAAGCATCAAATAAACTTGAATGAACACTAAAATAAATGTTGTTTCAAACGCGGAAAGACGTCAGTACACAACGTTATATGTTATAACATTTTTCAAGTTCAAGTCCACCAACGTTAATCTACGAACTCTCCTGACTGCTTTGTCAGACAAAACGGCACATACATTCTGCGATTTGATTGGTCAGATCGCCTGTCAATCAAAAGCAAAGGCGAGATATTTAAAGTTTTCCTCTGTGATTCAGTTGCCATGACATCCAGTGAGTGTACTTTTGGCGCGACGCGACACTCGTTTGAATGGGTGTGGAGGATGTCATTGTCCAGGAAATAAAAAGAAAAGTTGACGAAGAATATAGTTTTCAAAGATGATTGGACAGAGAGGTATGCTTTAATTTAGCCCCAATCCAGCATGAAGCCATTCTTTTTGATTTGTTACGAGACAGTTGTGAAGAGTGGACATGTCAAAAGGCATTATATGACAAAACTCGGTCAGCTGATGGGAGACAGACAGTGCTGTTTCTCACATTAGACTGCTCTGTATTTTGCACTGTGATACGTTTGTGGTGTTTTGTTAAGAAAAATCCAGACACTTTAATTAATGGTTTTGCCACTTGTTATTCATGTATTTTGAATGCAAAAGGTACCTTATTTTTTCATAAAATGAATGTTGATTTGTTATAGCCTACATGTTTATTAAAAACAAGTTTTGTAATTACCATTAGTTCCGGACCTTTGTCATTGATGAAAATTCAGATTTGGACCTTTGAATGTAGACTTTGAGAAACCCTGATCTATAGCTATAGAATTTAATCAGGGTAGACACCATATTTAGTTTGGTGAGAATGAACACAAGGCTGTGAAGGACTGCTGTACAGTCAATACAATTTCACGGGGTCAGTAAGATTTTTATTTTCAGCAAAGGTGCATCAAATTGATATTTAGAAATGTATATTCTTACAAAAACACTTCAAATAAAATTTCAAATAAATGCTGTTTACTTTCGAGGAAATTCGCACTGTGTCAGCGATGCTGTGTGAACGCATCTGTGTGATTGCATCTTGAAGCATGTGTGAAATCAGTCTAATGGAACGGTGGGACGTCACAGGTGGGGTGACTTCATGACCAGAAAGTTATAAAGAGCGCCTGGACCAAACAATGTCAGTGTCACTCTGTGTTGAATTGTTTGTCTATTTGTTTTTATTTGTCCAAAATGCACTATATCACATAGTGAGGGCTGACTGTTCATTGTGAGCAGCTCTCGCTGCGTTTTGCTCCACTCCTGACGGACGATCATCTGGGTCTTTGCGTTTCGATTCAACATAGGTATCGCAAATGGATCTCTGCCCTCACCCACTGGATCTAGCACTCTCTTTGTGGGTGTGGAAGCATGCACTGTAGTTTCTTCCCTCCGAATTGAGAGCCCGGTGCTGCAGCTCAGTATCGATGCAGAAGAAGTTGAGAATTTGCCACCTCACTCTCCTGTTTACGAGAAGCTTGTGGAGGATATAACTTGTGCCGTGATCAAGTTAAATACTGACTGGCCGGCCAAGAGGCAGGATGTTCATCCCAAAAGCAAACTAAATGATCGCTTCCGGCCAGTAAATTGTCAACCTCCACTCAGGGCCCAACCGTCCTTTCGTGGAAGAAACCCTTTTCAGCCTAATTATTCTAATATATGGGGACTGAGAGCGAGAACAGGTATGGGGCTTAAAGTGGAACAGACGCTTGCGAGCTATCTGTCTCCTAATAAGGCATCATCCCTCAAGGCCCCGACATTACCCACCAAGCAATGTAGAACAGCAAATTAGCGGCAATTTGGGGGCAGTGATTGCTAAAATGGTGGGTTCATTATTATTCTTAATGAAAAACACAACTACAAAACACTTGTTTATATTAAACAGAGCTTTTATAAACAAAACAATAAAAGCACGGCAACCTCATTCTTGTGTGTGTAAATTAGAAGTGTTACCTTTGGATGCTGCCACCTTCATCAGGCAAAGTTTACAGATTGCCTCATTAATATTTGCAGGTTCCCTGTTAGCTCTGGGTTTAAATTACAAATATTTCCAAATTGCGCTTTGAAACCAAATATTATGCCACCTTCTTGTCAATCAGCTTCTGAAATCTGACTCCTGCTACTGATCTGTGCTGTGACTCTCGGTAGGCTCCAGCTGAATTGAGCAGACGCGTTCAGTTTTTAATCGTAGTTTATGTTCTCTAACTGAACAAAATTATTTTTAGTATTATAAAAATCAAAACTATGGTGCGGAGCGGTGCCGCGATGGGCTACTGATGTAATCGGTGTGCGGCTGAACACTGTGTAACACTGACTATCACAGCAAGCCTACTGCATACTATGAAGCTTTTGCAGGTGTACCAAAGTTATCTCACGACCAATTCTTATGTATTTGTACGAGGTGGCTAATTCGTGCCAAATCATACAACCTCATTGTATGAATTTGTGCAGTGATGGGTAGGTTTAGGGATGGGTTTGAGGTAGGGGTGTAACGATACACTCGTGTCACGATTCGATATGTATCTCGATACTGAACTCACGATACGATATGTATCAGGATATTGTAAGCCAAAATAAAGTTGTTGTTTTTTTACTATTTTATTTATATTTTTGCTAATATATATATATATATATATATATATATATATATATATATATATATATATATATATATATATATATATATATATATATACTATTTTGTATTATGATTAAAATAATAATTGTATTATTTGTGCATTATTATCAGATCCAGCAAATATTCTCCCTATGCATTATTATATTATATTCAACATTATGTATAGTCGTTGTATGATTCTATGTAATGAGATTATTAATGTAATAATGTCACTGAAACTCCGTAAACTTGATTTTTTTCCCTCACGTATAACTTGCGCTTTCAATGCAGGCAGCATTCTCACCCCATGCTCGCAACTCTCCCGTGCTCGCTATGTCCTGCCTATCTCTCTATTAATACAGTATGTATGATGTATGATTTAGATGTAATCTAAATTGCTTTGAATAATCATACTACTAAAACTAAATGTGATATAGTGATTTAAATTGTGTTTGCACTTTGACTTGGAGGAGTGCCCCTTTAAATGTTGTTTGGGCTTTGACTTGGAGGAGTGCCGCTTTAAATAATGTTTGTGCTTTCACTTTGAAGAGTGTAGTCCCGGCAGCGCGTGGACTTCAGAAGATGCAATCAATCACAGTTCTAATCGCAAGAAAGAGTGTCAAAATGACCGCTCTCAAACTGTAAATGTTTAGCTCATCCAATAATTAAATTATCTGCATTTATTGTTTTCGCGCGTCACTCAGTCATTTGAACATCCGTGTTCACTACAGTTTACGCGTCGTGCCATTGTGTCTCTTTAGAAGATTGGAAGACTTAAGACTTTGAATTAGACCACTCAATTAGTTATTATTATTATTTTTGCATCTTTTAAGTTTGAGAGGAATGGAATTTAAAAATTGAGGGACTTAAATCCCCCAGGTTTCATAAAGGAAATCTTCATTTTTATTTGGAAGTTAAACAAAAAACGACTTGATGGTGAGTACATGATGACAGAATTTACATTTGTGGTACATTTTATTAATTTGTGTTTGGGTGAATTATACCTTATAAAAAGGGCTATTACAGCAAGTTGACCCTCGGATAAAACCATCAACGATACATATCAACACATTTTATACCGCGATATATCGTTTAACGATATATCGTTACACCCCTAGTTTGAGGTTATGTATGGACTGATTGTACGAAATCATCCAAATTGACCAACTCATCAAATAAGTACGATTTAGCAAAAAACGTCCCAAAGTGATGTTGAACAAATTTGTATGAATTAGCCACTTCGCAAAAATTGTACAAATTGCTGTGAGATCGGGTTGGGTGTACCAGGCCACCCCTGCTTTATAAAGGCGAAAAGGTAGGCCCATATGCAGTGAAGGAGTTGCACCAGGCCACAGATTTGTCTCTCCGGGTCACCAAGGAGATGGCCACAGCCATTGGTTGTTCTTTAGCAGGGTGGCCACGGAGAGGCAATTCTGTCTAAATGTATCTGACGTCAAAGAACAAGATAAATCCTTCTTGTTAGACGCTCCACTATTACCTTCTGACCTCTTAGGCTGTAGTTGAGTTTTTAGGAGGCGAAAACTACGTCCCTTGCTGAGCTCAGGTCTCAGGATCAGGCCCAGGCCCAGCCGTCAGCCAGCTCTTCATATAGAGGGCAGCAGTAGGAGAGCGTTGCTCCCCGAGCCCCCTCCAGTGAGTTCAAGTCTCAGTCTCCAACCGGGTTCGTTGCAGTGCTTGGAGACTCGCACCATCCAAGGAGGTTACTATTGGAACCAGTTCGGTTGTTCCCTGTTGGTTATCTGCTGGATAAAGCGTGACAATGCTAAAGAGAGCCCAGTTCAGTCCATTTTTTTGTGCGGACACAGAAAGCCACCTCTCAGGCCGAGCACATTGACGAATGTTGGCTTTTTTTAGTTTTAAGATAAATAAACAGTTAAATCTGTGTCTGTATTGCATGTTCAAACCATTATTAACAGGACAATAGATGTTTTCTTCAGGAGTATATAACGGGTTTGGAAATTTTAGATAAATGCTTAATTAATGCATTACAATTGAACTAAACCCATTCAATTTTCATCTGCTACATCTACTGTAGATTTAGTTAACTAAAATCTTATGATATTTATTTAGTTGACTAAAATATGACAAACTAAATGTCATTTTAGTAAAAAAGACTATGACTAAAACAGAATCAAATCAGCGAGACTCCCCCGTTAACTGCCCGGTCGGTACAGTGCTACAGTTCCTGCAGGGTTCTCCGCAGGGTTATACCCCTCTATTTTAAAGGTTTAAGTGGCAGCCATAGCGGCTTACCATATACCTTTGGGAGGCGAGTCTTTGGGGAGGAATCTATTGATGACACGTTTCCTCCGTGGAGTTTCGAGGCTGAGGTCTGGGATCTTTGGCAATTGGATCCTGCTCTGCATCTCTCTAAACCATCTTTTGTTAAGGTATTGATTGTTTAGCCAAGGCAAAATTGAATAGCTGCCTTTTAGTGGACAAAAATAGCCTTTTTGTTAGAAGACAAGGCAGTAAAACTCATTGAACAGACTTAACTTTGCCTCACAGTCTCCTTTTCACTCTCTTAAAAAAAAACAGTGTCTTCACTAAGGTTGTCAATACATAAACAGCTTTCATAGTGCTAATTGACAAGTTCAGATGTCCGGGCCACATCAGGCAAAGACAGAAGCATTTACACATGAATTGCAAATTTACACCTTTTTGTAACTTAAAAAAAAAAAAGTAACCATTACTAAATAAGTATAAAAATCATAAGATTATAAAATATATAAAAAAAGTTAATTATTAATGCATAAATTCATAACCTCATATCCAACAATCTAACCTCAATCTAACCTAACCCATTTTAAAAATGTATTTTTCACACAATAGGAATATTTAAAATAAGTGGCTGCAGAACGAATCACAACACCAATAATATACCATTTCCTTCATTTCTAAATTTAATTTAAAATGTTGATGTTGAAAAAAGCTTATGTAGCCATTTATATGACTAGCCTTATGTTTCAGCTTCAGTAATCAATAAAAATAGGTGTCAGTTTTGAGAAATTAGTGTATCACGTTTCCTATGACCTTTTTCAGCTCTAAGGACACAATGTAAAGCCACTCAGTTGACTGCCTGATTAGGTCAGTGTAAAGGACGGTGCTGGAAAAGTCTGTATAGGAGAAGATCAGTTGATCAGGTCTGGCAGGAGAGACACAGCTACAGCCCTGCCCTTGCTCATCCTGGGTCACCGGACACACTGATTACTGGCCAGCTCTTGACACAGCAAAGCCAGGTGCTTTCATCTGTGTCGGTGGCTCTTCCCTAAAGCTCTGTTATAGGATTCACATTTGCAATTAGTGCAGATCAGAGTCAATTATCTTTTGGCAAGCTGCCCTGATGTGTCACATGGCACCTGCTTTGCCTTGATGGTACCTGACAGCGTGGCAGATCAATGATGACCATGCGGGAGGTCTGCCAAAAACAGGCCTAAACTGACCCTGGAAAATGTGCAAAGAAAGCATTCTAAAGCAGTACAGTAGTAAAGTAGTACTCTATGAGCATGTAAACAATCATATTTCAGGACAGACTTAGCAAAAATGCAGAAATGATTTGCAATCTACTGCAACATACCATAACTTATTTCAATAATTCTTACAAACTTACTAAATTAAATATGATCCTATAAATGCAATTCAACCTGGGCCGTATTCATGAGAAGTCTTAATGCAAAGACTAGCTCCTAGTGACAACATTTTAAGAAAGGAGGGCATTTCCTATTGAAAATTAAAGAAAAAATCTTCTTCAGAAAACAAACCTCTTAAAAGAGGTCTTAAGGTCCAAAAGTGTTAGGAGTACAGACAAGGACTTTTAAGAGGCTTGAGATTTTCTTTAGCCAAGGAGAAAATGGACAAAACCCGAAGGGGGAGAAGAAATGTGTTACACACAATGCATGACAGAGAGTTAATAAGACACTATACGTGTCTATAAGTAACAAGATCTTGCAAGGATCATGTTTGTGACCGATCGTATTAGAGACACGCTAACATCTCTGACACAGCGCAGAAATGCCATAGTGCCATAAATTGAAGTAATCACTAAAGAGAGAGAGAGAGAGAGAGAGAGAGAGAGAGAGAGAGAGAGAGAGAGAGAGAGAGAGAGAGAGAGAGAGAGAGAGAGAGAGAGAGAGAGAGAGTACGGTAAAACAGGAAACATTATGCCTGTAATTTCAAAGAGAAGGTTTATATAGACTCTATACTTAAAAGTGCTCTTTTTTCCTTCTTGGACAACCAACTAATCACAATCTTTAAAAGACTGTTTCATATGTAGCAAAGGGGTCAGCCCCGCCGGTCAGATAAAAGTTTTTGTATTTGTACAGTCCTGAATCTCTCTTAAGCTAAGACTACTATATAGAGGTTTTTAAAGTAAACTAGGAGTTTTCTGAGAGGATTCTTAGAAGCTTTAAGAATACGGGCCCTGGTCTTTACAAGTCATCTTGAGAGATTGTGGAATTCAATCGACAAATGATGTTTTATAAACAAAGTTCCGAAGTTGCACATTCAAATATTCAGTAATCAGCTTGAGAGGATAGAGGCATTGTACACTGTCGACTCACCTAGACTCACCTCCTGCATCCCTCCACAACCCCGACTCCTCACTCTTGGCTGGTTCCTTTTCCCAGCAGGGGATACGTGGAAGTACTCTGGGTTTGTGCTACATTTCGAGCTCTGAGCCTCCCCTCGAACAGCACGCCAAATACTCAAATTTTACTCTAAGTTTACTCTATTTGATCATTTGTAAGTGTGAACTTGTGAAAACAACGGGCAATCTGCGCAGATGATGGGACATTCATTTGAACTTGTCCGCAATGTTTTATTCTCCATGATTTTGCCTGTACATACATTAACCTTTATGTTATGTCAGTGTCTTTGTGTGGATTGCTGAGGTAGATTGCCGACAACAACCATTTTAGGATTGTTTGTGATTTGGTCTCAGTGACTTAGGAGTCCTCTTGACTACCCCTAACTTTTTACAAATTTAGGAGCTGGTTTTAGCACTAAAATGCTTTGTAACATACTTTTAGAGCAACATTTTTGAAGTCATAAAATTAGGACTGACATCTATTTTTTTTTTTAAGTTTCTTCTAAATTGGCATGTTAGGAGCTAGGGCTGAAACGAAAAAATCCTCGAGGCAAAATCATCTGCCTTGACGCTTCGTTTAGTTCATTTAACTACACACGGATGTTGCAGAAATATTTTTTTTTGTGTATAAGGACTCGGAGTATGCGCGGATTGCGGTTAAATCCGCGGTTCAGGTGGGTAAACATCCCAAAAATTGCGGGTGGATGAGAGAAATCATTGATGTGTTGATTTTAATTAAGACGCGGAACTCATTTCACGGTAAAAACGTAATGAATGTGTCGCTCTTTAACTTTTGTTTTTAGCTCATGGCGAGATCAAAGACCGCAATGCGAGAGAGACTGGCATCAGCACTGCTAATATCATTTAGTCTCGCTATTTTTAAATGAAGACAACTGTGTGTTGAGCTTCAGGATACGACACTGAACATTTAGGTTTCATTTGCGGCAGTTCGCGCAGCAGCTGAGGAGATACGAGCAATATTTATAGCTACTAACTTAATTAAACAAGCTGTGTTACAATGATGAATATGATTAGCTCAAAATGTAGATCTGTGTGTGCGATGTAGGCTACTTTATCTGAATTAAACACAAACTCATCTCTCGTGTTTGCGAGGTGATGTATAGGTGTCAACCCGTTTGGGTTATTTAAAACTTGTAATTTCGCCAAAGAAGATTTGTTTTAAAGCAACCTACTTCAGTGTAGCTAAAATGTGACGGTAGCATCGCGCTTACACTGAGGATTTGACTTTATGACGATCGGGTGCGGATGAATGGTTTGTTTTTAACAGCGAATTCTGTGAAGTTATCCGCGCATCTCTAGTATGACCATTTCTATTCTTGTTCTTATTTCAAGTTTCCTTCCTGTCCAATATTTTTTGCTTCTTACAAAAGCCTCACAGCCTTCAGAAGACAGTAAAGGCTTGTCATGCCTGAACTGAAGCTGAAACTTTAAAGTTAAGCTTTAAACATACATGCAATGTTTAGGCAGTATTGCTATTTATATTAATATTATTTTGGTTTATTGGTTGTAGGTTTAGTTTTAGACTGAACTTTTTAACTAATTTGAAATAGATTTTTTATAATGTGGCAATTGAATGCATTAAAATGGGTTATTTTCACAGTTATTATGTATGCAATTTCAGCAATAAAACTTTATTTTTCTAAAAAGAAAACAAATTAGATGTTAATTTTAAGATACCTGTCTTATATTTAGTATTGCTCTTTAATAAAGAAAAAAGTCATTATTATCCGATTACTTGATTAATCGATGGAATAATCGGTAGAATACTCGATTACTAAAAGAATCGATAGCTACAGCCCTATTAGGAGCTACTTTTGGCCTATGTTTTGTCAATGTGGCTTCTGATCCAGATCATCTTTGTCAGTGTCTATACAATAACCCACTAGGAGCCCTGCAAAAACAAAAAAAACAAAACAAAGGATGGTTTAGCGGGATTAGGTTGGTCTCCCTTCCTGATCAAGGAGACTGATCAGCTGAAGAAGAACCAACCAACAGATCATCTTGATCAGGCTGGTAAGATCACTAAGCATGTGGCATCATAAAGACAACAACATGTAAAGAAAGGCAAATATGGTTGTGGCATGGTGAAAGTTAAGTAGGAAATGTAGCTTGGTTTAGGTTTTAGGTTGACTAAAGGTTTGATGATTTTTCCTTAATAATATTTGATACAGTATTTGTCCAATAAGATGCCCCTTACAAGCCCTTTTCATCAATAATCAGATTAAACATGCCTAAAAAAAGCACCACTTGTAACCTGCAACTTTCCTATAAAATCATATTTTTTACAGATATGTGACCTACACAATATGGGATTCTACATGCAGCCTTTATCCCCTTCCCCAATCCTCCAGTGTTCAAAAAGAAGAATCACAGTTTTGTTGATGCAAAGCACACAGTTTAGATGCAGCGGTCGCAGGCCAGGCATGTTCTGGCGGCACACCTCATCTGATAAAGCCTTTTGCATCTGGATTACTTGTGCAAAGTGGAGACAAGCCGAGAATGTAATTATGAATGCCAAATGAGAAAGCACTTCGAGGAAGCGCTCAAATCTTTCCTGTTTCTGTGATAGCAGCAGTACATGGGTGGTTAAGGCAGACGCCACATCCTGAACATGAAAGAATAAAAATGAGTGATCCAGATGATGCATCCCATCAACACTTTGTTAATTACAACAGGAAAGCATCAAAACAAATATTTTTGGCTTGATCTACATTGGAGTGAGGTTATTCAAAAAACTTTATGAAGAAAAGTTATTTACACAATTCTATGTAACATATTTATGCTATTTAACAGGATTTATATCTAAACTAAAATGTTGTCATTTCCATTTTTTTAGCCCTAATTTTTTGTCTGTATTTTTGCACTAATATCTGAACCACCAGATCAAACTGCAATTGAAATATAATCACAAAAAGTTTAAGTCTTGTAAAGCAATCACTTTATGTGACAACTTCTCATTGAGTGGCCTGGAACTTGACCAAATCATGAATCAAACTGTTGCAGCAAACCAACAACCACTGACGTAATATTCCTAAGCACCTGAACAATTCTGCAAAAATTGTGGTACACTTAAAACCACTGACTCACTATTCCAGAGTTAGAAACCACTCAGTTCCTAATCAAACAAAACTTCCTAAATAATCACAATAACAGCTCTTGAATTATTTATCACCACAGAAAGAAAAACAATCACTTGAACAACAATTTCCGGCAATATACATAATTTAGCTTTTTACTTTTCATCAAGTAATGGGGATTGATTTGTGGTATTGTCAAGGTTCTAAATAAGGAACTACCCATTGTAAGCACCCTTCATTGAATGAAGAATGAGAAATACATAAAGCATTGGGTATAAAAAGAAAAATGTGCGTTATTCATCACAAATGAGGACCACACCTGATGATACTTTGGATCACCGCTGGCTCGATCAATGCCACCAAATCAGACTAAATTCCAAAATGTTCTAACTGGCCCATGCAGAGTATCAGCAATTTTCTCAAGATAGCTGGCAAAGCTGTGGCATTTGTTTTGAATGGAGTTGGAGGAAAAGTGCATGAAGGCCAAATAAGATGGATGACAAATACATGCACACAAAGTAAATAAAAAGCACTAAAATATGGAAGCCATAGCTCATAATTGCAAGACATAAGTCAAAATTGTGAGATATAAACTTGTAATTGCATTTTTAATTATTTGCAGCGGAAACAAAATCATGTTAAAAATCACTGATCATGTGCAAACGTTACTAGATATAATAAGTTAATGCAAATATATATTGGGATTGAATTAAGAAAAACTTTCCAATAATCTAATGAAATGGTGGTTCGTTGGGGAGGCACAGTCTACCTAAAATCAGGTTAAAATGGGAGAACGGCAAGTTAATGTAAAAAAAAAAATTCCCAGTTATTAATTTCATTTCATATCTCGGAATGTGCATTTCTTGTTTGTAATTTCACCACTGTAACAACACCATAAAATATTACTGAATCAAGAATCACCACTGCTCACCATCAGGTATTTCACTTTCAGTGTTAAAGGTGCTCTATGTACGTTTGTAAGTTGTTCACTTTATTAAAGCATAAAAATACCATAATATGGTTGCATATTTAGGAAAAATGCTAAATTCATCTACTTGTTTCTTAGAAAACCAATGCTGCAGGCAGTTTTTATACTATGAAATGTGCGTTCCATGTCGGAATGTCTGTTATTGTTTTGGTCTGTGCGATAACACGTTGCCAATTTACCCAATAGTATTTTGTCACCTCAGGTTGCCAGTTGGCGGAAAACACAGCGTTTTGCATTAGCCATGGAAGCCAGCAAACAAACTGGGTCAGAGATCGCAGATTCTACCTGACCTAAAAAGCCTCGGAATCCATCTAAAAATCTCTATGAACGAGAGCATATTAAAACGTGGATAGATCAACTCATCAACTTACTCTTCGGCTTTCATTGTCAATTGTGCTCGCTCTTGTTGTGTGTCCTCAAGCTGGTAACCTGTGTAAGCGTCGGGTCTGATTAGGAGAGGATGGGGGAAACAACGATCTCCAATATTTAGAATTTGGACTGCAGTACCTGTTTCAATCACTAGCTGTCAATCCGACATACCGTACCTTTAAGAAAAAATACATTGCAGAGGAGGTTTGCCTCCCTTGGTATATCTTGGTTTGAGTTGTGTTGTTTGGTTCTCTCAGTTTCTAATTCTTGTTTCCTTTGTCTCAGTTCATTTGTTGCCATGGTTTTTGATTTACCCTCATGTGTTACATCTGTGTCTAGTTAATTATCTCGATTAGTTCCTATAGTGTTTCTTTTTGTTAAAATTTGTTACATTTTGTTTTGTTAGATACCGTCTTATTATAGTGGTTGCGCTGTTTACCGTGTTTTTGTTCACTAATAAAATTATCTGAGATGTGTTACTTTGTGTTTGTGCTCATTAAAGAAACCGCCTGTGTATTTTTGTTTTGCTGCATCCATTCCCTGACAGAGACGTAAATGACATAATATTAGTTTGAACTACTACTGCTGATAATGTACCAACTACATTAATTATGGAAAGTAGAGGTATTGAATATTTGATCGCCTACAAATTGACCAAGCTACCATTCGAACGGCAGCTACAAATAAAAATAAAAAAACTAAGGAAGACCCCATGCCTGTGTGTGATATAGCCTATGCTACAGCAATCAACTTCACTACATGGCCAAACATGCTCTTTTAACACAGATATTTAAAAGATAAGAAGGATGGATTTTAGCTTCAAGTGATAGGCTAGGCAGTGAAACTGTATTTATATTGTCTTGCTTCATAGATGGAGGTTCTTATGTTACAAAACTGCTGAGCAAGCCCTAGAAAATGTAATGCAAATCACGGATTTATTTTGTTATTATTCACGCTTGACATGATGACTATTAGAGCCCACCAGCAACCACTGATCTGATGTAATCTATTTAAAAAAATTAAGTATCAGCATGCAAAAGGCACAGCTGCATATATTGTAAACACGGCTAAGGATGTGAATAGGTGTTAACAGGCTCTTAGATCTCCATAAGAAGAGTCTTATCCTCTTACAGTTACAGAGATGAAGGTTTGACCTGTGATTTCATTTCCCCACACATAAGGCAATGTCCTTCTCCCCTGCTTTCTTTTAGAAAACCTCTGCAGATCTCATTGACAAAATAGCTCAATAAAACTAAACTGTCCTTCAACATCTGGTGAATTTAAGAAATAAGACCTATGGGAGGATGATACTGACATGGGATCCAAAATAGTTAACTAAGACCACCCACTTAAAAATATGGAAATGGTCAGTTATATTATTAGTATTGTTAATTATATTAACAAGTTTGGTTTGCATATTGGTAGGAACATGTTTTGTTTTCATGTATGAAATTATTGTTGAGGTTAATGTAAAAGCCCTTATATACTGGAAAGGACTTAAGCCATATAAAATTCAAATCACTTGTGTGCATTATTATGTAAGACCATTTTATTTATTCCATATAACAGCCGACTGTCATATGATCATAACCAGAGATCATATTCCAGAGCCTTTGCTGCTTATCCTGTGGCTGAATGTAAGACTCCTGGATTTCATCATTTCGAGTCATTTGTTGCACTAAAAAGTGAAAATTTGAACCTGACTGACTGTTATGCATTACTCAAAGACTTACAGGTTAATCCATCTCAATTGACCCAATGAAGGTTGCGTGACCATTTTAAATGTTTTTTTGTTGTGGTTTTGCAAAACATTTTACTAATAAAATATTTTTTAATAATAAATGAATTTAAAGTACACAATCTCCAAGTCAGTCATAACAGGGATTAAAGGATTAGTTCACTTCAAAATTACAATTTCCTGATACTCACCCCCATCTCATCCAAGATGTTCATGTCTTTCTTCAGTCGAAAAGAAATTACGTTTTTTGAGGAAAACATTTGAGGATTTTTCTCCCCATCATAGCCTTCCATGGCAACCAAAATGCTGAAGGTCCAAATCAATGCTGTTTAAAAGCGCTTCGAAGGGCTTCAGAGGCTTTGTGCGATCCCAGACGAGGAATAGGGTCTTATCTAGCGAAACTATCCTTTAAGTGACCTAAAACGTTTACTGTAGTTTTGTATTTATCCAATTACATCATATCAGAAAAGTTAGACCCATTTACTACCGCATGCGGGGTTGGGGTGTTGCTCTTGTCTAGACTAGCTCATTAGATGGGTCAACTAGCCAGTATGTAGTCAACCAGACCACCATTAAAGCTTCTAACCCTTTCTTCATTCAAGTGGAAAACCAGACAGTTCTGTCTGGTGTATCCCACTGCCAAATCAGTTCAGGTCAACTGAGAGATTAAAACAAAAAACCCTACTCTACAGACAGGGTCAAAAAAAAAAAAAAACAATGATCAAAAGAGGAGAAAGAACACTTGTTAAAGAAGCTACTGTATCAATCAAATGATTTAACAGGACCCAATAATACATACAAAAAACAATACAAGTGGTATTCACTCATCTTTTCTTCTAAGATAAATAGAATAAAATGTTTTTGACTAAAATCTTTGACTTCCACAATGTCAAGATGTTTCAAATCAGCTCTACATGTGGAATTGGTGGACCATCAAAAAGAAGCAGATAATGGCAACAAATCACTCCAACAAATTTTTTTTTTTTCCCCAGCAAACATTTCTAGAGCACACAAATAGTGCATTGGTGGAACTTAGTCATAATGACACACCATTTGTTAGACACACAGGCTGTTTTTAAGCTTTAACGTTTTAATGAATGATTCTTTATTATTTTCTTTTTTAATTCAAAATATTTCAAGAATAATACTAAAGGTTGACTAATAAGGGTCTGCCCTGGTTATTGCTAAGCTTACATAGTACCAAAGTCTGCAGAAATCTTTCACTAAAAATGATGCACCAGGTATTTACTGAACCAAACTCAAAGCACAGAACTAAGATACAAACCAAAACTTGGGAAATTTAAACTGTTACACCCCTTGTATACACACACATGCACATAATAAACATGTACAGATATAAATACACAAACAAATGATAAACAATGAATATCGACTTTCTAAAAAGGGTCGTAGCGTAGCGTGTGAGTAAAACATGGCTTCACTTCAACACTACCACCCAGGACTGTACTCTCATCTGCCTTGAAGACCTGATAGGACAGGAAATATTATTCTGCATGTGCCAATAGAATCTCACTATCCACATCTGACTGACAAATGAAGGGATGTTACAGACTTTGAAAAATCTTCTCCACAACACTAGTCAAGATGCAGAGAGAAACAAAGACATTTCTGACCTGAAGTTTCCAGAATAGAAAAGCTAACACACAAGGAAAGGGTTTGATTCATGCAATTTCCACATCCACAAAACTCTTTTGGAAACAAATGACACAGACTAGCCTTGGTTCCTTAGGGAACATAAATGTCAAACACAGCAGATCTTTATGATTAATTATGTGTTTGAGGCAGTGGGTGCATGAGGTGGGAGAGAATCGGGGTCTGTAAACTGAACTGTTGAATAGTTGTGTCGTGAGGTTTTTGCTAGTATGAAAAGTAGACAACACATACTGTAAACAAACACATATTTTGGCTGAAAGTTAGAGCACAAAAAAGTTCCAAAAGGTAGAGCTTCAATTCCGCTTGCAGGCACAGTTGCTTGTGTAGTACTGCTTTGTCACAAATTCAGTTGGTAAGCAACATGAGTTATAAATTTGGTTCACTGAAACCAGATGTGAACTAATTCACTCCTCACAGAGGAGCATTTTGTACAGTCATCTGGACTCTGTTTACACTTGGTATTAATATTCATCTTGGGTGATCCGATCGAAAGTGTTCAGCACTGAATACAGGTGTAAACAGGGTCCAAATTGCTTAGTGATCTGATTACTCGAACCACATTCACAGACAGATGAAAATGCAAATGCTAATCCAACCTAACATACCCAGACAACATCAACAGACCGCCTACTTGCCAGTCTATCAAATGCTGTGCTTAAAGTGCTGTGTCTGAAACCGCACACTTTTAGAGTACAAGCTGTATTCAACTAAGAAAATACTTCTTGACCGTTGATAAAGTACATTTTGAAGGAATACAAATGAGTAATATCAATGCATTGTATATGTTGTCCTTTGACTCATACATTCCCAGACCAATCAAGAAAATCATTTACTGACCATGAGGAACAACTTTCTTGTGCTTGTAGCCTTTTTTTTTTGCATGTGATTGTGCCACTTTTTGCATACTATATAGTAGGGAAGTGTAGATATTTCACAGTGTGAAACTTTTTCAGTTACATGCAGCTTTAAAAGACAGTAACTAACTGATCAAATATTTGACAAAAATTATAAAAAAAGTAATTTTTACAAAACCAGAGACCCTCTTATAATCTGATCAAACATGTTATCACCAGGTGTTATCAGGATTATGGATTTTATAGCTGATGTCAATATATTAAAGATTAGTGTGGCTGATGACCAATATAAAGCAGATATACACTCACCTAAAGGATTATTAGGAACACCATACTAATATTGTGTTTGATACTAATACCTTTCGCCTTCAGAACTGCCTTTATTCTACGTGGCATTGATTCAACAAGGTGCTGAAAGCATTCTTTAGAAATGCTGGCCCATATTGATAGGATAGCATCTTGCAGTTGATGGAGATTTGTGGGATGCACATCCAGGGCACGAAGCTCCCGTTCCACCACATCGAAAAGATGGGTTGAGTGGGTTGAGATCTGGTGACTGTGGGGGCCATTTTAGTACAGTGAACTCATTGTCATGTTCAAGAAACCAATTTGAAATGATTCGAGCTTTGCGACATGGTGCATTATCCTGCTGGAAGTAGCCATCAGAGGATGGGTACATGGTGGTCATAAAGGGATGGACAGGGTCAGAAACAATGCTCAGGTAGGCCGTGGCATTTAAACGATGCCCAATTGGCACTTAGGGGCCTAAAGTGTGCCAAGAAAACATCCCCCACACCATTACACCACCACCACCAGCCTGCACAGTGGTAACAAGGCATGATAGTTTCATGTTCACATTCTGTTTACGCCAAATTCTGACTCTACCATCTGAATGTCTCAACAGAAATCGAGACTCATCAGACCAGGCAACATTTTTCCAGTCTTCAACTGTTAAATTTTGGTGAGCTTGTGCAAATTGTAGCATCTTTTTCCTATTTGTAGTGGAGATGAGTGGTACCCAGTGGGGTCTTCTACTGTTGTAGACCATCCACCTCAAGGTTGTGCGTGTTGTGGCTTCCAAAATGCTTTGCTGAATACCTCGGTTGTAACGAGTGGTTATTTCAGTCAAAGTTGCTCTTCTATCAGCTTGAATCAGTCGGCCCATTCTCCTCTGACCTCTACCATCAACAAAGCATTTTCGCCCACAGGACTGCCACATAACTGGATGTTTTTCCCTTGTCACATCATTCTTTGTAAACCCTAAAAATGGTTGTGCATGACTGGCCCGTCTGGCACCAACAACCATGCCACGTTCAAAATTGCTTAAATCACCTTTCTTTCCCATTCTGACATTCAGTTTGGAGTTCAGGATAATGTCTTGACCAGGACCACACCCCTAAATGCATTGAAGCAACTGCTGCCATGTGTTTGGTTGATTAGATAATTGCATTAATGAGAAATTGAACAGGTGCTCCTAATAATCCTTTAGGTGAGAGCATATTACACTATTTATATGAATAACACTTGATATAAAGCAAACATGCTGAATGCCGACAAAGTATTACAGTGTTTGCCACTTTTGTTACTGATAATAGAAAAGCAAACACTTTTACTTTTACATAATACCTGGTTACACTTCATTTTAAGGTGTAATTCATTTCTTACAGTGTAATTAAATATTTAAGTACCGAGTAGTGTTGTCAAAAATATTGTTATTTCGATATGTATCGATACTGAAATATCTGAAACGATATGATACTCAGTTTCTAAAGTATCGATACCAGCTGCACTCTCCTCTCCGACCAACAGCGAGTTGACACGCACCCGCATCCTCTCATTCAGCCCGGTTAACCCTCTGAACATGGTGAACGAGTATTCTGCTGGATTTTTCCTCATGAAAGCACATAATTCTACTAATCCCCGCAGATTTTTTTTTACATATATAAAATAATGAATAGTAAGTTCTGGCATATTATTCAATTACTTTTACTGTTTGTTTGTTTTTTTTGCAGTGGTTTCGATTCAGTATCGGTATCGAGGTATTTTAGTCTGGTATCGTATCGAAGTCATAATTTTGGTATCGTGACAACACTAGTACTGAGTAATATTTAGTAACTAATGTACTTCCTATAGGGTTGGCGTAGGATTAGTGTTTGGTTCAGTGTTAGTTACATTATGCAGAATTTACTGTTATTGCTGTGGTAAGTACATGTAACGTATAACAAGAACACTGTAAAATAAAGTGTTACCTACATTTTACATACCCTTTAATTTCTTTGTTTGTTACTAATTCATTAGACAGAACTATTAACAGACAGTGAACAAAAGAAGACAGAATGGGTGCTCCTGTGAGTCTGCACTCAAACACTGACGTTCTCATCACTGTCGATATAAAAGCCCAGCTTCAGTCACTTACAGGGCGATGCCGATTTAAAAAAAAATGCTAAATATCATCTGATATTGGCTGACCACTAGACTTGAAATTAAACTGAAAAGACTTCCAGGGTGATGTTTTCAGACCTGTGATTCACCTCTAGAACATCAGCACAGACTCTAGGTCCTATTTTAACAATCTGAGCACATGATCTAAAGGGCAAGAGCACTTAGGACGTGTCTGAATGCACTTTTGCTAGTTTAACGCCGGGAAAAATGGTTGGCACGCCCAGAGCATGGTCTAAAAGGGTTTCCCCTAATCTCTTAATGAGTCATGGGTGTGTTTTGGGCTCAGCGTGCAATAAATCAATAAGAGTGTCATCTCCCATTCCCATTAAAAGCCAGTTGCGCTCGCACCACGGCGGATTCGCAATTTACATGGCGGAATTTGCAAGCGGAAAAAGTGAGCGCTTCTCCAGAGAGGAATACTTTTATTTTTAATATTTAAAATGTTTGTGAGCTCCTGCACATCCCTGTGTGTAATAAGCATGTGTGTGCGCATTGTGCTCCAGCCTATATGCGCATATTACTAACGCACCTTTAAATAACGCAAAAAAATACTGTTGGTCAATGGCGCAGTCGATTCCAGTTGCCTCAAAATAGCAACGCGCCAACAATGCGCCTGAACACAACTCGTTTTCAGACCAGCTTGCCCATGGGCGCAAATGCATTTGCTATATAAACAATTTGGTGCAGGACGTGAAAATGGTAACTGCAAAAGAAAACACTTGCATTGCGCCTGGCGCCACATTGCGCCAGGTGTATAATAGAACCCTCTGTGTGGAACTACGGTTGATTTCCTCACAGTTGATAATATGAGCTGATCTTCTCTATCCTAAGATCAGTTCTTCAGCCCAACATTTGAACTTTCATGCAGGGAACCTGCATTGGGGCAAAACATCCACACAGCCTGCTTTGTTGAGGTGTTGTATCAACATATGACGCCCCTCTCTCTGCTCACTTCCTCCTTGGGCCCCAACAGCAGGAGGTTGGTGTCAACAAGGAATTCCGTCCCATGAATATTTCCCTCCTGAAAAAAAGTCACACACAGGGCCCTAGTGAGGACTTTACAGGTCCAACGAGTCTTTTAAACTTCACTGCGGCAATGTAAAAATGAGAAGTCGCCAACATTATGCCATAAAACGATACCGGGCAGCGCTAATAACTAGCTTGCAACAACACAGAATGCACAGAGTGTACACACTGGCTGCTTCTGCTTTCAGAAAACCTACACACAAAGTGTCTTTAAAACCAGTCTGTAAACAGCAACTCACCATGGTCCAGAAAGGTTTCTCAATGGCATAAGATGCCAACGTCACAGCTAGCAACGTTCAAATTTAATTTTAGCTTTAGACTTTGTGACGAAAGCTCAAATCCGGTCATTTATGACAGATGGCAGTGGCACTTCTGAGAGAAGAATCAGTTGTGAAGCTGCTCAGTGGGCAGTGATGACCTGCTGATTATACATCATGATTCAGAGTTTGAAGGGTGTTTAGTCTCTGCAGCTCCCTGGGCAGGTGACTGAGCATTTGCAGTAAACCTCATGAGTATGGATCATGTTCTTTTAACCACAATTTCACAACAACACCTGCTACACAAAAACAGAGGACATCTTAGAACCCCAACTATATCTGAGAGAAGAATTTGATTATTTAAATGAAATCAGATGGCATAGTGCACAACGATGAATAAAGTTAATTAATCTACAAAGAGGAATAATCTTAGTGTGTCCATCTTTAACTAACTCTTTTCTCACAAAAAAAGGAGTTAAGCATACACATTGTTTGTACACGCACTGAGAGACATTTAGTATCTTTCATTTAATATTAAGCACGCAAGTTCTGCACGAAAGCAACTCAACAAGACATCTGGATTATTTATGATGGCACATAATGCTTGAAAGGTTTGTTTGAACTAAGATTCAACTATCTGAAGCTTTTTATTATAGTGAATGTGAAGCTCATCTGAATGTGAAGCACTTCTGCTTCAAAAAGATGTGGAACCAGAATCAAAATAAAACATGTAAACATTTAAATGTGACCCGGGACCACAAAACCAGTCATAAGGGTCTTTTATTTATTTATTGAGATTTATACATCATCTGAAAGCTGAATAAATAAGCTTTAATAAATTCCATTGGTGTATGGTTTGTTAGGATAGGACAATATTTGGCGAGATACAACTATTTGAAAATCTAGAATCTGAGGGTGCAAAAAAATCGCCTATAAAGTTGTCAAAATGAAGTCCTTAGCAAAGCATATTACTATTAACAATACAATTTTTATATATTTACGCTACGAAATTTTCAAAATATCTTCATGGAACATGATCTTTACTTTATCCTAATGATTTTTGGCATAAAAGAAAAATGTCAGAATTTTGACCCATACAATGTATTGTTGGCTACTGCCACAAATATACCTGTGCAACTTATGACTGGTTTTGTGGTTGCAAATGTGCAATCTTCTAAAAGAAAGGAGTGTGTGGGGCAAAAAGAGGTGAGGAAGAAGGAAGTGAGAAATGCAACTACAAATGCCAGTTCCCCTCTCAGGGATCAAACCTGTCTCGGATATCCTGCTCTGCCATTCCGCCTCTCTGCTTTGATGGGTCAACCACACTCTCTCTCTCTCCTCTCTCTCTCTCTCTCTCTCTCTCTCTCTCTCTCTCTCTCTCTCTCTCTCTCTCTCTCTCTCTCTCTCTCTCTCTCACACACACACACACACACACACACACACACACACACACACACACACACACACACACACACACACACACACACACACACACACACAAACACACACACTGCACTAGCACAAACAGCATGAAATTACTGTGTTCTTTGTATGTTTGGCTGTGAATGATGACTTGTATAATACCATTAAATGCATATATTTATTTTATTGTTGGTTTTTCAAGCTTTTGTTTAGCTTACATTTAAAAAAATTAATAAATCAAAAATCAAAGACAATTCAAACACTGCACCTCCCTCAGATACCTAGGACAGTTAAAGGGCAATCTCTACCACACACAGATGTAAGTCAGGCCATGTCCCATTCGATGCAATTGCCAAGTATGTCAGAGATAAGTAAGGATCGACCTGTGGGACACACAGTATGCCTACAACAGGAATAGAGATGACAACGCAACCAAATAAAAGGCCTGTGGCAGAGCTCACTGCCTCTCTAAGCCAAACTCACGTGGCTCTGGAAGTGTTTGCAAACAGCTAAAAGAGGTCAAACGCTCTCTGTGACTTCAACTTCTAAAAATAGACCAACACATGGCAAACTCCCCAGTAATGTAGTTTGCGCTGATCAGATGGAACTGACCACATTTATGAGCTTAAACAAAAGAGGGGTCTGTGTGGTCTCTCTCGATTGACCACCAACTGAGTGAAGTCAACACCAAAAACAAGAGTTTCCTCAGTGTGCAGTCACACAGTACATGCCACACGTGCTGTTAGTCAATATCAGGATATCTGCTGACCGGGTGGCACACAACCCTAAAGGCTTATAGACTATACAAATCCAAGGGGAAAGTGGACCCGTGTCTAAATCGTTATTTTTCATTAGTAGTTGTCTATAAAATCCTCTCTGACATGCTAAGCATTCCAGAAGACAATGTTTGTAATTACTTTATGCATGTTGCACAACAATGCACACTCGAGTATGGTGTGATTCTCATTTCAATCATCAGGGCCTAAGCTTTTGAAAACCTCTCCAGCATATTTCCTCATGTTAAGAGTTGGCAACAGGCTTGTCTGAAATAGTTTGCAGGCTCCTTCTCTCATCGCCAATTGAGTTCTCACTACGACCACAATGCATGCCTCTTCAGTTGAGAGAGTCTAGCAGTGAAACACAAGTAGAAAGTGGAGGTGGCTAGCCAAAACATCCCACACCGAACACAACCGCACTGGAACAGGGCAGGTGTCACTTTCACATGCAACCACAGTGAGTAAATGCTCTTCCAGTTTCACAGCTCATGCATAAGCAGCATGTACTCTAAGTGAAGCTGCAATGCGACATTTAATACATTGTCGGTAGAGCTGCATCGCTTTGAGAAATTATTTCCGGGTTACTACATTTAGTACTTTCGATGTATGATAAAAATGTTATTGAGAACTACTATACATAAATCTGCACCCAAACCCCAAAGTAATAAACTGCAGTCGGTGCTGATTGTATTTATATGCGGAATCAAACTTCCCTTCAGTTTTTATTTTCTTCAAAAAAACCTATATTGCAAAATATTCTGGTGATAAATAGTTCTACAGAATCATAGGTCATCCACCATTATTTACACAGTATAATAGGCCATCCCCCTATCCCGACTGGCTTTATCACTCTGTCTCCTCTCCACTAATAAGCTGATGTGTGGTGGGCGTTCTGGCGCAACATGGTTGCCGTCGCATCATCCACATTGTGGTGGTTGAAGAGATTCCCCCCTTCATGTAAAGCGCTTTGAGGACCCAGAAAAAGCGCTATATAAATGTAACGATGTATTAAATGTATAATTATTACTATTACAGTATCTATGTTTTATTTTTCATAAATAAAGACACATTTATAGAGTGAAAAATCTAAATATTATCTGAAAAATAGTACTTTTTTAATTCCACCCACCATTAAAGGAGCTTTTACTGTACCATGAAATAAAATAATTTTGAATAATTTCATGATTTCTTTACAGTCTAGAAAGTAGAATGAACCAGTAATTGTGTAAGGATTTATTTTAGGCAGTTTTGCCTTTATTGTAATAGAACAGAATAGACTCGACAGGAAGCAAAGTGGGAGAGAGAGAGGCCGGGACTCGAATTTGGGTTTTCGGAGCGCAGCCCACGAGGCTATCGGCTCTGACAAATTGAATGAATTTTAAAATTACATTTAAAATGTAATTTAATTTTAACTTTACAGCAGACACAATAGCACCCTTGCGGCCCCTTGTGCTTTGAGGCAACATGCTGTATATGTATACATGAACAGCGAAATAAATATGTGTACTCCAGGCCCTAATTTTCCAATTGTGAGTCACATTTATCAGCCAAAAATATAATCTGTAGTTAGCAGCAGACATTTCTTTGGTTTCTTGAATTGTATGATCACAGACAACAACAGAAACTGTCTACATCATCATGAACAAACAAAAAAGCTAACAAAATGTGGTTTACAAAAATGGTGGGAATATGCTGGGCTGACGATGCCCTGTCTTTCTTTAAAGGTGCCCTAGAATGAAAAATTGAATTAACCTTGCCATAGTGAAATAACAAGAGTTCAGCACATGGAAATCACATACAGTGAGTTTCAAACACCAGTACTGTATTGCCTCCTCCTTCATATGTAAATCTTTTGTTTGTGAAAAACACCACAGAAAAATAGGCGAATCTCAACATATAGCCATCGATGACGCAATCGATGGGGTCATTAATATGTACGCCCCCAACATTTGCATATACCAGCCAATGTTCAATGTCAGGCGTCTAAAACTGAAGAAAGGGGCAATTCCAACTATATTGCTGCAAGCAGTAAGTAGTGTTTTTATCCACTTATTGACTATCTAAACCATTTCTGATTAAATTGAAAGTTTCTTAGAGAGACAGCATTGTCTAGATAACGCAAGATGCTAGTACAGTAACAATAGGTAACTCCAAGTACCATACATAACTAGTCACTGCGTACATTGTGACAATATAAACATGCAATATCGTTTTTACGAAAAGATGAGTCTAAAATGTAGTTTAAAAAATAAAAACTTGAACAAAAAGCACCGGTTTTGGTTTTGTCGGGGGGGAAAGAGGAGCTTTCGAGTCTTCATGTTTGCGGTTGCCAGAGTTCAGTAATTTTAATCCCCCAATCAGAGCTTTTCTGTGAAAAGAACACATATTCTATCCGGTGTTTTACCTAAACATTTACAATCTGGCAACCACATGCACGCGAGCTCTCTCTCTCGCGCGCGCGCACGTGCGGTGATCTGAAAACAACAATAAACAAGTAAGCTGCATTAGAGAGATCTCCATTTGAGAAGTTCTGCTTAAATTGTCATTCAGTCAATCTGTGTTCTGTCAGGACTCATGAGCTGGTTGTGCTGTTTGTGATTGTGTTAGCTAAACAACTACACTTGTGTGAGCTTCTGAAATAAGCCAATCAGAGTGGAGCTTATCATTAATATTCATGACCCTTCAAAATAAGGCAAAAACCGAGCATTACATCCTGGGCACAATTTCTAGGGTTGTAAATGGACCTGTAAAACTGTCTCTGGACAATTTATTGCCCTTAAATAAGCCACACACACTCTATGTAGATATCAGAGAACAATTTAAAATATTGTTTCAAATCATTCTGGGGCACCTTTTACATTTAACAGTGGAAACATTGACAAAGTACATTTTTTTTCTTTCTTTTTTATACCTCACCATATTTGATTGAGATACCAAATGTTTACATTACGACTAGTTTGATTTTAGGGAGATTATCACTTATGAATTTATGATTAGGCAGTTTTTAGGAAAATAAAACTGCTGACAATTTTTAAAAAGTCTATTATTTATTTTCATTTTATTTATTAATTATATTAATATTTTATCATTGATTATCTACTAATATTACTTCTTGTTCCAAATATTCAGCCTAGGAGCCAAGCCCACCTTTTAATATGTGTCAAAGTTTAAATTATGACAACCTGAAAAAAATGTACTCATGGTATGTACACAGATTGATATTTTCCTGTCTTGGATGTATAACTCCAGCACCAGGCTGTCATTTTTATGTCCGTGTCTAGATTTAATACATACTTGGAAAACTTCAAGTGCCTCCTGCAGTATATTCCTCCTGAGGAGAACAAACTCTACCGGGTTTTCTCAGCATGTGGAAAAAGACTATTAGTCAGCCAGCCCACGTCACAGCATGTTTACACCGTCAGCTCTGGTTCTGTGATGCAGTAGGGAGGGGGAGCACAACTTCCTATCCCAGCCCCGGTCGGTCATCTTCCAAAACTGACCATAAACAACAACTCTTTTTACATGGCAACAGGACGCTCTCCAAAAACCACGCTTACCATCGCTCAGTCCAAACATTTCAGAGTGTGTGTACAAACAGAGGCCAGCAACCCTCAACAGCGGTGGATCACACAGAAGATGGTCGGCACTTAACATAGAGCTATATTTGGTGTGGAAAGTTACCATACCTCCGACACAGAGCGGGCAGCTGGCGAATCCTGGTGGTTGGCGAGAATGAGGAAAGGAAGGGTACACAGCTGAGGATGCTGCAGGGCCAAGTGGAGCTCAGACCGGGAAGCCTCCATCTCTTCATCTGATGCAGCACAATTGAAGACAAACACTACACCTTGGGAACCTTGATAATATCGGCTCCAGTATTTCTTGATGGTCTCAGCTCCTACAAAGTGGGAAATAGTAATGATGCACCATGTGACCTTCTGTTCATTTACAATGATAAGCAAGAAAAAATCAGAAGTGGAATACTGGCTCCCTTTCCATTTATGAGTATAATTTTGAATTGAATTACCTATGCCCCACAGGAAGATTAACTGAAATTTGAAAATAATAACAGGTAATGCCTTCTGTGAAATTTATTTTTTTCGTCTCATTTTTCTACTATGGCTCACAAAAGTTATTACTTATATGATGAATGTATACATTTAATACACATTTTTATAGGTGGTATTGTATCCATCCATCCAATCCCTTATTCAAGGCTTATTTTAAGCCTTTATTTTGACCATTTTCAAATATGTTAATAGTTTATCTTGAGAATTTTTTTCTAGTTAGTTATTAATTTTTATTTTACTTTTATACTTTCAAATCACAATTCTGTATTCCGTGTGCTACCTGAATTAAAATTCAATTTAAACAATTTAAAAGAGCATTCTAGCTTTGATTCTGAATGGCACACAACCCTGGTTTAAAGCCATCACAATTCTTTCATTTTTTATGCTAGGTTCACATTCATAGATTGCACAAATCTGAAATATTCATGGGTATTTACATGGAGGTCTCACTTAACAAAATATTCCTCATCCTCTTTCCTTACAGCAACAGTCTATGACGTAAATCATATTATGCTGTTACAGTGTTCCTCTTGATTTCGAAAGTTTTAAAATCTTAACTAAACTAAACTAAACTTGAATCTGATTGAAGTCATCCAAAATAAAGAATTATTCTGTCACAATAATCATCAGACCACAAGTCTTTTAAGTGTTGACAAATTCAAAGAGATCTTGACGCAAGTTTTTTTTTTAAACAAAATTGTTTAGCGAAAACTGCAAGAAATCCCACTCACCAGAAAATAAGCATTTTGTTTCACTTGCCAGGCTAAAATAGTGTAAAATAACAGCACACAAGTCTCCTGGGGAGATGTGAAATGACAGTATGGTCATTTGCTCAGTGTTTTCTAACACAGCCTGTTCAGAGATGCCAGTTGAGTTCAAATATCTCAATGATTTGGTTCTGCCATCTCATGCCTCTGTGCAACAATTTTCTAGTAATTCAGCAAGCAATTTAAAATAAGTGCAAATGAATACAGTTGAGTTGAAGTAAATGAAATGAGGGGAAAAAAATCCATTATATAATGAGGCATTTAATGATTACATATGATTAATTATCAAGACAAATCTGTCATCACAAGTATGACAAACATGTACAAACCTGTTTGTATTATCACAGAAATGTCTCCTTAATTTAACTACATCTATAAAAAAAGACTGAATGGAGTAAGAAATAAACTGACAATAATTTCTCCCCCAAATTTTCTCCATAGAGTAAATACACAGGCATTTTTAGGAACTATACAATGTATTTGGGTTTCCTCCAAGTCTCTTGGTTGCCAGCTCAAATGTTTTGCTGGTTTAGAGTCCACATAGAGTTCTTTTTTCTTTTTTTTTACTATTAACTATACCACAGTAGTTGTTTTCATGAAATGCCTCTCTGGAATACTTGATTCTGATTTTGACATTCTACAATCAAATGTATGTATAATGACTGCTAAACTGTATATTTGATCGTTGCCTGACAACAGATTTCCATAGCTGTGCATTGCAGCACTCCACTGCCTCATTTTTTCACATCACAAAATAACTTCAACTCAAATGTCTATGCATTTATTTATTTGGCAAATAGCTATGTAATAGGCAGGATAATGTAAAGACAGACAATCATTATGGCAAAACCCTATCAGGGCATATTGTGCAATAATAATCCTTATTATTAGGTTACGCCTTAGGTGTAAGTTATCTGTAAATGAGCCCTACATGCTCACAAGGTGAATCATCCACTAATCTTTCGTCTTCATTTACACTGCAAGAAAAGTTTGAGGGAATAAAGTTTTTTTTTTTTTTCCAATGTTTTAAATAAATTAATTTTATTCAGCAGGGACGCATTCAATAGATCAAAAGGCAAAGTAAAGACATGTTACAAAAGCTTTCGATTTTTTTTTCTACTCAACAAAGAATCCTGAACATTTCCACAGGAATTTTAAGCAGCACAACATTCAGAGCAGCGCCACGACAGGTATCGAAGTGAGGCTGTGAGGGATAGGCTTTCAATGTTTTCAATGGCATTTGCTGTAAAAAAGCTGTATAAAGCTCCTACATCACTCAAATCTTTCAACAGCTCATATTTTCTGGAGTTTTTTTATACTGAAATCCCTTGGAAAGATATGTTTGCAGAACAATTCAAAAACACATTAAATAACAATACAACCCAGTGGAGAGTTGTATGTCTATCCCTCACAGCCTTGCTTTCATTCTCGTTAAAAAATCAAAGAAGGTGCTGCTGTGAATAAGGTCGATTGTTTTCAACGATGACACCAATACGAAATGTTTTTGAAGCACCAAATCAGCATATTAGAATGATTTCTGAAGCATCAAGAGACCCCAAAGACTGGAGTAATGATGCTAAAAATTAACATGAATAAATTACATTTTAAAAATATTAAAATCGAAAGTGGTTATATTCCACAATAACACCATTTTACTGTATTTTTGATCCAATAAATGCAGCCATAAGCAAAGAAACTTCTTTCCAAAACACTAAAAAAATCTTAAGAGCCTTCAGACTTCTATAATCCAGATGATCCACCACATTAACTGTTTCCCAAAACACATCGGGAATAATAGCAACTGAGTACACTCAAGCTGACTGCATAGTGAAAAAAGTTTAAATTGTCTGCAAAATTTACTCTTGGTCATCTGCAGTGAAGACTTCTTTTTAGCATTTTCTGCACTGATTTTGGGGGCAAATCAGATTAATTCTTCTAAATGGATCTAAACATGGAGAAATCTTAAAGCTCTACAGTTACTGCTAAAGCATTTGACACATGCTTGATAAACAAAAGGATCAGGTTATATGTACAACATTCTGAGGAGTTTTCTGCGTAGTTGAGTGGGTGAAGATATAGCAAATAGGCCTGGTCGTCTATTTGGATCTGTGCACATGTCCCATTCCCATCTATCATCATACTGACATCTTCTGCCACCTATTGGTCAATGGCCCTGTCAGAAAGTCAAATGTAAATTTGATGGAAAAACCTACTCAGAAAACCCCAGTCATTGATGTTTCTGTGAAGCATCTCAAAACATCATTCAAAACCTATTCTGGTTTTGTTCAGACAGAATAAACAAGTTCTCCCTGTACATACATGATGTTGCAGAGTATGTAAGACATACAGTAGTATGTGAGACTAAAAATGAAGTTTAGCATAAACAATCTGCTTCTGCTAGGACCTGTTATCTTGACCTGCCAGAGAGATGTAGATATGTTGAAACAGTCTGTCTTGGCTGCTCGTCTGTCCACATCCCCATGGTATAGTGTTTCATCTTAACTCATTAAATGTCCATCATTTCAATCTGGATCACATCAGAGAGCTTGAGTCTTGAAATGCCTCTCCACAGCTCAGATCCAGGTTATGGTATTCAACTCGAAACCATCTAACCACAGGCAGCAGACAGTACAAACAACCAAGCATAACAGAGTCTTAGGTTTCTTTTCTCTTTAAATATAAATGAGTAAAATACTTTGGCACTATTTAATGTAATCCACACTTCATTCCTGCATTATATGTGTGCCATTTACATTACTATTCAAAAGTTTGGGTCAGTAAGTTGTTTTTGTTGTTTTTTTAAAGAAAGAAAGAAAGAAAGAAAGAAAGAAAGAAAGAGAAAGAAATTTATATTTTTATTCATTAAGGATGCAATAATTTGTAAAGACTTCTATAGTGTTACAAAATATATTTCTATTCCTTTATATTTTGAACTTTAATTAAAAGGAATCCTATAAAAAAATGCACAGCTCCACAGAAAATAAGCAGCACAACTGTTACTTGAGCAACACATATTATATTAGAATGATTTATGAATTGCATTTTTGTTTAAATAAAATCAGCCTTGGTGAGCAGAAGACTTCTTTTAAAAAATCTTACCAAATGTTTTAATGTATACACAGGTGTACAGTGGGGCAAAAAAGTATTTAGTCAGCCACCAATTGTGCAAGTTCTCCCACTTAAAAAGATGAGAGAGGTCTGTAATTTTCATCATAGGTACACTTCAACTATGAGAGACAGAATGAGAAAACAAAAATCCAGAAAATCACATTAACTGTTGCTGGTAGTTTTGCCCACGTATATCTCCTCTAGAGCAGTGATGTTTTGGGGCTGTCTCTGGGCAACACGGATTTTCAACTCCCTCCAAAGATTTTCTATGGGGTTGAGATGTGGAGACTGGCTAGGCCACTCCAGGACCTTGCAATGCTTCTTACGAAGCCACTCCTTCGTTGCCCGGGCGGTGTGTTTGGGATCATTGTCATGCTGTAAGACCCAGCCACATTTCATCTTCAATGCCCTTGCTGATGGAAGGAGGTTTTTACTCAAAATCTCACCATACATGGCCCGATTCTTTCTTTCCTTCACACTGATTAGTCGTCCTGGTCCCTTTGCAAACAGCCCCAAAGCATGATGTTTCCACCACATGCATTACAGTAGGTATGGTGTTCTTTGGATGCAACTCAGCATTTTTTCTTCTCCAAACACGTTGAATTTTTACCAAAAAGTTATATTTTGGTTTCATCTGACCATATGGCATTCTCCCAATCCTCTTCTGGATCATCCAAATGCTCTCTAGCAAACTTCAGGTTGGGCCCAGACATGTACTGGCTTAAGCAGGGGGACACGTTTGGCACTGCAGGATTTGAAGATTTTGTTACTTTGGTCCCAGTTCTCTGCAGGTCATTCACTAGGGGTGAGATCTTGCATGGAGCCCCAGGTCTTGTATGTCTTCCATTTTCTAATAACTGCTCCCACAGTTGATTTCTTCACACCAAGCTGCTTACCTGTTGCAGATTCAGTCTTCCCAGCCTGGTGAAGGTCTACAATTTTGTTTCTGGTGTGCTTTGACAGCTCTTTGGTCTTGGCCATAGTGGAGTTTAGAGTCTGACTGTTTGAGGTTGTGGATTTTATACTGATAACGAGTTCAAACAGATGCCATTAATACAGGTAACGAGTGGAGGACAGAGGAGCCCCTTAAAGAAGTTACAGGTCTGTGAGAGCCAGAAATCTTTTTTGTAGGTGACCAAATACTTATTTTCCATAATAATTTGCAAATAAATTCTTTAAAAATCAGACAATGTGATTTTCTGTATTTTTTTTCTCATTCTGTCTCTCATAGTTGAAGTGTACCTATGATGAAAATTACAGGCCTCTCTCATCTTTTTAAGTGGGAGAACTTGCACAATTGGTGGCTGATTAAAATACTTTTTTGCCCCACTGTAAATGTAAGCAATAACACACAAGCAAGAGTTCTGAAAATCAGTGCAGCATGATTGTGAGAGTCATATTGCTTTTATATAACACTCTTAGTAACAAGAAGTTAGTATACTTAGTAACTTGGGTTAGTATAGTAATTTGTCCAATTCACTTTTTTTTTTGGCGGGGGCAGAGGGAAGAGAAGCCAATGTTTCATGCAAGAGACTGGAACAGTCTTTATGAGTGGTGCAAAATTACTGAGATTTCTGTTTTGCTCTGGAGAATGATAGAAAACACGGACAAGTGATGCAAACAGTACAACTTCTTCTCACTTAACCAATCACATTTGAGAATGCTGGCAAAATCCTCTGCTCAATGCCTGATCAAAAAGTGAATGCCTGATGTGCTATCAGGCATTAAGTTATTGTGATATCTTGCACCACAATGTTATACAATTTCTTATCAGGCACTAAATGAAATGGCTGACAATAGGATTCTGCAGGGGGAAATAATAAGATTGCCAAGCCTACTTCAACATGGAATATTTATTATAAATATTTAATATATAAAGCTATTTAGTTCCAACTAGACCCTTAAAAACTCAACTTTTCATCTGCTGTCTAGCTGGTTCAGAAGCCTGTAAAGTTACCTTCCTTTTGCAAAAGCAAGCCACATCAGCATCCCTGATGTCATCACCATTATAATCTCATGATCGTTTGTGTTGTATATCAAATGGAATTTTGTGGAAACTGAATAGCAATAGAATAACAGTCACCACATATTGCATTTAGTCATAGCCAAATCTGATGAGCTCATGCAGATCTCTTTGTCACAGTACCTGTTAATGGGTGCGATATATTAGGCAGCAAGTGAACATTTTGTCCTTAAAGTTGATGTGTTAGAAGCAGGAAAAATGGGCAAGCACAAGGATTTGAGCGAGTTTGACCAGGGCCAATTTGTGATAGCTAGACGGGGTGACAGGGTCATGGGCGGCCAAGGCTCATGAGGCTCCATAAATCCAGCACTAGGAATATGCTGTTAATGTTGATTAATATTCAATCTGTCTTTAGGTGAAGGAATTAAATTAAGCCAATAACTGAAATGATTGAAAGTTTCAAAGCAGAAAATAAATGCATAAAAATGCAAAACAAAAGCATTTTCACTAGTGGTATGGGCCCGAATTTATCAAGCTTCTCAAGTTGTCATTTTATTCTTAAGTGCTGAGAATTCATGAAATGTAAAAGCAAGTTTTTTTTTTTAGCAAATTTCTTAAAGTTTTTTAACTCAAGGTCTCTCAAGTGGTTAGGAGTTGCCAGTAGGGGCTTGTGATGGCACTGAGGAGACAGAGACGTGCGCAAAACTTTCAGGAGAGGGAGAATGTTTTTGAAATGTTTGATGACGAGCAGTTAATCAAACGGTATCGTTTGGACAGAGCAGACATCATCTTTGTCAGCGCTTTAATGTTGGGCTGAACTTGCCTTTTATAAAATTCCGCTGTTCGACTAATTCAGCAAGCAGTAGCGATCGCTTCTTCCCTCCCGCCAGTTTGGTTTTCTTTTGGAATCCATGGTGGCTGATTAAATAAAAAAATCTAGGCCATATATAGGCAGGTCAGTTAACAGCACACCAGTTTAAAATGTTTAAGTAAGACATGGTGCAAAATGTGTTTATCTTTCATTTCAAATGTATCTATTATAATGTATTGTCTTGAAAATGATTTAGTGTCAATGTGTTGAATGTATACTCCTCTTAGAAATGTCACCATTCAATGTGAATTTATCTATTCAGTGATTGGTTCATGCCTATGACATCATCCAAAATCCTGTTTGTGGCACAGCAAAGTGTCGAAAATCAACTCTAAGGCCGACACTTAAGATTTAGTCCTACACTTCACTTAAAGTGTGATTGAGATGCTTGATAACTTGTAAGCGCAGCTTTGAGCCAATCATTTTTTTACTCTTAAGTCAATTCTTAGCAGTGTTCTTGTGAGTAATTCTAAGATGCTTAATAAATACAGGCCCTGGGCCCATATTCATAAAACTTAATGCAAAGAGTTAGCCTGGATGCCAGCCGAATTTAGCCCCGCCCACAAAATGTTTTGCTCGGGCAATTCGGTCTGGCCTCGATCCATAGAGGAGTTATTATGTCCGAACAGAAACTGTTCGGACCAATGAAATTGTCAGGGCGGGCTTTAGACGATGATGGACAGATGATAAACAGTAACGTAATCATCCACGTCATCAAAGGCGCTTGGGTTGAATTTGCTCTTTTCCTAAACTGAGAACTTGTTCGTATATGCATTCACCTTCACTATTTCTCTCCGAAAAAAAAATGATCGTGTTGGTAAGTACTCTGTGTATCCTTAAATTATTTTATTACAGTACTGGCAAAGATTGTTTACACTCATCTTTTTCTTGTAATGTTACTTAATCCAGCGTGCAGGGTTGCCACGTTTTTTTGCAATTTCGCGCACAATTGCTACTCAAAACTATAGCCCAAAACAATAACTTTCCGGGGGGGGGGGTTCTCCGGAAAAAAATGGCGTTTGGTTGGCAAAATATGTTATTTTGGCAAGGTTGCTTGCTAAAATTTGCTTTCCTGGGTTTATATAAACACATAGTTGGGGTCGCTTCAACCTGCGGACATGGAGAAAAACACGGACTTGGTAACACTGTGCAGTTGAGTTCTGTTGACATTTGACAACTAACGTTACGCGTCGCTCCGTTGCTCTGATTGGTTGTGGGTCTATCCAATTGAGGTCTTTCCTGGCTCGGTTGAAACAAGCCCCATAATCAAAGCTCAATTGAGCGGTACCAGACTCGTATTCTGACTAGAATTGAGTATGGCCACGCCAGGCTAGCAAAGAGTAGTTCCTAGTGAAGGTTTATAAAGACTCTATACTTAAAAGTGCTCTTTTTTTCCTTCTTGGACAACCAACCAATTACAATCTTCAAAAGACTGTGTCATACCTAGCAACGGAGTCAGCTCTGCCTCCTCACTAAGATAAAAGTTTTTTGTATTTTTCCTAACAGAGTTGCTCTCAGATCCGTCCTGAATCTCTCTTAAGCTAAGACTCCTAGAAGTTTTTACACTAAATTAGGAGCTTTCTGAGAGGATTCTTAGACGCTTTAAAAATACGGGCCCAGACATTTGGACACCATTGTACATGTGATTTGTTTTCCCAAATGCAGAACAAAATAAAATCAGATTACAAAAACATCAAACAAAACATTATTTGTGTATAATGTATAAGTTATAAGAGAAATTAGATAGAATGCAAAACATTGCAATTTCCATTTTATCCAGATGGTATGACAATTCATGCTTTCCAAATCTAAATGGTCACCTGACTGTAAGATACTCAAGTGCAACGGGGGTGATAACACAGATGGCTCTAATAACTACTCACACACTGAAATATGCATGCTGATTCAGTCATTTGACATTAAGAGTTTAGTAAAAAAACAATCAGGACACTCTTTGGTCTGTGCCTAAAAATGAAGTGGTAAGGAAATGAATAACATTGTCTGACATTCACAGCAAGGGCTATCATCACACATAAAGTCACGTCTAATCTCCTTTGACGTCAATGTCACAGAAGAGGGCACATTCACAGACTCCATTAACAGATGCCTCTTCACTGCGCCAGTCATGCCTCACACCTAATGGACATACTGCTAACACACACAGGGCATCGCTGGCCTTTGTGTCAAAAGGGTAACAGACACGGATTGTCTCTTGACATCAGGGCGGATTATTACACGGATGAGGGAAGCAGTTTGTTAACCGCAGCAGGACGACAGACTTTAGGCCACGAGCTGTGTGACAAACTGATGATATGTCACTATGGCAAATGCTCACAGTTCACATTCAGAACTCTCACATTCACATTCATCCATCCTGTCATTCAACAGTTTATGCAGCACCAATCTTTAGAGATGTGTTCATTCTCATGCTGCCTTTAAGTATCGATGTGATCATATTCAAGGGATTGATACTGACACAAGCAGTGGGAAATTTGTATTTTCTTTAAACACTTTCTAAATTGTCAATTCAAGTCAAATGGTTTTGGTCATAATTATGTTTTAATTGTGAATGCTGACTATACATTTATTAGTTTGGAAAGGAGTTTCACTTACACCAGAACATTTGGTGTGACTCACTTTTCCATTTTTCAAGTATTAGCCTTTGTGCAATAATAAACATTTTCTTTTTACATGTTTTGATTTTAACTCTGAGGGCTGAGACTTGTATTATGATGGCTAAATAAAGGGTTTCAGGGTTTCAAACCAAAAAGTCTAGCAATATAAAGTTTAGCTTGCAAAGCCAGCTTGTGTAAGTAAATCAAGAAAAGAGTATCATGAAGCATATTTCATTTTGTATATATACAAAATGGGATTCGTAATATTTTTTAATAGAAATACTATAAAGCACTTTTATCGAGAAAGGATGCATTAAATTGATCACAAGTGACAGTAAGCACATTTACAATGCTACAAAATATTTATATTTCAAATGAATAAAATCAGTTTCCAGAAAAAGCAACTGTGATAAGAAAAAAAATGCTTAGAGCGCCAAATCAACAGATTAGAATGATTTCTGAAGGATCATGTGACACTGAAAACTAATGGCTGCTGACAATTCAGCTCTGCAATCAAAATAATTAATTATATTTTACAATATATTATAGAAAACTCTTTTAATTTGTTAAATAATTTCCAAATATTACTGTTTTACTGCATTTTTGATCGAATAAATGCAGCCTTGGTGAGCAATAGCTTCTTTCGAGAAAAAAAAAACTAAACAAAAAAACTTACAAACCACAAACTTTTCAATGGTAGTGTACATTAATGACACACACATGAAATACTGTATGTTTACTTCATGAGAAGGATTGAGAGCATGGTGCACGTCAGATATGGTGTTAGAATATAGTTTCCTGGCTCTTGAAGGAGAAGGGAAGGACTTGACAGTTGTAAGCTTTGCGGACACATGGGAGAGGGTGTTAAAAAATGCATTACTCAATTTAGCAGCGGAAACACGCAGTCATAATAGTGAGTCAGCCTCCTCTGCCTTTTCCGCTCCGCAACTAAGTTAGCTTTGCAGATGTAGTTTAGGTTAAGTAAGTCTTTGTGCCAGGCCCAATGGGATGTTTCAGTCTTCCGAAGCACTGGTTGAATGGAGGGACTGTAGTTACTTTGAAAAACTACAGTATGCAATCAAATCTACAGAATAAAAAAATGCAAAAGCTCTCTAAAAAATCCTTATTAAGAAATGCTTACATAAGAATTGAAAAAATTTAGTGATGCACTATATTAAAATTATTTTCATATAAGCTCAAACACTGTACTATTTTTTTTTCTAAATAATACATCAATACACATACAAAATAATCTGAAAAGCACTACTTTTAAATGCTGAAAAGTGAAAGTAGGCACTACAACATTATAGTATAAAAAATATAAAGATTTGCAAAAGATTAAACATCTTTAACAAACTAAAAGTGTTAATAAAAATATATTTTAATGTGTGTTAGATGACAGCAAAAGTAATCTAAACGTAAAAATAAGATGAATGATAGATCAACGGAAACTGATTAATAAAAAATAAAAAAATTATATCACCAAAAAAAACTGATATAGTACCAAAATATTACACATTCAGAAAAAGATGTTGAGGGTAAATCAAATTTCCTTTCTCTTGCTACCTAGATTCAAGCGGAGTCTAGACTAGCAGATTACATTTATCAAGGGCCTTGAGTTGCTAAAGTACTTAAAAGCGCATCAAGATGGGCAGAGATGATTGTCTATAGGCTATATATATATATATATATATATATATATATATATATATATATCCTCTGACCTCTAGCATCAACAAGGCATTTTCGCCCACAGGACTGCCGCATAACTGGATGTTTTTTTCCCTTTTCACATCATTCTTTGTAAACCCTAAAAATGGTTGTGCGTGACTGGCCCGTCTGGCACCAGCAACCATGCCACGCTCAAAATGGCTTAAATCACCTTTCTTTCCCATTCTGACATTCAGTTTGGAGTTCAGGAGATTGTCTTGACCAGGACCACACCCCTAAATGCATTGAAGCAACTGCTGCCATGTGATTGGTTGATTAGATAATTGCATTAATGAGAAATTGAACAGGTATTCCTAAAAATCCTTTAGGTGAGTGTATATAAAAATCAGATTTGACAAAAAGTATATTTATTATTATTCAACCAAATGTGCCTCAGCACATTTGATGAATTTCTCTGGTACACATCCAACTAATGTCAGAAAGTGAATTACTGATTGATACAAATTCACTGGTTGCAATCAGCTACATGGAATTCGGCTTCTTCCCAATTAACGCCGGCTTGCTTTAAGTCTTCTATGAATGTACTTCGGCAGTCTTCTTCAGACTTTTTCACCTTCGAAGTCCATTAGGCGGCATCCATGTGTCACAGCAGACTCAATGCCACAACAAATAAGGGAGGCAATGAGAGTCTGAAATAATCAAAACTATTTATTATTATAAAAAAATAAACGTTACAACAAATAATTAAATAAATAAAACACTGCTACACATAAATATCTTGAAACATCAAGACAAACTAGAAAGTAAAGTTCATAGGGACAAATGTTATGTTTTTTTATATTTTAAGCCTAGCATGTTTTATCATGTTGCTAGCATGTTGTTAGCATGTCTTAATATTTGTCTAACATTATTTTTCATTTTGCTAGCATGTTTGTAGCATGTTTTAATACATTGCTAGCATAATTAACATGTTAAATTTTTAGCATGTTGCTAGCATGTTTCAGCAAATTTAACACGTTTCCAACATAAATTAACAATGTGCTAGCGTGAATTAGCATGTTGCCAGTATATTTTAGTGCTGCTTGCATTCATTTGCATATTGTATACTGCCCAAAGTCACTAGAGTCCAACCCTAAGTTACTATGATGTTTTGGTGCTGAGATATGTTTTTTCCCTATATGATTTTATGGTGAGCTAAGCACTCATCAGAGTTATCCTTATAGATTAGTTGCCCACCCAAATCAATAGGCAACTTTAACATATCTACAGTGTTTTTGCGTTGAGATATGGCTTAGTCATGCTGCCGTACAGTTGCTAGGTTCCTTTAAATGGTTTCTAGGGTGTGGCTAGGCAGTTACCAGGCGACACCTCATTCATTGGTCTACGACAAACAGTACTTCACAAGCACCACTAATAAGCTTAAATAGGATTTCAGTATGTTGCCTTTGTCAAGCCAACATAATACCAAAACCATAACTAAATCTACCGCAAAAGAACAAAGGGCAATTACAAGCATAAAATACAGGCCTGCAAATGCAACAAAACTCCCCAAACTAAACTATCAAAAAAGCAAAGTAGGGATGCACTAGAATGACATTTCTGGGCAGAAACCAAAAATTCTGGATGCACCTGGCCGAAAAACGAAACTGAAAATTATATTTTATTATTATTTATTTTAATTTTAAATTAGCTTATTGAATTTTTGTTATTTTATTATTTATTTTATTTAAAATTAGATTTTTTATTATTATGATTGTATTAATTAATACAATTCAATCATTTTAAATTATACTGAATTTAAAATTATACTGAATTATACTGGCCGACATTTCGGTGCATCCCTTTAATAATTCTCTGCAGATACCCCAAGTCCCGTCCCACAGTCGGCTAAGTTCACGGCGCTGTTTTTGCTAGGCGTTGTTCCGATTGCCACAGAATGTGACCTGCCAGTTTGATGCAACGATCAGATAACGGAAAGCAGAGTCCTGCACGAGTCCTGTTTGGCAAACCCGTCCCACAGCCACAGTACTTAATGGAACACCCGACCCATTATTCGACAGCAGCAACTTAATTCTGTACCTTATCCGAACCGTTTGACAAAGACCATGACCCAAACCATACCCGCATTCATATTAGGCCTACTACATCAGGTAAAATTATTTATTTACTATGTAAAACAAGCAATCAAACCAACATTATGCATTCTGAGTTGATGCATTTACACACAGCCCAACATAGTAATAATTAAAAGAAAAAAAGATGAGAATGTGCATCAGGCATGCCAAAAACACAAAATTTGCCTACAACATGTAAACAATCTGCCCATCCAGGCTATTTTCAAATCACACCATAGGCTATACAGATGCTTAGATGTCTCTATAAATGAAAAGACCATAAAGCCAAATATGAGCCTTTACTGTCATATATATATCAGGGATATATTGACAGATTCACTAATTTAAATGCTCTTGTCTCTCCTGAAACTCTGCAGTATATACGTAACCATTGATCCTCTTAGCAGCATGAAAGATAAAACTTTTATTCAAATTTTAATTATTACAGAAAGCGTGCAAAGAGCGCTTCCCTTAATGACTAAAGCAGTCAATCACTCCAGTTGCAGAATGCAAACACAGTGCTCATGGCTGCAAATCGCTTTGTAATTAGAAACCTTTGACGTTCTTTAGACGGCAGAGCATTAACAGAAATAAGAAAGAGATCTTTTAAAAACAGCTGCCTATTGAGGGTCCCGAATTGAGTCAAACTAGTCTTGGTTATTGGACCAGCAGTCCACCCGTGCCTACTGATTCCCGACCTGCATCAACACCACAAATTACCATGTAAATGTTATTCCACCCGTAAACAGGACTCCAGGGGTAAGTCATATTGTTGAGCGCACACAGGTAAGTAAATGTCAGAGATATTGCAGGTTATGTCAGATGGATAGTATATAATTGAGTACTTTCTTTGTTAGCAGGATAGTGAGGAGATTTTGAAGGGGAAAATCTGAGGGAAGCACACACCTTGTTGCTGTTGGTATTCAGATTTGACTTACAAGGGAGGGGCGTGCTAATGAGCAGGTGCAGGTGGTTAGTGTTCTGGTGAGTGTGATCCTTGTGAGGGAGTGACGGTGCAGCCTGGGAGAACTCTTCAATTACAAAACAACAGCGTTTTGGCAGCCTGAAAACTCAAATGTTTAAAAGCGGTTTTTAAAGTGCAGTTTTTTCAAAAAGATACAGTAATTGAGTCTTGTCTAATCTACAAAAACACAAATTTGTGAAAACGGTGTTCAGTCCATAGGTGCATAGTTCTTTACAAAGTGATCTTGCATGCATAATTGTTTTCGCAGATCCATGTGAAAAGGGATAGTTTTGACAACATTGTCGTCTATGTGAAAAATGCCAAGGAAAATTAAGTGAATTATTCATGGGATATATTGTAAATTAAATATGGAGAGCAGTCCACAAATGCTCAGCATATGTTGTCCTTTTTCCCTACTGTTAAAGCGGAAGAAAAAAGATAATCAGGAAGAAAATAATGCGGAAACTGAAAAGAGCTCTTGCCACAGTTATTCTTGCTACGTTATTCTCCTGACGTCTGAAATCTGACATGAAGGAAATTTTACAGCTCATTCAGTCAAACTGACAGATAAGGATTATTTGTAACCTTATGATTGGACATTATTTGTTTAAGTCTTTTTGAGGAAGTTACCCTCAAACCAGAAGTGCCTCTCATAATAAAAATAATAAAAAAAGACTAATCAGGAAAGAGGTGGATAATGGCGGATCTTGAGAGGCGTGCTAATGCTGGGTGATATCCAGATGTTGCGCATCCGTTGGAACAAATTGGCTGCCTTTCCAATGCGTTGGTTTACGTCTGGCTCTGGATCACCATCCTGTGTGATCACACTGCCCAAGTATGTAAACTGCTCTATATCAGTGAGTGGCCGGTTGCCAATGGTGATTGACATCAGTAGATCTTCATCTTCCCCGCACATTTACATCACTTGGGTGTATTTGATGTTGATCCGCTTAATCTTAAATGCAAATCTTTCTAACCTGGTAATAAGTTGCTGTAGCTTCTCCCACAACTCTGCTAGTAGTGCAATATCATCTGCAAAGTCCAGATCGGCCAACCTTGTCTGGTCTGTCCATGAAACGCGGTAGTCATTTCCACTTGTTGTGTTCCACATGACGAGCAGGAACAGCAGGGGTGACAAAATGCACCCTTGCTTGACGCCCGTCATGGCGAAAAAAAAGATCTTAGATGTTCCTGTGTCAGTTTGCAAGCAACACCTTGGGTTATGATAGAGTTATGATTCAGATTTGCCAGAGTGGTGAACGATGTTGAATGCTTCTCAAAGTCAATGAAGTTGACCATGAGAGGATGTTGAAATTTAATACACTGTTCATACAATACATGTTGTGCAGAGTGAAGATTTGTTCTGTGCAGGACCATCTGTGCTGGAATCCTGCTTAATCTTCAACCGTGTCTCAGAGCCTTGTGCAAAAGGTCTTTCCTGGCAATGACAGTAGCGTGATACCTTGCCAGTTGCTACAGTGAGTGATGTTTCCTTTCTTCAGCAACTTTACAATCATGCCTCGGCGCCACTCGTCTGATACATGTTCTTCTTTCCAACATTTATTTATCAGGTGTGCTCATCAGTGCTTTTACAGCACTAGTTCTTCAAGAATCTGGAATCTGGTCTTGACCTGCTGCATTGCCGCTCTTCAGTTTTTTTTAAGCGCTTGCTCCACCTCATCAACTGTGATTGTGTCTGTTTTCACTTGCAGTTCAGTGGAGAAATCCCTGGGTAAAAAAGTGCTCTTTTTCTTGGAAACGCTCAACCCAGAGCTGGACTTGCTCTTCTTTTGTCAGCAGCACATTCTCATTCTTATCTCTGATGGGTGCATTGACGTTGCTCCAGTCAGTTCTTTATACAATCCAGTACAGTATTGTCATGTCATTTCTTTAGCACTGCTAAGGATGTTTCATGTTCCTCCACTAGTGGTCTTCCAAGGATGACTTATTTAAATGAATTAATAAAAATGTTATTGAATATATTATAATAAATATATAAAAAATCTAAATGAAGACATTTAATGGACCTTAGAGTCAAAAAGATTGAAAATAACTGATCTAGATGCACAGCCTAAGAATAATAGTTTCACCAAGAGTGGAGACATCTCAGTAGGTTACATGCATCAATGACCAAAGGAAGGCAGTTCATGGGGCAGCATAAAAACACATGCACAACACATCTTTTACAGCTGTATTCCCTTTCAGGTACTCTGCAAACTTTCAGTCAGAGCAGATGTGTCCTGCTCCAGGTGATACATCAGCCTAATCTTAAAGAACACTGGAGGCCGCAATCCATTAAAAACATCCCTGGGGGCTCTGACCTCACCTACTGGAGAAGCTTCATTTCACGGCCCTCCATGTGCATTTCAGATTTAGCCAGGCCTCCCCATGGTTTACAGTGTTCTCTATCCCTGTTGTTTTTCTTTAAGTGGGCTCTTGATTCTGTAGCGTCGGTAGGGCCACTTGTCATGATACAGAGTGCACCTGTAATGTCCCCCTGCGTCCCACAAAACACATAAATCACTTCAAAGAGCAGCTTCCCTAACATTCTCATAAACAGAGTCGGGCTCTGATTTATTTCTCTCTCCACAGACCTCTTTCTGTTCAGCAGTCCTACAACAACAAGCATCTTCCAACATTGTACCTGTGGCCTTGTATCCAATCCAAATTAACCATCCTGTCAGATTAGTTATATGTGTAAAATAGAGAGGTTGAGGAGGCTGAGATTTTGATTGACAATTTAAATATAACATTTATATTAGATAAAAGTCAACTCTTAAAGGATGTCTGACATAAATAATACAATGTGATATGCTCTTCTTCACAAGTGTGAAATAAACTAAAACAAATTAACTTCTGTAATTATATTGTACAGAACTTAATTTTTATTTATTTTTTTAAATACTGACACTGTGTAATCAATGGAGATGAGACAGCTACGTAATTTAACAGAAGAATATTTTGTATTGTGCATATAACAAAAATGCATATCTTCTATATCTTCATATTTTCTACACATTCTTTGTCATTTTCTTAATATTTTAATTAATACCAGAATGATATGTTCGGAATTCAAGCAAAATTACATTAAATATTAAAAAGTCAAAGTGAAACAGAAGTAGTGAAATATCTTTTTTCTTTCATATTGTGATGTACATTTGAATGTAATTTCACGAGTTCGTTTACCCATATACTCTTTAGCTGATAAGGTTTAAACATATTTGGCTTGCTGTCCGCGGTGGAGGGGCTCGAGGGAGCTGCTTCAGCTCGAGCTTGGATTTACCCCCCCAGGGACTATTAGTGCTAGGAAGAAGAGAAAAGGTAAACATGAATGTAAGTAGGTGGAGTTGGGGAGGTGGAGGGAGCAAAACGACTGATGCCTGAAAGAGGTAGGAGGCTGCTTATATGCTTTGCGGTTGATTGAAAGATTAGATGGGTTCACGCCTCTCGAACTTGCGTTTGTGTACGTTGCTAATTGAAAGATTAGATGGGTTCACTCCTCCCGAAATTATGTTGTGAACTTCACATAGGGTGGGGCTTGTTTCTGCCTATCGGTTGTTGACTGGATTTTTAGATTTAGATTAGTGTTGCAATAAAAATGGAGGCAGATGAATGCGAGCTTGGGTTTAAGGGACCTATGATTGGAGAAAGATTTTATATGTCATCAGAAAGAAGTGCTTTGTTTCACTAGATCAAGTTATGACATTTTGATTAAAAAATCACAATGTCAAAAAAGTAAAAAATAAATAAATACATTTAAATATGCAAGGATGAATCGTTCACAAGTTTCATAATATTTAATATGAAATTTCCATTTCATGCTGACTTATGTATAGAGAGAATATTTCTTGAATGAAGTTTTTTTAAATTACATTTTTACTGGAAATTAGGGGACACTTCTACTTTCTACTAGAGTTAAGGTGGCTAAAACTAAGAGATCTGTCCCAGAGACCACTGGATTAGCATGGCAATAGTCTACTCTCCAGTACCTGGAGAGGAGATGATGAATCTTAGTCTATTTGTTTGTATTACCTCCTAGTTCCTTCACATTCAGTATCGCATTTTCAAATGGCACTGCCTTGATGCTGAAACCTGTGGAAGAAAACATGTTGATTTTAAAATTTGCACAAACTTTGTGTGTATATAAATATCACAATTCTCATTTCCAATTTCATTACCAGAGCAAAAACTACTGGCCAAACTAATATAAAGTTCAAACATGATTAAAGACAATATCCATACTTTTCACACATTACAAATAATACATTTTATACATTTATAGCAATATTTTAGTCTAAACCTAAAGTAATCTTGACTAACTATATATCGTTTGAACGCTTTTAGACTCTAGTGAAGGGGGGAGTCTGAAATCCCCTGCCGCTTCAATATACCTGTAAATATCTTAATCAGATTCATAATCAAAGCCTTAATTAATATATATCCTCCTATTTCTAATGATTAATTTCAGTTGATTTTACTCAATAGAACTACTGATTGTTTGTTCTTCTTTTATGTTTTCTAAAGTTTGTATTTGGTCTTTGAGTTGCATCTGGCCTATGTGTAACACAGCCCCTAACATGCTGGAAGTGCAGTAGCAGTGTTTGCTCACTTAGCCCAGCTTCCAGAGATTAAATATGAATTTGTCTTTCATTTTTATTATATTTTATTCATTTTATATTTCCTTTTACTGAAACACTAAAGAATGAAGATGAATATTGCCTGTACTACTGTCTGTACCTCTCACTGAGAGAAAGCACATGCTATCAGCATGTTTTGGTGAAGTGCTTTGTTGAAAAGACTCTCCAACCTTGGGAGAGCTGTGATTCTAGGGAGCGTGTGCAGGCCCAATATTGAAGATGGACATTTTCTGCACACAACACCAGACGTGAAGACGCCTTTCTGCAACCTCCGAGGTCAACAATGATCTAAATCTAGTAATGGGGCGACAACTAGTCTGCCTAGTTTACTGATATGCTCTGCTATTTATCCTTTTGTGGAAATTTACCATGACTGTGCATTTTCTCTGAGCCAATCAGAATCATACACCTTGCAATAAAGACGTGGCTAAACCTTGAAAACAGTATAAAAAATCTTACTGAATCAGTATTGAATACTGAATTTTTTTTAGATATCAACCTAAAATTTGGCACACACGCAATATATATATTTTTATATGTTAAATGTTCATAAACTTAAACTTCTATACCTTTTTTTACTTCTACCATTTTTTTACTACTGGGATGTTTCGCCCTTTATAAAGATACAAAACTTAAGTCTGTGCTCTGAAGTGTCATTTTAATAAAAAAAGTGGGATAGACAGTTTACAGGTAAAACAACTTTTTATTTTCACAAACTTTGAAAATAAAATATTATTAAACTAAGCAAGACACTGGTACTTCAGGATTAGAGTTGAAGAGCTCTGACATACAACAAAGAAGTGTTTTGTATTTTGGGTCTATTCAGTTACTTTTAAATAGCTGCCTATATGGGTGACCCAAGAACAACAAGAATTGTATACAATTTCTGTATGCAAATTTCACAACACATCAGCATGTTGAAACTTTGTATGCATTTTCATGACCCTAAATGGTCACAAAAAAATCACTAAAAATACAATGTAGGTGTCATAAACAGAAGACAGAGGATGGTAAGTTCAACAAAGCTTTATTAAATGCAGGAAGAGTGGAGCGGGGATGCAGAGGTGAGTAGATAAATGGATAGTAGAGTGAATCAGGCTTATCTGGTGACCACAGTTCTATTTCTCATTGCAGGTGAACAGGAGGGCTGGCAGGTCAGCGAGGATACTGGAGTGCAGGTGGAAGACGGGAACTGAAGTAGACGAACGGGATAAGGATGACAAGAGACAGACGACGGATCAGGAACAGGTAGATAACTCAGGTGAGCAGAGTTTGAGTCTGTAGTGTCCATAGAAGAGACCAGACAAGGAGTGAAGCAAGATGGTGGCTTATGAAGGAAAACTGATGAGTGAGTGCAAGTACTGGGGATCAGAATTCCGGTGATTGTGAACTAGTGGGTGGATCTGGTACTGATGGCTGCGTCTTGCTCCATGACAGTACCCACTTCTCCACTTTCAGCTTCTGACGGCCGAAGACGATGACCTCTACCTCTGTGAACAGGGCGATCTGGATGTTCTTGATGGATCTGAATAGAAGTGTGGGGTCGAGGATGTTGTTGCGATTCACCCAGGATCGCTCTTCAGGCCGTACCCCTCCATGTCAATGAGGTATTTCAGTTGCGTCTCCCATCGTCATGAATTGATGATGGACCAGACCCGCTAGATGTGCTCTCTGGAGGAGGAGGTACCTCATCAGCACCAGATCCTGTGTGAGGAGACAAAGGTTCAGTGAAGGGCTTGAGTAGTGATACATGAAGAGAAGGTGAGATACGATACTGTGGTGGTAGGTTGAGACGGTAGGTGACGTTGTTGAGCTGCCTCTGCACAGTGAAAGGACCTATGTAGCAGGGTCCCACACCCTCTCGCTCTGCTGGAACCAGTGGTTCACCTCTTGGGACTTCAAGGGCTTGCCGGACCAGGGAACAAGAGCGGTTTGAAGCCCAGCATGCACTGGAACGGAATAAGCCAAGTCGTAGAGAATTCTGGGCATGCTCCACCCAGGGAAGGAACCGGCTCCAGCTGCTCTGGTGTTGGTGGCAGTATGACTGAAGGTATCTCCCAATCACCTGGATCTTGTGCTCAATCTGGCCATTGGTTTGAGGATGATACCTAGATGATAGACTGATGGTGACTCTTAAGAGCTTGAAGAATGCTTGCCAGACTCGGGAGATATATTGCAGACCTCTGTCAGATACAGTGTCTACAGTTAGACTGATATTGCGGAAGATGTGCTGAAAGAGTGCTTCAGCTGCCTCAAAGGCTGTGGGAAGATCCTTAAGGGGAATGAGCTTGCAGGCTTTTGAAAATCGGTCGACAATGACAAGAATGCAGGTATTGGACTGGTATTTGATGCTGGGAGATCTGTCATAAAATCCATCCCCAGATGAGACCAGGGACTTTGAGGTATGGGAAGTGGAACTAGCTTCCCTTCAGGTAATGACCAGGGAGTGTTGGTGATGGCACAGACTGAGCACCCCTTTACATACTGGGAGACATCCTGGGTCATCGATTGGCCACCTGTAGCATTGTCGAAGGAGCGAGAGGGTTTTCTGATTACCTGGGTGTCCAGAGCCCGGAGAGGTGTGACAAGTGACAGGCGGATACATACATACGCCCCTTTGGACCTCCCGGCAGAGCAGGATCTGAAATCATGGCTTGATGGATCTGCTCGTCAAGGTCCCACTGGATGGGACTAGCTATAATGGATGGAGGGAGGATGGGTTCGGGGAAAGAAGATTCAGGATCCAGTTGGTGAAGACGAGAGTGCACGTCAGCTTTAGAGTTCTTGTGTCCTGGGCGGTATGACTAGGAATTCAAACCGGGTAAAGAATAATGCCCATCTTCCATGACTGGAAGACAGGAACTGAAGTGGACAAACAGGATGCAGATTACAGGAGACAGACAATCACAATTTTGGTGATTGTAAACAAGTGGGTGGATCTGGTACTGATTGCTGCAGAGAGGGCTACCAAAAAGTTTTTATTACCTGACTATTCGCTGTCTTTCCCAAACCAGTGAGGCTCAGTTTGTCGAGTCAAGTCTCGTTCATATTAATGGAAGAGAGGTTGATTGGCTGTCTTGCTCCGTGACAGTAGGTTAGATAGTATTTCAGATAGCTTGAAAAAAGAAATGATAGCTAATTTTTTATCAACTGTGGTTGACCAAATATTTTTCAGTATTTAGTTTTTCTCAGTCGCTTTGGTACATTTCACAAATCATCCTCAATATTTGCAAGGTAAATAAATTTCTCAAAATTCGTACAAATAGCAAAACACCATGGATTACCTGCAAAAGCCAGTCTCTTGCTCAAAATCCTTAGTTCATATCTCAAAAGTAAATATCTGTATCAATGAACAGTGTCAGTGTCATCAGAATGACAAGTCCTTGTGTCATTGTGTATGGATAAGACAGTCAAATTGCTTAGTAATGTTGTCAATATAACTGTAGACTGGAGGGATGTTCTGGTGTAAACTATGGCTAATGTTTTGCTGACAATTATTGTAAATTGTAGGTTACACCTTATTGTATGTGGGAGTTTGATTGCAAGAGATTGGACAATATTCACATTTACGCTTTTACTGTTTGTACTGTAATTTGTTGACATGCAATCTCCTTAGGGAAAACTGTACATGCAGTGCTGTAGGAATTACAGTGCATTCTTCCTACACCTCCTGATGTTCCTGTCTGTTGGGCCACAAATTCTCATCCACATCACAATAAATATCTTTAGAAAAAAAATTTGAATTGAAATGTACTGAAATATGCTTGACATATTACGACAACTTGTTCAACCATTTAGCAAGTAAAGACTTACGCTATGAGTGAGACTATTTGTGAGACAACAGAGACCCATTATAATACATTTTGATCAACATGACATAAGCAATTGATAATGTAGGAAACAGCAGAGCATAGTACTTACTCATTTGCATGGATGTACCAAAGCATTTGCAACTTGTTCAAAGAAATGGGAAACTGCTTTTTTGATGTGCATAAGTGACCCAAGTTAAAACCCAACATAAAATCTAACCAAAAACAATTTATTATTTTGGGTTTATACAATTGCCTTAGAATATTACCAAACTGACCCGCGAACATCACACATAATAGTAATTTTGAGTGTATACAGGTCCTTCTCAAAAAATGAGCATATTGTGATAAAAGTTCATTATTTTCCATAATGTAATGATAAAATTAAAATTTCATATATTTTAGATTCATTGCACACCAACTGAAATATTTCAAGTCTTTTATTGTTTTAATAAATAAATAAATAAATCTCAATAAATTAGCATATCATGAAAAGGTTCTCTAAACGTAATATAATTCTCTAAACGAGCTATTAACCTAATCATCTGAATCAACTAATTAACTCTAAACACCTGCAAAAGATTCCTGAGGCTTTTAAAAACTCCCAGCCTGGTTCATTACTCAAAACCGCAATCATGGGTAAGACTGCCGACCTGACTGTTGTCCAGAAGGCCATCATTGACACCCTCAAGCGAGAGGGTAAGACACAGAAAGACATTTCTGAACGAATAGGCTGTTCCCAGAGTGCTGTATCAAGGCACCTCAGTGGGAAGTCTGTGGGAAGGAAAAAGTGTGGCAAAAAACACTGCACAACGAGAAGAGGTGACCGGACCCTGAGGAAGATTGTGGAGAAGGAACGATTCCAGACCTTGGGGGACCTGCGGATGCAGTGGACTGAGTCTGGAGTAGAAACATCCAGAGACACCGTGCACAGGCGTGTGCAGGAAATGGGCTACAGGTGCCGCATTCCCCAGGTCAAGCCACTTTTGAACCAGAAACAGCGGCCAAAGCGCCTGACCTGGGCTACAGAGAAGCAGCACTGGACTGTCGCTCAAATGTTGCATGTCATTCGGAAATCAAGGTGCCAGAGTCCCGGAGGAAGACTGGGGAGAATTAAATGCCAAAATGCCTGAAGTCCAGTGTCAAGTAACCACAGTCAGTGATGGTCTGGGGTGCCATGTCAGCTGCTGGTGTTGGTCCACTGTGTTTTATCAAGGGCAGGGTCAATGCAGCTAGCTATCAGGAGATTTTGGAGCACTTCATGCTTCCATCTGCTGAAAAGCTTTATGGAGATGAAGATTTTGTTTTTCAGCACGACCTGGCACCTCCTCACAGTGCCAAAACCACTGGTAAATGGTTTACTGACCATGGTATTACTGTGCTCAATTGGCCTGCCAACTCTCCTGACCTGAACCCCATAGAGAATCTGTGGGATATTGTGAAGAGAAAGTTGAGAGACCCAAGACCCAACACTCTGGATGAGCTTAAGGCCGCTATCGAAGCATCCTGGGCCTCCAAAACACCTCAGCGGTGCCACAGGCTGATTGCCTCCATGCCACGCCGCATTGAAGCAGTCATTTCTGGAAAAGGATTCCCGACCAAGTATTGAGTGCATAACTGAACATAATTATTTGAAGGTTGACTTTTTTTGTATTAAAAATACAATGCTCGGAGGCATCTGGGATGGACCATCACACAGTGGAAACGTGTACTGTGGTCAAATGAATCAGTATTTCAGGTATTTTTTGGGAGGAATGGATGCCGTGTGCTCCGGACCTAAGAAGAAAAGGATCATCCAGACTGTTACCAGCAACAAGTCCAAAATCCAGGGTCTGTCATGTGGTATGGGGTTGTGTCAGTGCCCTTGGCAAAGGTAACTTGCACTTCTGTGAAGGCACCATTAATGCTGAAAAGTACATAGAGATTTTGGAGCATAATATGCTGCCTTCAAAAAGACATCTTTTCCAGGGACGTCGATGCATATTTCACCAAGACAATGCAAAACCCCATTCTGCACACATTTCAAAGTCCTGGCTGCGGAGGAAGAGGGTACGGGTACTTGACTGGCCTGCCTGCAGTCCCGACCTGTCTCCAATAGAGAATGTGTGGCGCATTTTGAAGCAACAATCTGAGGGTTCAGTGTCTAAAGAAAAGGAGCATTAATTCACGCGTCGCCGTAAATTTGATTGACAGGCGATCTGAAAAATCATATCGCCGAATCTGCTGTTTTGTCCGACAAAGCAGTCAGGAGAGTAAGTAGATTAACAGTGACTTGAACTTGAAAAACGGTGTGTACTGATGTCTTTATGTGGTTAAAACAACATTTATTTTAGTGTTCATTCATTTTAATTTAATTTAATAAACTAGAAGGAAGAGATGATCGGTTCACGAGCAGCTTTAACTGAGGCGCTACAGCGAAAACAACACATTAAAGAGCCACAAAACGGTATTTATTGTTTACATTTCTTAAAGAAAAATGACAATTTGAAAGTGAGATTTTGTTTCATATCAAAAGTAACTTGCGCTGTCCTTTATATCGGCGAGTTGTCAGTTGTCTGTATGAGACTGAGTGGTTGGCTGATTCTCGTCACTAGGACCTGTGTTTTCATCAATATCCCTTTTGTTTATTTCCGAACTATCGCGCTCCCGCGACGAGTGAAAGATGTGATTAAAAGGCACTTTGTCATTGGCTGAGGGTGAAGCCCTGAATTTTGTCCTTTCAAAATAAAGGCAGAATTTGATTTTTTTTTTAATCAAAGTCATTTAAAAAATAAATCGTGAACAGGGTGAATTGAGATCGCAATTTTATAACGATTTATCGTGCAGGCCTAATTGAAACAGTGATTAGTAAACTGAAGATGACCGCTGCCCATTTCAGCAAGTCAGCTGTTGATAGCTACCTGTTGTAGAAGAAACAAAAACAGCTCGAAGTTAAATCGCATAAGCTCATAAATGACTGCCCCACCCGATGAAACAGCACATGTGATCGATCAAGCCCTGGAGCAGCAAGCACCTGTGGCCGCTGTAATCTTTGAAAAGAAGATGTCTGGTGTTACTTTTCTATCATTAAGATACTATACTATTTTTGTTTAAACTGATATTTATAATTAGTTTTTGGTTTAATTTAAATTTGATAGTAATTTTTTATTAATTTAGTTTATTTCTTTTATTTTAAATGAATCAGATGGTTATTTACAGGTTAAGAATGTTCTTCAATTTTTCAAGACTGCCACTGAGGCGTTGTCAACAGACAAATACCCGACTGCGTCTGCTGTCCTTCCTTTGCAACAAGTTCTTGTAAGGCAGCTCCAACCAAATTCTAATTACAGCCTGGCAGTGAAAGAATTGAAAATGAAAAATCTCTAGACCCAGAGCAGTGCTGAAGAAAGCATCAAGTCTTAGAAGCATGAGATGGATATGTATGAACAAGAAGCGATGCTACCCGCTGACGAAAACCCTTTCAGTTAGTGGCAAAAATTGTGCGGTATTAATCCACATATTGTGTAGCTGGCAAAGGCATACTTGACGATACCTGGCAATATGTAGATGTTTAGTGAGCGGATTTCTTCTGAATTTGGAATTTTGTGTTAATGTAGTACAAACATTACCCTGTCTGTTGAAACATGTTTTCTCAGGTTACTGATGCACTTACACAGTTTTATGCACTTTTGTTACCCAATTTTCATTGCATGCACATTAAGGACATTATAATTTATGTAAGATTAAGAACCGTTGTTTGAAAAAGTATGCACTTTAAAAAGTGAATGTCATATAATTCCAATAAAACATGATTCTTGAGGTGGTTTATATTTGCTTATTGTGCAATAGCAGACAAAACAGTACTTTTTACCTCTAACATTAAGTATTCAAATATAATTCGAATTTTGCTAATATTTCAGAAAGAATAATGCCCTAATGCCCAGACTTAATAAAGTGTTACACATATGTTTTACTTCTCAACTGTTTACTTTAACTTAAGACATTTCCGACTGTTTACGAGGCTATCTGCAGAGACAGGCATTTTGACATAATTTTTTGGTATGAATTTGTTCATTCGAGTGCAAGAAGACATGAAAGAGAACTCAGATCAGCAAAATATTAATATTTGTAATAATAATTAATCATAAATATAAATAAAAATTATATTCTATTTGAATACATTTTAAAATGTAATTTACTGTGAGGAAAACAAGTATTTGAACACCCTGCTATTTTGCAAGTTCTCCCACTTGGAAATCATGGAGGGGTCTGAAATTGTAACGTAGGTGCATCTCCACTGTGAGAGACATAATCACAATGTATGATTTTTTAACTATTTATTTGTGTGATACAGCTGCAAATAAGTATTTGAACACCTGAGAAAATCAATGTTAATATTTGGTACAGTATCCTTTGTTTGCAATTACAGAGGTCAAACGTTTCCTGTAGTTTTTCACTAGGTTTGCACACACTGCAGGAGAATGTAATGTATTCCTGTGATGGCAAAGCTGAATTTTCAGCATCTTACTCCAGTCTTCAGTGTCACATGATCCTTCAGAAATCATTATAATATGCAGATTTGCTGCTCAAGTAACATTTATTATATATATTTTTTATTATTATCACCATCAATGTTGAAAACAATTGTGCTCCTTAACATTTTTGTGTAAATAATGATACTTTTGTCAGGATTATTTGATTAATAGAAAGCTCAATGAACAGCAGTTATTTGCATTTCTTAAATGTATTAATTACATGTATTAAAGCATTTATTAAATATAAATACTTTGTAATTACTATATAATAAATGTCTTTCCAGTAATCATTGATGAATGAAAGAATATTCATTTTAAATCAAAAAGTATTTTAATCTTACCACAAATGTTTGGTACAGCTTATTTGTATCAAATGTTAAGGATCAAAAACGTTTTCAATATTGATAATACATTTTTTATATTAAAAACATTTATAATAATAATAATAATAATAATACAAATATTTCTTACCATATGACTGCTCCCTTATTTCTGTTTAACGCAACTAAAAACATGTGAAACTGAACCTCTAAAGCCCACATTCATTTAAAGCTAAGTTTTGTAAGGCAAATTTTATCAAATGCTGAGCAGGTGAGAAGCTCCATGTAGGTCTGCTAGTGCAGGCTAGCGGCTCTGACAACTTAATCTAACCATAACCATGTTTCCACAAGAGCTGCCAAATAGCACATCACTATTGTAGTTACTGCTTCACTAGACAGAGACAGGTGTTCGTTCCAAAGACGAAGGGCAATCATCACTGGATGCACATTATGGGTTTGTGTACCGTCTAGCCGTGCACTGTATACATCACACTCCGACTGTTAAGACGTGCCGAAGAAAGCCTGACACAATTGTGTCTTCTCTTGTGAAAAGAAGCATTTGTGTTGTTGGTAAAAACAGAAGTGATGTCGTCCATCTCAAGAGGTGAAGATATTCATGAATACACCAGCCTGTCGCCAAGAGCTCTAATGAAGTCAACAGTCTTTTCACAAGGAAGAAAGTCTGTGTGACACAACCCAGATGTTCACAAAAACAGACATACATACGCACAAAGAGCTCCTCCGAAAGTGTGCTCTTTCTTTGGTAAAGTAGCATAGCGTTCAACGGGAGGCTCTGAGGTAACCTGCAGCAATAACGTTAAACATATTTCAGTGGTCAGAGAGTCTGAAGCACACATGGTGACAATGAAGAGATTTTGCAGACGTTCCAGAGCACTGAAAAAGTATAGTGCCGAAGATATGATATACGTACCGAGTACAAGTGTGGAGGTTTAGGTAAATGCACTTCAAAAATAGTTTTTTGGACTCGAGCCCAAGGATCTGAGGTTTGTATTACTTGTACGCTTAGTCTTTTTAGGTCTTGCAGCTAAATATGTGTTGTTTTTTTTCTCATTTTCATTCCATTGAAAAGCTTTTTGGTAAAAATGCTGCAGTAGAAAGCTGCAGAGAAATGTTCAACCTGTCCTCCAAAAAAAAACGACTCTATAAGTCGTTTTGCAAGCATCTTTTTACGACCTATATTAACGTTTTAAAGTCATGCGCCCTCTAGCTGGCATAAAAATAATGACAGTGGTGCTTTACGTCTGACGTCATGAATTGACGTATGCCTGTCATTACCAATCAAAATGTGTGTTCATTTTAATGCAATGTGTGGACTTTTTACCACCATTTGTCATATTTCCATTAAGCAAAAATATTTTTATTTATTTATAACTACACCCACCCCATCCCTAAACCTACCCAGTGATTTATAGTGCATACACACTTTATGAGCACATGTGTTCCCTGGGCTCGAACTCACGATTGCATGAGCACATGTTGTTGTACTATATTCCAATGCTTTACCAATTGAGCTATGCAAAACATGAAATATTATGCAAATAAAAGGCAAAAATGCTTTAAAATGAAAGAGTCCTGTTGTCAATAGGAGAACAACTTAAGCAAACGCTCTATGTGTCGTATTTCATTAATTAAAATATCGTCGATAGGGGCGCGATTTTACTGAACGCTCCTATGTGTCGTATTTCAAGGAAGTGACAAACGACCTATATAGGCGTACTGGTTGGAGGACATGTTGGAAATGTTATATTACCTGTGGTTGGTATCGTGCCATCACTGATCTCATTGCACAAGCGAGATAGCAGACTGGTCTTGCCGGCACCGCTCAGTCCAATGCACACTACATCATACTCCGGTCTAGGTGGAGGGGGGGCCTTACAGCACAATTTCTGGAGACACTAATAATACAAAAACAGAGAAAAGACAAACATGGTTAGTGACTATGAGTGGTGCACTTTTCACTATAGCATCCTGATAAGGCTAAAATGAGAAAATGTTTGCCAAAAAAAAAGACAGTCTGAAAATAAACTGAGGAGCATGAGCTGACAAATGCTAATGAAGTACCAGAGAGAGATGAACTAATGCGGTGATTTGAAAGCAACACATCTGGAGGAGACCTCCAGAACTGACTTCATTGATAAAACGGGACATGAAATTTACCACACAGCTGTTGCTTTCTCAGTGACTGCGTTTACCAGGATCCCTTTCATTTTGTTAAAACGAACCGATTTAAACATTTATAACCTTTTTTGTATGAAGATGACATTAAAACATTTTAGGAAACTTTCTACAATTTATTTTTTATTTTGCTTTCAATTTTATAATTTTACTCTTGTCCCATACCAAGATTTTCAATCTTTGTATATGAAATGCACATTAAAATATATATATATATAAAAAAAAAAGTGAATGTAGTTATAAATAGTGAAAACATTTCCACCTTTCAAAAGTAAGTGTGCTTGTTTACTAAGGAGACTACAGTGTCAGTGAAAAACATGCTTGAGATGAAATTGTTAAAATATAGTTAAAAAAAATATATATATTTTACTCTGTAAACAGGCATGCGCATATTGAACAAGCCCTTAGAATGGCAGAAAGGGTGTTTAAATATAGAGCGAAATTGGGGTTATTGGCAAAAATTCAATTGGGATTTGCTTAAAAAATGTATGACATTTATCCGATAAAAGAATAATGTTTAATATGTTTACCTTATAGGTTGTGTGGAGATTAAGCATAACTGGTGTAAAATCATGCATGCAAAAATAATAGATGATTTACTGACACTCCTGAAATAATGTGGCTGAGACCTCCTTTCCTATTGCTTGATATTAGGGCAGGCTTTATTGTAGAATTTGCTTGCCCAAACATGTTAAATAGATTGTTACAAGACAGTCTAACGCAATCTGTGTCTGTTTAAGGGGGAGGGTGTGGAAAAGAGAGAGAGGCATGATTCTGAAAGCTTGTGTCCTCATGGAAGCAGACAGACCTGTCACTTTATGAATCACTGTCTCTGACTGGAGGCCTGCTGGGAGACATTAGGAGGCAAATGCAGTGTGAACCGTGAATGGGACGGTTAAAGCTGGTGTGGAGAGATCAGTATACAGAACTAAAAAGAGATATCTTTTATTAGCAGGACAGAACTAGCCTAGGCCAGGCAGGACTTGATTCTGGCCTTGACCTCTGGATTATTTCAAACCACATGGAAACCTACCTTCATGAAGACCAGTTTATTTTAAAATAGAGAAATACTACTTCAGAAGAATGTTCACTTGGAATGTGAATACAAATGTTCTGAATTCCGATAAGGGCAAAATTATATCTGGACAAAATATATGATAAATAGAAGATGCAAACAGTGTGGAATTTGAAAATATCTTTTAAATCTCCAAATGCCAAAATGTACATCAAGAGACAAGAAAATACATTTCCAATCTCAGACTTTATTTATATATTTAGATAGAAAGTATACTAAAAATGTATATATGAAAAAATATAAGTTCAAAATCAAAGATTATATTCATGCAAATTTCTATTAAATGTTGTTTTTCTATTAATACATTTGAAAATAAATTTGAGTTTGTGTAACAGCAAAAGTGTTGTTGGCCATCTAAGTTGTGCCACAAAGACCCGTCTTCTGTCATTACCGCTCACTCATGTATTATGTAATTCTTCCTGAATCCTTACAGGGAAAGGCTTGTAGGCAAACAAATGTGTCATTTGCTCTGGTGTTCTTCCATCAGTAAAAGCCTAAATTGCTTTCACAGGCACTTCTTCACAGGAACTGCCACAGAGAGGCCGTCCTACATAGTCGGTGGCCGCACATGCTTCTGCTTTGTCACACAACAACCTGGACATCTGGTTCTGTAAGAGGCTGATGAATTTACCTATTCACCCCACCTTCACTTACAGTGCTCAGATGGGATGATAAATTTACATCAGTTGCTCAAGGCACGTCCTGGAGCTTTGACCCCGCGGCCCACAGGAGCACAGGGCCACACACTTCAGTGCCTCATGCTGTCGCAGTAGAGCAAAATAAAAGATTTCCCAGGTGTCTGAGAAGTCGCATTTCAGACAACTGTTTGGTCAGGATTTTTCTCGTGCCAGTAGGCAGGTTGAAACTAAGGCTGCCAAAAAGGATTCTATATGTTGAGAAACGCTAACACTTGATTGATTCTTTTGGCTCTAGTCATTCGTACTGGATACGTTTAACTGTCCGAGAGCTACGAGACGTTACCTCACCGATGTTGGGGCAGTTGTAAAAGCTGATTAACAGCTTTTTATGTAAATGAAGACGTTAAAAGGTATAAATATTCCAGCCTGACAACAGCTGAGACATGGCTGAGGTGCATTTTCAGATGAAATGTTTCGCTAAAAGGTACGCAAAAAAGAAAAAAATTCTCTCAGGCCCCCTTATCCCACCCAGCTTTCCATTTAAAAAAAAAAGATGTCAAGACATCAAACGGCTGATGTAATTAAAAGGCCTGGCAGAGATCCAGGTCCTGGCACCAAAACAAAGATACAACAGCGCTAGAATCATCCAGCACGGCAGACAGGAGAACACAGCTGGGCCAAATCCACTCAGTATTGCCACAATATTGAATCTTCAGCCCTTATGGAAGCAGCACTGAACAATACGCTACTGCAAAAACAACTCCCTGCCTGCCAACTTTTCCTGAATGGAACCCTCGGCTGAGTGAAGGGGACCCTGTCTGCTCCGTCCTATAAAGAAAAACAGTCGTCTGACTTCCATCATGAGAAAAGTAACACGCTTTGCACTCGGCTATGACAACAGTGATCGCTTGGCGGGGTTATTGGCGAAAGACTTAATCCTTACAAACACATACTGTATAGAGATACTGTTGGCTGGGTGGGGAGGGGGGCCTAAGGGTCCGTCTGTCCCCCGGACATGCGATGGCCAGCCGTTGCTCACTTGTCTGCTCTATTTTAAATGACAGCTTTGTATTTTTAGAGCCAATAAATGAGGGGGCGAGAGCGAGGGAAGCACCACGCAGACAGACAGGGCTCACATTTCACTCGTTTGCCCTCTGAGAGTGTGGAGACAGAGCAGACGTCTGCCATTGGAGCATCAGGCAAGGATGCCATCCTGTTTTCCCCAACTGCACCTCTAAGCATTGCCCATCACCATGGCTTTGACAGTGACACTTTGGCACCTCAAAGGATTGCTGCATTCCTGCATCGCTAAAAATGGCAATTCTGTTATTTACTCACCCTCATATCATTACAAAACAGTACAGTTATTTTAACCATGGAATCCATCTTCACATATTTTTATTTTTTTATACAACATGTTGGATATCAAAAACATTACAAATATTGTTATTAATTTGCAACATAGGGCAAGATTTAAGATTTTAAATAAAATTTTGGTCTTGTCTAAGGATACACTATAAATCAGTAATATATTCGTTATATATATATATACGCTACTGCAAAATATATATATATATATATATATATATATATATATATATATATATATATATAATCAGGAATTAATGCAGCATATATCACACTAAGTGATGTTTTTTAAAAAAGTAAAAATGCAGCATGTCTCCTGTGATGGGTACGTTTAGGGGCAGGGGCAGTGTAGGGGGATAGAAAATACGGTTTGTACAGTATAAAATGCATTACGCCTATGGAATATCCCCACATTTCACAAAAACAAACATGTGTGTGTGTGTGTGTGTGTGTGTGTGTGTGTGTGTGTGTGTGTGTGTGTGTGTGTGTGTGTGTGTGTGTGTGTGTGAACATCTATTTTGACATAATGTACACTATAGTGAAACGGCTAAATTTACTTTTAGCAAATTACATTTTTCTCACATTTTTAATTTAGAATTATTACAAAAAATATATAATTAAAGAATTTCAATATCAGGCTTTTTCAGTCTCATCCATAACATGAAAATAACCATAACATGATCTGCTCATCAGTATCAGGCAGAATTTATAACTGTATCACTACATAAAACTATCGACTTGGACTACAGCACATTTGGGCTGCGGTACTGAATTCAGCACAATCCTGAGCCTAGATGAATCTCCTTTCTAAAGCCACATGCATCAGGTTCATCTTTCACTGATCGGGAGGGTGTGTCTCTTGAAGTGAAGACATAGATCATCTCCCCGCATTCAATAGATGGCACACTGAAGCCAGCCCCTCTTTGCCTGATCAGCGTATTCCATCTTGCTATTAATTTAGGGTGTGGAGGTAACCTGCTCTAGATTTAATGGCACATTGGAAAATTATTAGAACAAAATTGTGCCAGCAATGACCAACAAATATAAAAATGCCTAGCTATAATCGATCACAGCAAAGAGCCAAGCAGCTTTAGGTCATGCCAAGACAAGTCCATAATGAACAACATCTGATAAAAATAGCACTGCAGGGTGGAAAATATTGCAGTAAAATGTGCATAGGTCCACAGGCTCACTTCAGGACATCAAATTTCACTAAGATGCATTGACAATGCAATCCAAAAGCTGCCTTGTTGAGAAAAAAATTCTAAATGCAACATGGAGTCGAATAACAAGGTAACTAAAAATCAACACAAATAACAACCCTCATGATGTGAGGAGACTCACTGTCTGGGGCCAAGAATATTTGTGACTCTCGTATTTGTGACTATTTCTCATTATTGTGACCTTATATCACAGAATTGACTTTCTCGTAATGTGACTATATATTCTTATTTTTCCATCGCATTTTAACATGCCTTTTTTAGATGAAACAGACAGGTATCAGAACATCTTAGCAAGTAACATTTAGGCTACTGCATTAATTCCTGATTCATATCTGGAACACAAACAAAGGTAATACAATATTTTATGGAGGAGTTATCAGGTTAAAATTGGGTTTATAACCAATTCTGATAAGATCATAAAAAGTCAAAGTATGAATGTAAAGCGGTCATTACAAGGTTCTAGGGTTCTCTCATACTGCAAAAAGTGCACAAAAAGATGTAATGCAGTAGATGCTATGCATAACTGCAGATTATGTGTATGTTTCAATTACAACGTTGATGCATTTTCAGTGCATTTTGGGGTCAGTCAGGCTTGTTTTTATTGTGTCCAAAACAGACTACAGTAAGGGCGAATGAGCTTGTGAGTGGGGGAGGGGCGGTCGGGAGCAACTCCAGACGCAGACACAGACCCAGGCAGACCAGTCTGAGCCTGGCATTCCCAAACAGACCTCACTATCATCCCAGCCGGCGACCCTTCCCTGCCCAGACACCCGCTAGCAACACTTGTCTGCAGGGCTCAGAGGTGACCTTTGAATTGACAGCGCTTAATATGAATGTCCAGATGGAGCAGCAGTGTAACACACACCAGTCATAACACGGCCCTGACTACACTCCAGCTCATAGTGAGAGTCCGTGGCCGCCTGGGTGATGGAGGCGGGGGAGTTACCTTCATTCATCTCTTTACTCTTCATGTTGATGTTTGTGGCTTACAGAGGGTTGGCAAGCGTAGGGACGGAGATGGGGGGAGCGGTTATAAGGACCGTGATGGAGCACGAGTTTGTGCCAGTATAGTGCCAAGCCACATATGGAGGAAGGCGAAAAATAATTGCCAGTGAGACTGTTGTGTCCACACCATACCTTGCTGTCTCCATACCAACCAAAGGCTGTTTACTGCAGTGTCTGCTGGATAAATCTGGAGGGCTACTACTTTTGAAACTCAAAGAGTATCAAGTTCACTGTGCTCCTATAATTAAAAACGGAAAATGTTTCCCATATTACGGATTTCAGTGTATTAAAAGTATGAAAACAGCAAGCTTTCCTACTTACTGAAAGTTGTTCTACATTGGGAGGGTTGAATGATGACACATTTATAGGCAAAAGTTTAACACTTACTTTCCTCAGAAATTTATTCTCCCAATGAATTGTCTGAATGACGAATAATCTACCATGAAGAATTCATAAATAACCATTTGGTTATAACCATACTTTTAGGGGCATAACGGTTTGTCACTAAGGAAGTAACCTTAAGGGATAGATTTGAACCTTAAAAAAGGTGCATAATAGTACCTTAAGGGTACATATTAATACTTTAGAATAGCAAGGGGTAGATGGGGTACAAAGTTGCCCCTTTAACTCTTTCCCGCCAAACACAGAATTTTACGGGTGTCCCTGTTTTCACTGTTATACGCTAGGGGGCGCTATTACACATCTTATGAATGAGTACAGAATCTTCTGATCAAAACACAGACGACGACGACGCAAAAAAAACAAACCGAATAATCGTATGTAATCAAATGCATATGTAAAATAAGGTAATCATCAACATTAAACAGCATATAAATCAAAACCTAATGTTACTGAATGAAATGTCGACCCAGGATGAGCTTTAGGACTGTACAAAGAGTAGGGTTGTTGATAGACTCGATCTACTCCATCTGTGTTTGATCATCCTTCTGAATCTGATCTGGATAAAGTCAAAAATTAGATTTTCTCACCTTTTTGCTCAAAATTATGCTTTTTTAATGGAACTTACCCATTTGGGCCATAATATTTTGTGAAAATTATCAAAAACCCTGTAGGTGGCTGGCAGGGAAAGAGTTAAGAGTAATGCCCCAGTGACAAGCTATTGCCCACACAAAAATACATTTTTGCACATATTTTTCTGACAGTGCAGTTATATAATTGCTTTTGACAATGTCTTTTGTAGTACTTTGCAACATGTTTATCCTATAATATATGTTTTCATACTGGCAACCTGTGCCTCTAAAGATCTTCCACACTTCAAGAACCACTTCTCTAATGTTCACTATGTAGGGCTACAACTCCCCCTAGCTACCACTGTATGTACTTGGCTCTGACAAGCCCTGCTGTTATGTATTACAAACTGACCATATTTTACCTCATTAATGATATGTTCTGAATTGCATACCTCACCGACATGAAAGGCAATTGTTTCTCAACGTTGTAATGACAATGATAAGCCAAGGTATGCATGTAGTTTCCATCACATACCGAGACTTTACGATTCATGAAACTGCGAGTCCAGTGTCCAGATCCATTTTCTCTCCTTAATAAAAACATTCCTTCAATTTGCAACGCTACTCTGAAAACTTTTTTGCTCAGTCTCAGTGTACTTTTTATTATGCAGTTCCTAAACAAATGCATACAAGGAAAGCAAGAACATAATACAGTAAAATGACGCGTTACATAATCACCCCAATCAATAACAAAAAACAAAACAAAAATGGAGCTGGATGATTTCTATTATAAACATGTCTTATGTCGCGTCAAGCCCTTTCCTAACACAAATTTTCCGACAGAGGTTAAAAACAGCCCTGTAAAACATTTGGAGTGAGGACAGGCAAAATATTTCTCACTAGGTGATCCTCTTGTTGATGTTGATATCAGGTTACTTGTGGCTGGCCACATGAAAGAACCCAAGTAACATACATACATGGGCGTCTTCAGTTCCCCTCCAAGACCTCAACTTAGCCCCTGTGGCCCTTTATCCAAAATAGGAGAAACCCTAGACAATGGAGCGGTAGTCTTTACTGTCATGGCCCACGACAGCACCCCAGCTGCGCTCACATGCACCACAAACACTTCAGCCTCATCACAGGGGATTATCAAACCCTGTGCAGCCATTGTTCTGACCTACCTTGGGTGGCTCAGCTTCACCAAAAAGCTCTCTTTAATGGGCCATTTCTTTGGGCTGTAGCCCCCAATGTCTGCATAAGGCCAATGTGTGGGGAGGTGACAAACCCCCAGAAAGGAATGGGGGGGTTGTATGCAGCTGTAAATCTTGATGTCACTGACGGGAAGGCTGTTGCGGAGCATTACCATAAATCTGACAAACGCTAATTTGATGGGAGGCTGTATCTGTCTGGGCTCAGGCTGGTCTAGACGGCCTATTGAGAGATCCTATGGCAAGGGGAACTTTTTGTTCCCCCACCAGGACCATCTGGATAAAGCAATAAGAGGCAAGCGGCACAGTTCACGCACTGATCAAAGTGGGTCTTTGCAATTGTGATGGGTACATTGCCCAGTTCACCTTTAAATACACAGTGCGTGGTTCATTTCAACTGAGGTGTTTTTCAAGAAATCACCATGTACAGAATCGATTGGAAGTTGCCTTGATATACACACTGATGGGACTAACGTGAACTAAAAGAATAGTTTACTTTTAAAATGTAAATTATGTAATTATTTACTCACCCCAATGTCATTTGAAACCTGTATGACTTTTTTCCTCCTTGTGAATTTTGAAGAATGCATAGAATAAAACAACCAGTACAAAAAGTTATCCATTTAATGAGGAACAGACCAAAGTTTAAGTCAAGATTCACTGATATCCACTCAAGCTCTCCTTGTCACATTAATGAGAGAAGTAACAATGCTTGAGTCTCTCTTTTATTTTGTATTTCAACTCAACAAAACTATTCTGAATCATTTGATCTTGAATCAAACTGATACAACTGACGATGTTTAACTCGGTGACTTGGTCACACTAGTTAACAGTTCACTGGAGGGGAGGATTATCAGTGAATAAGAAAATGATTCGAGTTTGACTATTCTTCAAACAAAGGTAGTGTATGACTTCAGAATAGGGGTGGGCAATATACCAGTAGACACTAGCCTGACGTGGTCATACTCAATTCTAGTCAGAATATGAGTCTGATACCACTCCATTGCGCTTTGATTATCGGGGCGTGATTCAACCGAACCAGGAAACATCTCAATTGGATAGCCCTAAAGCTAATCAGAGCAACGGAGTAAGTGACGTGTGTTGAGCGACGCATAGTAGTGGGAAGTTCGGATCATTTTACGGACTCGGATCTTTGAATCTCCTTCAGCAAAATGAACAAATCTTTTTTCAAGTAATTTTGTTCATTTCAGCAGAATATCATTAAAATGTCACATGTTAAATTCCCCAACACATCTAGTACTTATGCAAACGTTGATCACATTTGGAATAAAAAAATAATTATAAGCTAATGCAGGCCAAACCATTTAAGCACGTCTGTTCCCTGGAAAGATTAGTAACGTTACACCTCTCCTGTCTTTGGGTTTGAGTCGTTAGTTCCGTCATCAGTGTCTGCATGCAGTCCCGAAAACAAAACTGATTAGTTCACCTCTCGAGTCTCCGGGTTCCAGTCATTCGTTCTCACAGCCCCATCGGCTGAGTGCAGAAGATCCTGTACAGAACCGATGGCCTGTAGCGCATGCACGGTCAACACCAACTGATCAAATCGCTCTCTGAGACAACTCATTATTCCCGAGTCATATTTATGATAAGTTCAAAAAGAACGAATCGTTCATGAACGACACATCACTAATGCATAACTTAGTTGACAACAGATCTCAACTGCACACACGCTGGAAGTAGTAAAAGAAGAAAAATCATCATTTTTGAGAGGAACAGTTCTCAGTTTAGGATTAGAACGAATTTAACCCAAGCGCTCTTTGGTGAAGTCAATGCTTACGTTACTGTTTATCATCTGTCCATCATCGTCTAAAGCCCGCCCTGACAATTTCATTGGTCCGAAAACAGTTTCTATTCGGGCATAATTACTCCTCGATGGATCGAATCCAGACCGAATTGCCCGACCTCAAATGTTGTGGGTGGGGCTAAATTCAGCTGGCATTTTGGACTATTATCTCCATCACAGTTACGCTCACGTAATGTTGCTGGGCTACGACGTCACAAAAGCTCTCTGACTGTTTCTCAGTGCTGTCTGAAAGACGCGTGGCATGAAGCCACTGCTTATAGACTATGTGAGAACAGAACTTAGTGCTTTTTGCTACCTAAATAGGCTTGAACTGTTAAATATACACACCTATGTGTCAAAATGACCATGTATTTGCAAGTAAACACAGTAATTTATAATGGATCTGTGCAGTGACAGCATCCAAATTTAGGCCTACCTGCTGTTATTATTATTGATAATCAAACAACAACAAAAATCTCTCATTGCTCTTGACGGAAGCACTTTTTTAACTTTAATTAGAATATATGTATATATATATATATATATATATATATATATATATATATATATATATATATATATATATATATATATATATATAAACACAGTAAAGACAGTGCAGTGGGTTTTTTTTAAATAACATTTACTTTTTATGTAGTATTTCTTATTTCTAGTGCTCAAAGTTTTTACAAGTAGGTCTATTTCATTTTCTGTCTTTGTTCTAATCTAGTTATTTTTCTTTACTCTTTCTTTAACAGTTTTTTTTATGATATTGTAAATGATGGGTCAAAGGTTTCAAATAAAAAAAATATTTTTTGGGGGGAATAACCATATCAGTCAGTCATACAGGTAGAGCTGGGTGATAAAATGGTGTGATGATGATAATTACCACAATGTAATTTTCCGTAATAAAATTATAACAAGTTAGAAAAGTGTTCAATATAATATTTATGCACCATGCAAATAATGCATGCATGTTTCAAACCGTAGCACGGTGCCAATAACATAACTGCCGTAACTGTTGCGTATGAGAAACATTAAACAGCAAATTCTACCACTAAACAGCACTGTGAGTGAAAAGCGTTCGAGTTAAGTGAAGAGTTCTCACGAATCAAATGCCTATATGATATAAACTATAAAGCCAGATGAAACATCATTGACATTCTCCCCAACACTTACTGTCATGGTTCTGTCACTTCAGTCTGGTTTATTTTTGGTTTTGTGACAGAGCCCTGACACTCCTGTATTGTCTTGTCTTTGTATGAGCTTATGGTTTCGAGTGTGCTTGAGCCGTGAAAAATGCAAATTACAAACAATGACAAATACTATAATTAAATTAATTAAATAATTAAATGTGAGAAAAACTGCATAGTCTTCACTCTATGAATTAACTATAGACGGATCCTTAATAAAATATATTAAAAGGTATTCAGTCAAGCATTGGGTGATTTTCTATTGTTATTTAATTAACATTAAATCACACCGATTATTAGGCTGCCAGTCTGGCCCTTTAAGACCTGAATGGATCCAATACATTGGAATAAATCCGATTTCTTTTTACAAGCGGTTTATGTTCACCTAAGACATACCTGAATGTGTTTAAGTGTATACTTGCCAGGACATGCATTTTTACATATTTTTGACCATTTCTACCCAATATCCTGTGCTTTATTTTCTCATGCATGCACTTTGTTGCTTCCTTTGTCAAGCGCTGCGAGAATATTTGACTGTTCTGCTGCCATTGTTTAATGAATGTAAACAGTGGAAGCAGAGCTCTGCACTCACGTCCTGACTCCTACTGTCACACATGGACGCAAATTAAGAAATACAGTTCTTATTAGAGTGCTGTCATTCTTAAAAGTACCGGTACTAATAACATTTCATTTCTGAGCCACCCTGCGTGTTCGTGTCGTGTCTTATTTGAGGACATAGCTTGTGATTTGTGTTCATTAGCCATGTGCTTGTGTTTTTTTTTTGTTAGGTGGGAGCGCGTCATGTTTGTTTCTTTGTGTCATCTGCTCTCATTTCTATCGTCTAACCCCAACCTTCATGTTATCTGATAATTGGTTAATTTGCTCCACCTGTCCTCCGTGCCTGCTTTGTTTGCTCTCCCTATTTATTCTCCTTGTGTGTGCAGTCCTGTGCAAGTTTGTCATCTAATGTTTGTCATCGTGATTAAAGGGTTAGTTCACCCAAAAATGAAAATTCTGTCATTAATGAGATGAACGGAGGTCTTACGGGTTTGGAACGACATTAGGGTGAGTCATTAATGACAGAATTTTCATTTTTGGGTGAACTAACCCTTTAATCATATCCAAAATAAAAGTTTGTGTTTACATAATATACACTCACCTAAAGGATTATTAGGAACACCATACTAATACTCTGTTTGACCCCCTTTCGCCTTCAGAACTGCCTTAATTCTACTTGGCATTGATTCAACAAGGTGCTGAAAGCATTCTTTAGAAATGTTGGCCCAAATTGATAGGATAGCATCTTGCAGTTGATGGAGATTTGTGGGATGCACATCCAGGGCATGAAGCTCCCATTCCACCACATCCCAAAGATGCTCTATTGGGTTGAGATCTGGTAACTGTGCGGGCCTCACTGTCATGTTCAAGAAACCAATTTGAAATGATTCGAGCTTTGTGACATGGTGCATTATACTGCTGGAAGTAGCCATCAGAGGATGGGTACATGGTGGTCATAATGTCGGCCCATTCTCCTCTGACCTCTAGCATCAACAAGGCATTTTCGCCCACAGGACTGCCGCATAACTGGATGTTTTTCCCTTTTCACACCATTCTTTGTAAACCCTAGATATGGTTGTCCGTGAAAATTCCAGTAACTGAGCAGATTGTGAAATGCTCAGACCGGCCCGTCTGGCACCAACAACCATGCCACGCTCACAATTGCTTAAATCAAGTTGGTTGATTAGATAATTGCATTAATGAGAAATTGAACAGGTGTTCCTAATAATCCTTTAGGTCAGTGCATGTGTACTAGGTATAATTATTAAGTATTTATAAATACACACATGCATGTACCTGTATATATAAGAAAAAAAATGTTAATTATATATATATACTGAACAAAATTATAAACACAACTCTTTTGTTTTGTCCCCAATTTTCATGAGCTGAACTCAAAGATCTAAGACTTTTTCTATGTACACAAAAGGCCTGTTTCTCTCAAATATTGTACACAAATCTGTCTAAATCTGTGTCAGTGAGCACTTCTCCTTTGCCAAGATAATGCATCCACCTCACAGGTGTGGCATATCAAGATGCTGATTAAACAGCATGATTCTTGTACAGCTGTGCCTTAGGCTGGCCACAATAAAAGGCCACTCTAAAATGTGCAGTTTTACTGTATTGGGGTCAGAAAATCAGTCAGTATCTGGTGAGACCAACATTATCCTCACGCAGTGCAACAGATCTCCTTCTCATAGAGTTGATCATATTGTTGATTGTGGCCTGTGGAATGTTAGTCCACTCCTCTTCAATGGCTGTGCAAAGTTCCTGATTATTGGCAGGCTGTCGTATATGCCGATCAAGAGCATCCCAAACATGCTCAATGGGTGATATGTCCGGTGAGTATGCTGGCCATGGAAGAACTGGAATGTTTTCAGCTTCCAGTAATTTTGTACAGATCCTTGCAACATGGAGCCTTTCATTATCATGCTGCAACATGAGGTGATGGTCGTGGATGAATGGGAAAACAATGGGCCTAAGGATCTCATCACGGCATCTCTATGCATTCAAAATGCCATCAATAAAATGCACCTGTGTTCGTTGTCCATAACATACGCCTTTCCTTACCTTAACCCCACTGCCACCATGGGCCATTCGATCCACAACATTGACATCAGCATACCATTCACCCACACGACGCCATACACGCTGTCTGCCATCTGCCTTGTACAATAAAAAACGGGATTCATCCGTGAAGAGAACACCTCTCCAAAGTGCCAGACGGCATCGAAAGTGAGGATTTGCCCACTCAAGTCAGTTACAATGACGAAATGCATTCAGGTCGAGACCCCGATGAGGACGACGAGCATGTAGATGAGCTTCCCTGAAACGTTTTCTGACAGTTTGTGCAGAAATTCTTTTTATGCAAACCGATTGTTGCAGCAGCTGTCCGGGTGGCTGGTCTCAGACAATCTTGGAGATGAAGATGCTTTATGTGGAGGTCCTGGGCTAGTGTGGTTACACGTGGTCTGCGGTTGTGAGGCTGGTTGTAGTGCCAAGTTCTCTGAAACACCATTAGAAACAGCTTATGGTAGAGATATGAACATTCAACATTCAAAATCTTGCAGTCAGCATGCCAATTGCATGCTCCCTTTGACTAGCTTGCGCACACGCCGTGGTCAAAGTTTAAAATATTTTAACTTTTGCCGCTGCACTCTGTGACGATTACCCACGCGGCCAATAGAAACGGTACATCAAAACAAGCACGAAAAGCAAAATGGATGAACATCTGGTATGTGCATGTCGGAATTTCCGGAACTTTTACTATACAAGTTTGCGGTCATATAGGGACATCGGAAGAAAAGCTGTCATGGAGACACATCTCAATTCAAGTCGCCATGTCAGGTGTGTTTTAAAGTAGCTTGTAGGTAGGCGAATAAGGTTTTTAAAGGGTTAGTTCACCCAAAAATGAAAATTCTTTCATTAATGACTCTAATGTCGTTCCAAACCCGTAAGACCTCCGTTCATCTCCTGAACACAGTTTAAGATATTTTAGATTTAGTCCGAGAGCCTTCTGTCCTTCAATTGAAAGTGAATGCCCACTCTACTGTCCGTGTCCAGAAAGGTAGGAAGTAAGGTATGAAAAACATGATCAAAGTAGTCCATGTGACATCAGTGGGTTAGTTAGACTATGAAGCATCGACAATACATTTTGGTCCAAAAATAACAAAAACTACAACTTTATCCAGCATTCTATTCTCTTCCGCATTTGTTTGAATCCCGCTGCTGACGTAAGACGCTGCTGCTGTGTTATCTGGTGCGTCAGAGCGTCCATGTAGTCTGAGGCCGGTCTGAGGGAGACGCACGCTTTGCGTCTTACGTCAGCAGCGTCACTGAGGACACGTGAATGCAGATTCAAACAAAAGCGGAAGAGAATAGAATGCTGGAAATGCGGGTTTGGAACGACATTAGGGTGAGTCATTAATGACATAATTTTCATTTTTGCGTGAACTAACCCTTTAATGATCGAGATATAACTAATTATAACTAATTTTTTTTTCTGTTAACAATGAGATTATAATGAGGAATTGTATTCAGTATTTTTCTGGATCTAGTCATGATAAATGTTTTACCTAAAAATGTAATTAACCTTTTGATTCAATAAAAGAGATCAAATTGTACTACCTTACATACTTTGGATGTCATATCTTTGTTTTTATTATTATTATTAAGGCCTTTGGACAAAAAAGCACATGTGTGAAGCACATATCACGACTTTTCATGTCTGAAAGCCCCATGAGGCACACCTGTGCAATAATCATGCTGTCATCAGGTGGATGGATTATCTTGGCAAAGGAGAAGTGCTCACTGACACAGATTTAGACAGATTTGTGAACAAAATTTGAGAGAAATAGGCCTTTTGTGTACATAGAAAAAGTCTTAGATCTTTGAGTTCAGTTCATGAAAAAAGTGTTGCGTTTATAATTTTGGTCATTGTATAATATATATATATATATATATATATATATATATATATATATATATATTAGGGCAGGACTCGATTAAAAAAATTAATCTAATTAATTAGAGGCTTTGTAATTAATTAATCTAAATTAATCGCATTTTAATTGCATATAAATATTTGACCTGAGAACAGTGAGAAGTAATTTTTTTCACATGGACTTTTAGTATACCATTGAATAATGACTGAATACATAAGCTTAATCAACTAAATTTTGTTTATTTATTTATGTCCAGCGTTTTGCGTTGAGGTGATATTTGAGGCTCGTCGCAAATTCCTTGTTGCATAGCTTCCACACAACCATGCTCTTGTCGACGCTTCCATCCTTTCGTTTTTTAAAACAAAATTTGCCAAGCAAAGCTGTCTCGTCAGCTTCTTCGTTCATGTTCACTGTGGTTTGTTGTGTTCAGAAGTCAAGAACGCTAGTTGGTGTTCCAGTATAAACGGTCCGTCGAAACTCATTCATTAAAAAAACGTTCCGCGGTGCAAAAATAAGTTAAAATTGTTATCAATTTTTGCGTAGTTAATCTTAATTAACGCGTTAAAGTCACGCAATTAATTAATCTTAATTAACGCGTTAAAGTCCCGGCCCTAATATATATATATACAGGTCCTTCTCAAAAAATTAGCATATTGTGATAAAAGTTCATTATTTTCCATAATGTAATGATAAAAATTTAACTTTCATATATTTTAGATTCATTGCACACCAACTGAAATATTTCAGGTCTTTTATTGTTTTAATACTGATGATTTTGGAATACAGCTCATGAAAACCCAAAATTCCTATCTCTTATCAAAACCGCAATCATGGGTAAGACTGCCGACCTGACTGCTGTCCAGAAGGCCATCATTGACACCCTCAAGCGATAGGGTAAGACACAGAAAGACATTTCTGAACGAATAGGCTGTTCCCAGAGTGCTGTATCAAGGCACCTCAGTGGGAAGTCTGTGGGAAGGAAAAAGTGTGGCAAAAATGCTGCGAGAAGAGGTGACCAGACCCTGAGGAAGATTGTGGAGAAGGACCGATTCCAGACCTTGGGGGACCTGCGGAAGCAGTGCACTGAGTCTGGAGTAGAAACATCCAGAGCCACCGTGCACAGGCGTGTGCAGGAAATGGGCTACAGGTGCCGCATTCCCCAGGTCAAGCCACTTTTGAATTAGAAACAGCGGCAGAAGCGCCTGACCTGGGCTACAGAGAAGCAGCACTGGACTGTCGCTCAAATTTTGCATGTCATTCGGAAATCAAGGTGCCAGAGTCTGGAGGAAGACTGGGGAGAAGGAAATGCCAAAATGCCTGAAGTCCAGTGTCAAGTACCCACAGTCAGTGATTGTCTGGGGTGCCATGTCAGCTGCTGGTGTTGGTCCACTGTGTTTTATCAAGGGCAGGGTCAATGCAGCTAGCTATCAGGAGATTTTGGAGCACTTCATGCTTCCATCTGCTGAAAAGCTTTATGGAGATGAAGATTTCGTTTTTCAGCACGACCTGGCACCTCCTCACAGTGCCAAAACCACTGGTAAATGGTTTACTGACCATGGTATTACTGTGCTCAATTGGCCTGCCAACTCTCCTGACCTGAACCCCATAGAGAATCTGTGGGATATTGTGAAGAGAAAGTTGAGAGACGCAAGACCCAACACTCTGGATGAGCTTAAGGCCGCTATCGAAGCATCCTGGGCCTCCATAACACCTCAGCAGTGCCACAGGCTGATTGCCTCCATGCCACGCCGCATTGAACCAGTCATTTCTGCAAAAGGATTCCCGACCAAGTATTGAGTGCATAACTGAACATAATTATTTGAAGGTTGACTTTTTGTATTAAAAACACTTTTTTTTATTGGTCGGATGAAATATGCTATTTTTTTTAGATTTTTTGGGTTTTCATGAGCTGTATGGCAAAATCATCAGTATTAAAACAATAAAAGACCTGACATATTTCAGTTGGTGTGCAATGAATCTAAAATATATGAAAGTTTAATTTTTATCATTACATAATGGAAAATAATGAACTTTTATCACAATATGCTAATTTTTTTAGAAGGACCTGTATATACACACACACACATGCAAATATTTTTTCAATGTGTGTGTGTGTGTGTGTGTATGCAAATAATTATACAGAAAGAAACACATACTGTATGTTAACACAAACTTCTATTTTGGATGAAAATAAACAGGATTAATCATTTGACAGCACTAAAACAGATGTCTTATTTACAACATGACAATGTGTAGCCACTGCACTTGACTAGTGTGTCTTATCAGGCAATGATTGTCACGTATGACAACATGAATTTTTAAATAGAAATGTCTATTTTGATAAAAGAAAAGAGGAGCCTGAGTTTGTTGCCCAGCCCTATTTGTTTGAACTGCGAGAGGAGTCAAAGCTTATGCTACTCCTTCATTGCGTCAGGGGTTACTCTTTGTCGTCTGCTGGAAGCTAGTAATTTCAGTTTTTAAAGTTTTAAATATGGATATTTTTCTTACACAAAAGCATCACTTCGCTTCAGATGGCCTTTATTAACCCCCTGGAGCCATGGTCTATGATGGATGGATGGATGCATTTTTTGGGGTTTCAAACTTTTGTCCTCCATTCGCTGCCATTTAACAGCTTGGAAGAAACAGGACATTTTTTTAATATATATCTCTGATTGTATTCATCTGAAAGAAGAATGTCAGAAGAATAGGAATACAGAAAGATGGCTTGAGGGTGAGTAAAACATGGGCTAATTGTCATGTTTGGATGAACTATCCACTCTTACATCTCAGAAGGTCTCTTAAAATCCCTGTTGTAAACAAACTACATCACAACCAAGAAATATATCAAGATCAAAATATTATTGAATGTTCAACTAAAATCAACAACTGTTTGAATCTGAGACTATTTTATACAGTCTCTGTTTATACAGATATAATATCTTCTGTAAGCAAAAGGTTGTTTAAAGTAAAAAGCATCACTTTGTCCTGATCAAACGAAAAGTAAACCCTTATCTATCTGAAGTTTATTCAAGAACTAATTAAATTCATTACTATAGTAAAAACGTACATTACAGGGGAAGTAGGCAGTTCAGATTAATGTTTTTGTGTTCCTCACAAACCAAGGCCACATTCATGCACGGTTTGGGACCTTCCCAAAAAAGGAGGGAGAGACTAGAGCAATGGAAGCAGAACAGAGGGGGCTAGGCATTTGGAAAGCATTTGGCTATATACATTTTGTAATTGGGAAGGGTGATTAGCTTGGCTGTATTAGCATAAGGCGGTGAAAACTTTGGTTTCCACCACACAATGTAAGCAAAAAGATGTTTTCCGCACCGATCTAGAGGATCAAAGCCAGAGGGCCCCCTTTTGAATGTGCTGCAGCTAATGTGTGAGGGCCAAGGGGGTTGGGGGTACCCCAAAAACAGGGCTGTGGAGGAGGGTACTTGCCAGTTCTAACATCAGTGATCAGACATTTTCAAAAAGCATCTATTTTTTAATAGAAACTAATCTATGGGCCTTGGTGAGTGTGGGAAAATATCCTCCATTAACGCATTTCCATCAAACTCCTCCCCAAAAGCATCTCTAGGCCCCTCTGAAACAAAACGATGGGGACTCCCTGAACAATAAATCTATTTTTATACATTGTGTGGCATTGGAGAATTAGGTTGACATGACAGAACACTCAAGACCATTAACAATTCAAAGTCCCTTTGGCAGAATATGGTCGCTTTGATTTCTTCATAGAGACCACCCTTTGTGCCAATTTAAGCTCATGGGCCACTGTATTCGTTAATGATGGAATGTATGCTAACAACAAGTGTAACTGAACATATGTTCAGTTATGAACATTTTCAAAAACCTAATAACTGAATAACAAGTGGCATTTAAATGATTCAAAAAAGTTCAGTAATATGTAATACGTTTTTTAAATATCAGCATTTACAGTATAGCAGCCTCTGAGTGTTCAAAAAGTTCAATCTGTCACTAAACAGGACACTCTTCTCACATTGACATTTATATTGCATGATGGATAAAACTAATAAATCTCCAGAAAACAAGCACATTATTTTTTGGGATAGATATTAGTGGTGGGCGATTTCAATTTCGTGTACAATTTGTATTTTTCATATACCGCCATTCTGGTGTGTAGCTGAAACAATTGCTGCATCAATGGCCATGAAGAGTGCAATGTGTACAGAGAGAGAGGGGATCTTACTAATGGTAATAACTTTATAAAAACAATAAATAACACACACAACTTACTCTCTTTAACATGCAAATACCATGTAGAGCCCTATGATTATGTGATGCAGAAAACATGGACAGATTCACGGAATACAGTCAAAAATAAAAATGGATGAATAAATCAAAAGTAGGGCTGTACAACAAATCAAGTCATGATATGGACTAGTGTCTATAATCATTAAACCTTAAAAAGACTGCTATCAAAATTTGAAGTCTGCATGTTTTACATGTTTTCTGTGTGAATGAGCATCGCAGTTCCCCTTCAAGGGAACTCGAGCTGCGTCACCGCTTTGGGAACGCCTCTACGTGATTGCGTCGTGAAGCACGTATGTCATCAGTCCAATAGAGAGGCGGGCGTCATCGGGCGTGGTGACGTCGTAGACCCGGAATCTATATAGCACACTGGCAAACACACGCCGTCAGCTTCTGTTGTCTTCAACAAGCGCTCTTTGTCATTGTCTGTCTAAATATCTGTTTGTGTCTGAGTTCAGACCCCTGTTTTCACAAGTTTGCACTCACACTGATATTGGGCAAGAGAGTATGGCGAGCGAACGATTGTACAGAAAGTGTGTTCCTCCCTGTCCTCGTTACATCACGGACGGGGATACACACTCTATGTGCATCGTTTGTTTGGGTGAGCAGCACGCTCAGTCGGCACTCGAGGGTGCCGGCTGTGAGCACTGTGAGGCTCTGCCTCTCCGTGTGCTGCGATCCCGCCGGGCGGCGCTCTTCGGAGGCGTCGGCTCGCGCTCCCAGCGGCGTGGGCCCGCTGCTGCCGAGGCACAGCGGCAGCTCATGTCGTGGGGTTGCAAATGGATCTGACGGAGGGGGTTGAGGCGGGCCCGCCCTATCTCAGCCTTCACCCGCTAGATCCAGTGCTGCTTCTCTGGGTTCGGGAGCCCGCTGCGATTCTCCCGCCGAGCGGCGCGATGCTGCAGCTGTCTTCCTCCGAGGAGGTGGATGTCTGCAGCATCGATGCAGGGTTGAGGACTCGCCACTTCAATCCCCTGCCAGTGAGGAGCTCGTGGAGGTTTTGAGCAGAGCGGTGGCCAGATTAAACATTGACTGGCCACAAGAGCATCATGGCGAGCCTGTGTAAAAGCAGGCTCGACGGCGCTTTCTCCCGCACGCTCTGCTCAGCCTCCGCGGAGGAGCCTGCCGTTTTCACTGATCTCCACACTGAGGTGTCGAGATCGTGGAAACGGCCCATGTCTTCACGTGTGTTCAGTCCCCATACATCCGTTTATAGTAACATTATGGGACTGAAAAGGCATGGTTATGGTTCGATGCCACGGGTTGAAGAGACGCTCGCGAGCCATTTCGCCCGAATCAGCATCGGCCATGAAGGCTCCATCTTTGCCCACTAAGCCATTGAAAGTAACATCTCAGTTAGTGGGCAAAGCATACTCGGCAGCAGGTCAGGCCGCCGCATGTCTGCACACTATGGCATTAGTGCAGGCATACCAGGCTGATCTGCTAAGGGACTTGGGAAAGCCAGGAGATCGGAGCTGATGTGGTCTCCGAGCTCCGATCTTCGGCAGATCTCGCTCTCCGTGCCACCAAGGAGACGGCCAGATGTGTGGGCCGTTCTATGGCAGCCCTGGTGGCCACGGAGAGGCATTTATGGTTAAATCTGACCGAGATCAAAGAGAGGGACAAGAGCTTTCTGCTTGATGCGCCACTGTCTCCTGGAGGTCTGTTCGGTGGCCGCGGTCACCACGGTTACCGACAGGTTCAGGAGGCAAAGAAACAATCTGCGGCGCTCAAGCAGTTCCTCCTCGAAACCCCAAGTCTTGTCTGCTGCTGGGCGGGAGCAGCAGGCGCCGAGTACTGGCTCCTCGCACAGGCGCAGCAAAAACAGAGCGTCGCCACCCGCGCACCCCGCAGAAGGGGTGGGCTGGTGGCGGCGCTCTCAGCGCAGCCTTCCACGAGTAGAGCTGATCTGAGGACAGTTATTATCTCGAGGAAGGCTGCGTCGAAGAAATCCTGGCCTTCGGCGTCCAGGGCTGTGAGGTTATCCCCTCTGGGGGCAGACGGTGGTTACCTCAGCACACGGTACCCGTCTGTCCTCGGTGCCCTCACAGGGTCGATCCACCAACCCCGCCCGAGCGCCGGGGCGTGGAGAGCCCTCGCGGGTCGTTCGAGGATGGCTCGCGCCCTCCGAGGAGGAGGTGGCGCTGTCGAGTCAGTGGTTCCCTGCCGGTCAGCCGTTTCAGGGCACTGCACTCGTGGTGCAGAGTACATCAGAGGCCAGTCTCGAGAGGCTGGTACCCTTAGTAGATTTTCTGGCAGAGTGGGAGAATCTGCCGAATATATCTCAATGGGTCCTGCAGTGTGTAGCAGAAAGTGCGCCATTCAGTTTCGATGTCGTCCACCCAGTTTCAACGGGTCCTGCCCACGGTGGTGGGCCCGAGCAGGCTCTGGTTATGTCTCAAGAAGTACAGACTCTGCTGCAAAAAGGGGCTATAGAGAAGGTTTCCCCGCCTGGCAGGGAGTCAGGCTTTTACAGCCGGTACTTCATAGTGCCAAAGAAGGATGGAGGGCTGCGCCCGATCTTAGATCTTCGCGTTCTGAACCGCTGTGTAGCAAAGCTCAAGTTCAGGATGCTTACACTCAAACAGATCGTGTCTCAGATCAGGTCCGAGGACTGGTTTGTCACAATAGATCTCAAAGATGCATATTTTCATGTCTCCATCCTCCCACAGCACAGGAAGTACCTGAGGTTCGCTTTCAGGGAGAAGCGTGCCAATATCGGGTGCTTCCCTTTGGTCTAGCACTTTCACCCGCGCGTTCACGAAGTGTGTGGGCGGCGCTAGTCCTTGCGTATGCAGGGATTCGCATCCTCAATTACATCGACGACTGGCTGATCCTAGCACAGTCAGCTTGTCTCGCGGTTCAACATCGAGATGTTGTCCTCGCGCACATGAGGAAGTTAGGGCTGAGGCTCAACTCCAAGAAGAGCGTTCTTTCTCCAGTACAGAGAATAACGTATCTAGGCGTGAGTTGGGATTCGGTCTCTATGCAGGCCCGATTGTCAGAGCCTGCGCATAGGTCGATCCGCTCGGCCGTGAGGGGGGTGAAGCTAGAACAGTCACTCACTGTAAAACAGTTTCAGAGACTGTTAGGTCTCATGGCAGCAGCGTCCAACATCATTCCATGCGGCCTGTTGAACATGAGACCATTACAGTGGTGGCTCAAAACCAAGGGCTTTTCCCGAGGAAATCCTTTTCGTGTGATCAAGGTTACGCGGCGGTGTCTCCGCTCCTTGGTCATGGAAGGACCCGTGGTTTTTAGCCCAGGGCCCGTTACTGGGGGCACCGTGCCAGCGGGTATCTCTGAGCACGGATGCCTCCCTTACGGGCTGGGGGGTGACCATGAGTGGTCGCTCAGCCCAGGGCTTATGGCAGGAACACCATCATTCGTGGCACATAAATTGTCTAGAAATGCTGGCAGTGTTTCAGGCTCTGAAGCACTTCCTGCCATATCTCAGGGGCCATCATGTGCTCGTTCGCACAGACAGCACATCGGTGGTCTCTTATGTCAACCATCAGGGGGGTCTGAGGTCTCGTCAGCTGTACAAGCTGGCGCGCCTTATCCTCCTCTGGTCCCAGGGAAACTGCTCTCAGTGAGGCTATGTTCATTCCTGGGCAGTTGAATGTGAAGCGGACATCCTGTCGAGGCAGGGGCCGAGGCCCGGGGAGTGGAGACTCCACACCGAGGTGGTGGAGCTCCTTTGGGAGAGATTTGGCAGGGCTCAAGTGGACCTGTTCGCCACTCACGAGAATACGCATTGTCGTCGGTGGTTCTCCCTAGCACCTCCAGCTCCTCTCGGACTGGGCGCTATGGTACAGGAGTGGCCGAGGCTGCCCCTGTCGCTTTTCCCCGATTGCTCTGCTTCCGGGAGTTCTAGAGAGAGTGCGCCGGGGCCAGGCCCGTCTACTGCTAGTAGCCCCGTTCTGGCCAGGCAGTATGGTTCTCGGACATTGTGTCTCTCCTCGGCGGCTCTCCCATGGAGATTCCGATCAGGAGGGACCTTCTCTCTCAGGCGGGCGGCGTCTTCGTACACCCTCGCCCAGAGTTGTGGAGACTGTGGGCTTGGCCTCTGAGGGCCCAGCTCATAAGTTCTGGTCTCTCAACTGAGGTTGTTGAGACCATTCTACACTCTAGAGCTCCTCCACGAGGAAACTGTACGCACTGAAGTGGAGACTCTTCACCTTATGGTGCAGAGATCGCCTGTGGGATCCAGTTAACTGCTCTGCGAGTGCGGTGCTGGACTTCTTGCAGGAGAGATTCTCCGCTGGGTTAGCGCCCTCCACACTAAAGGTGTATGTGGCGGCCTTAGGTGCTTACCACACTCCTTTGGATGGTGTTTCTTTAGGGCGACACCCTATGGTTACTCGTTTCCTTCGTGGCACTTTGAGGTGAGACCTGCAGTACGCACCAGGGTGCCGGCCTGGGACCTCTCGGTGGTCCTTCGGGTCTTTCCGAGGCTCCCTTTGAGCCGCTCGAGGAGTTCGAGAAGTTTCTGACTTTAAAGACTATCTTTCTTCTCGCTATTTCTTCTCTAAAGAGAATAGGAGATCTACAGGCTCTCTCGGTGGCACCCTCGTGCTTGGAGTTCGCGCCCGGCATGGCCAAGGCTTTCTTGTACCCTAGGCGGGCTATGTTCCTAAGGTTCTTACTAACCCTATGAGACCTGTTGTGCTGCAAGCCTTTTGTCCTCCGCCTTTTGTGACGTCAGACCAGGAGCGACTCAATCTGCTTTGCCCTGTTCGTGCTTTAGACACTTATGTCCACAGAGCTGCCCTGTGGAGGAGAACAGAACAGTTATTTGTCTGTTACGGGCCTCCCTCGAGGGGGGGGCCGGTTTCAAAGCAGAGGATGAGCAAGTGGGTAGTCGAGGCTATCTCACTTGCTTATGTGGCGGCCGGACAGCCTTCTCCCTTGGCTGTCCGGTCCCACTCCACTAGGAGTATGGCTGCTTCGCAGGCAATCCTGTCAGGGCCTCCTGCAGGAGGTCTGTGATGCGGCAGGTTGGTCCTCGCCGCATACCTTCGTCAGGTTCTATGAACTTGACATCAAGGCTACTCCTGGGGCACGGGTGCTCGCCTCCTAATCATGACACAGGCGGGCATTCGGCTCCTATGGGGCGTGGTTATTCGTTCCCAAAGCGGTGGCGCAGCTCGAGTTCCCTTGAAGAGGCGTCGATTACGACTGTAACCTTAGTTCCCTGAATAGGGAACGAGGCGCTGCGTCACCCAGCCATACTCCCCGCATGCTCGCAAGCGCCTTGTTTCATCCTTATCAGAAGCTAACGACGTGTGTTTGCCAGTGTGCTATATAGCTTCCGGGTCTACGACGTCACCACGCCGATGACGTTCCGTCTCTCTATTGGACTGATGACATACGTGCTTCACGACGCAATCACGCAGAGGCGTTCCCAAAGCGGTGACGCAGCGTCTCGTTCCCTATTCAGGGAACTAAGGTTACAGTCGTAACCGAGACGTTTCATATACTACACTACATATAGTGACACTCAGCGTTTTCAGCGTCTGCCGTCTATATGAGAACATTATATTTTGTGAGTTTATATTAACTCACAAAACTGAGTTAATATAAAGTTTTAAAAAAGCTAGATAGCAACTGAACACTGTTATCTTGCATGTGCGTGGATGGATATTTGCGACCGACCGACAGCACAGGCAGTTGCTAGGCGATAGGCGATAAGTTGAGCTTTCAAATCAAATAAAAGTAAACTTAAGTAATATTGGCAAATCCACAGTTTTTTATACCCATTTACGGACACAGGATTGGATGTACACAACCATGAAGAAAACACAGTAACAGTATGAGGAAACGGTTTAATTTGAAGCCAGGAAATTCTACTTTAGAAGTACATTTTCACTTAACGGGACAATTCGTGTCCCGGGAAAGAATATACATTTTCCGGGACAGTCGCTCAAAAATAAGAACAATCCCTGGAAAACCGGGACGGGTGGCAACGCTAGCGCATGACAAAGAAAGCAACAGAAACATGCGCGCATGAGAGAAATAATAGGGACTAAAGCGCGCGCACACGCCTTTCAGACAACATACGATCGGGATTCAGTTCTTTCATGGATTATTGGGATTATTGAGAAATCGTGTGTTACAATGAATTTGGTCCGCGGAGGTCTTAAAGGGCCAGACCTCATATTCTGTGTGATTTATGTTAATCAAACAACAATGAAAAATAGAAAGCCACCCCATGCTTGGCTAAACAACTTATATATATTTATTAAGAATCAGTGTAGCCTATAGTTAATTTATAGAGTGAAGACTGATCAGTTTTTTTAAATATATATTTGATTTTTGATTTATTTCTTGACTTGCTACTGTTAAATAGACCCACTGTAGCTGAAAATAAAGCTCTGTTTTTGTCATATTGTTTGTAATTTGAACGTTTTGCTTATTTAAAAAAAAAAGATAAAATTAAAAATCTATATTGTAATTATAAAAGTAGATTTAAAAAAATATTAAATTACTTAAGATTTTGGTCATTCCAACCTGTTCAGTAATGTAAACATTTTGTATTTAATTTGGATTTATCTAAATAGTTTTTGTTGTTTTTAATGGGGGTAAAAAAATATATATATATTTAAAAGCAATTGCAAACATATCGATATGTACATCGAATATCGTAAAAATGTTGACAATATCGAGATATAATTTTTTTTTTTATATCGCCCAGCCCTAATTGAGTATCATAGTTTTTTGGTTTCAGATAGAGATCCCAATTCTTCCACAATTCTGAATGCACAACTAAAAACAAAACATGTAATTTATTAGAAATTTTTAATTATTGCAGTCTATTGGTTAAAATTGGTTTTGAATGAATGATTCATATATACTTCATTTGTTTCATTACTGGATGAATCTCTCGAATGACTCAATGACAAATAGGCTACATTTTTAACAGTCACTTGTCACCGCCTGGTAGAGTAACAATGTAATCGGAAAAAAGAGACTGTTTGTGAAGCTGTTTCATACCTAAACACAAAAACTGCTCTCTGGCTCTGCAGTGCAAACACTGATTTCAATGTTCCAGTATTGTCAAAGGTTTAATAGACATAGGTGAATTGTTTTCTTTTAGGAATCAGTTCACGTAGGTGTTTGAATCGAGATTACAATCTTTCAACAATTAACCATCAATCTTTTACCATACCAAAAAATGTAAGGACTTTTTTTTTTTTTGATTACATTTTAAAAGATGAACTAAACTGTTTTATAAATTGATTTGATTATTACCATTTTTGACAATAAATTTGTTTTGGACCTTTCAATGTTTTTATATTCTAAGAGTCCTGACAGTAAAATAAGCCACTATAATGAAAAGAAAAAAATACTGATTAACATGAAACCCGACAAAATCTTAAAAAATACAGTGATATGGATTTTTGGTTATACTGTCAGCACTAATAGATTAGAATTAAAGGGATCGTTCACCCGTAAACTGCATAGGAGACTGACACAGGCTAAAATGAAATTGTTGAATTTTTTTTTTCGTCAACTAAATAAAACTAGCCTGACGTGGTCATACTCAATTCTAGTCAGAATATGAGTCTGATACCGCTCCATTGGGCTGTGATTATGGGGCGTGTTTCAACCGAACCAGGAAAGACCTCAATTGGATAGACCTAATCAGAGCAACGGAGCGACACAAAACGTTAGTTGTCAAATGTCAACAGAACTTAACCGCACAGTGTTGCCAAGTCCGTGTTTTTCCAGCGGGTTGTTCTCCATGCCCACGGGTTGAAGCGACTCCAATTATGTGATATATAGACACAGGAATGCGAATTTTAGCAGGCAACTATGCCAAAATAACATATTTTGCCCCCCCAAACGTCATTTTTTCCCCGGAGAACCCCCCCAGAAAGTTATTGCTTTGGGCTGTAGTTTTGAGCAATTGTGCGACATTGCAAAAAAACTTGGCAACCCTATCTGCACGCGCGCTGAAGAAAAAGATGAGTGTAAACGATCTTTGCCAGTGTTGTACAAAAAGAATTTAAGGATACACAAAGTACTTACCAACACGATCATAATTTCTGAGAGAAATAGTGAAGGTGAATGCATATACAAACAAGTTCTCAGTTTAGGATAAGAGCAAATTCAACCCAAGCACCTTTGATGACGTGGATCAGGGATGGGCAACTGTATGTTCGCGGCTCAGAACATTGGGTCAATTTTCAAATACCATAGAAATGTTGGTTTCATGGGATTTACCGCATCTGAACAAATTCCAAATGGTAATGATACAGTATACCGATAGAGGCGCCTCTCATAAAACACTTAGTCGGACCTGCTTCACTACAGTCAACAATGAAGAGAGAGAACCATGAGCGGTAAAAAAAGAAAACTGGATCGAGAGAATCATACTTTTCAGATGAGATGGGAAACAGATTATCTGTTTACAGAATTCAAAGATAGACCTATGTGTTTAGTGTGTTTGGAAACAAGATCAGTATTCAAAGATTTCAACTTAAGTCGACATTACAATACCACACACAGGGACAAATATGGAAAGTACACCGGAGCTGCTAGAGCCGCTGTTATAGCTGACCTGAAAGTGAAGCTCACTAAACAACAGAGTATTTTTACCAGAATAACATCCACACAGGAGTCTGCTCTCAAGGCGTCTTACTCTGTGGCGCTGGAGCTTGCTAAAGCCAAGAAGCCCTTGTCAGATGGCGAAATGGTGAAGAGGTATGCAATGGAAATGGCCAAATCATTTGGAGATGAGGATATGGCTAAAAACTTTGAAACTGTCTCCTTGTCCCGTCGCACAGTGACACGCAGAATTTTTGACATCCACAATCACGTCGATGGCAAACTGAAACAAGAATTGCACGACTGCAGATACTTCTCATTAGCGTTGGATGAAAGCACAGATGTGATGGATGTTAGCCAGCTACTGATTTTCACTAGAACGATTGACAGTTCATTTGTTGTACACGAAGAACTTTTAAAATTGGTGTCGTTGCACAACACTACTAAAGGGACGGATATTTTAAACGCCGTTAACAGTGTTGTGAATGAGTATAGTGACTTTGACAAGCTGTCAGCCGTCGTTACTGATGGCGCACCTGCGATGCAAGGAAAACACAATGGTTTGGCCGGGCTCCTCCAACAGAGTGGGGTGGACTGTCCTATACTGCACTGCATCATCCATCAGGTGAGATGTTTTATCTTCAGCTCACTTTTTATGATTATGAATATAATTATGCTTTATGAGATTAATATGACAGGATGTGTAGATTTTCGCGCTGAATCTAATCTTATTTTAATTCTACAGGAGGCTCTCTGTGCCAAGACACTTAACTTCAGTCACGTTATGGATCTGGTGACTAAAGTTACAAATCTCATCCGAGGAGGGAATAGGTCTCTCAGTCACAGGAGGTTTGTAGCTTTTTTGGATGAAGTGAGCGCGGCGTATAAGGGATTTACAAATGCACACTGAGATTAGATGGATGAGCCGAGGAAAGTGTCTGGAACGGTTTTTCGCGTTGTGCACCGAACTTCCTGTGTTTTTGGAGGACAGTGTTCGAGGCGATACAAGTGCCTACACCCGAAAACTCAGAAACACGGAGTTTCTTTGCGATATGGCATTCCTTACGGACGTTACCTCACACCTCAATCACCTGAACACACAGTTACAGGGGTAAGGCCAAACTGTATCCGACCTTTATGCACTCATGAATGCATTTCGGCTTAAATTAGAGCTTTTCAAAGAAGGATTTTCATCCAGTCGTCAAAATTTTGCACACTTTCCTGCTTGTGAAGAGATGTGGAGAGATGTCCCTGAATGCGAGAACATTTTTCACAAATACAGAGCCGACATCGAAACACTCCAGCAGCAATTTAAGTGCCGCTTCCATGATTTCCACGCCATGCAGCCACGAATAGCGTTATTCACTGACCCCCTCTCTGCTGCTGTCAGCGAGCAACCCTCCGAGTTGCAGCTTGAACTCTGCGAAATTCAGTCAGACCCCTTTTTTCAAGCAAAGCGCAGTGAGAGGGGAGTTTCATTTTGGAGGTTACTACCAGAGTCCCGCTTTCCACTTCTCAGGGATTTTGCACTGTCAATGGCCAGCATGTATGGGAGCACGTACATCTGCGAGAGGAACTTCTCCACAATGAAAGATATAAAGTCGAAAGAGAGAAACAGGATCAGCGATGACGTTCTGTTTCAGCTCATGAGGATTGGCTGCACTAACATTGACATTGACATCCAGTCTATTGTACGCCAGCAGGAGAGACCACAAGTATCTCATTAACTTTAGGTGAGATATAGCCTATGGTGGAAAGTGTGCTTATGTTTTTCTGAGAGCCCACAATGTTTGCACTGGAATAATAATAAATAAAAAAAGTTTGCTACTCAGTAATGCGTTTTGTTTGTTTATGTTAAAAGTATATTAGGCTATTTTATAGAAGCAGAAAAAAATTGAGGATGGAAATGCAGGTTGGTTCACTAAACATTACAGAGTCTGTAATACCGACATACATATGTTTATTTCTTCTAAAATGGTAGCTCTAATTTTCCAATATTCCATTAAGTTTTTTCACTTAATAGTGAAAACGCTACTTCTCAGTTTTGTGCCATCATTCATTGTTTTTTGAGAGCCCAACATGTTTACACTTGAATAATAATAAAAAATGTTTGCCACAGTAATGTGTTTTTGTTTATGTTAAAAATCAATTCATGAAAAGCAGAAAAAATAATTGAATAAGAACATGCAGGTTGATTCACTAAGCAGAGTCTGTAATACAGACATACATACATTATGTTTTCTTCTAAAATGGTAACTCTAATTTTCCAATATCCCATTGGTGGAAGTGCACAGTCACATTTGGCCCTCTGATAGTGACGATAAAATATTTGTGGCCCTCACTATCATCAAAGTTGCCCATCCCTGACGTGGATGATTACGTTACTGTTGATCATCTGTCCATCATCGTCTAAAGCCCGCCCTGACAATTTCATTGGTCCAAACAGTTTCTGTTCGGGCATAATTACTCCTCTATGGATCGAGTCCAGACCGAATTGCCCGAGCAAAAATGTTATGGGCGGGGCTAAATTCGGAAGCTATTCAGAGCGGTTCACAATAGCGCACATTTATGCCAGGTAATTGTTTATGAACTAATGCTGATGAATAATGACAATGTTCCCTTTCGTTCAGCCACTACGACGTAACGTTAGTGACTAACGAATGGGGGGTTTCGCTTAGAAGCCTATCATCTTCCGAGCTTAGAGAAAACGCCCAATGGCGTCCCAATGCCATGGGGCATGCGGAATTTGCATACATAACTCCGCCTCACCGTGTGAGTATATAAGGAGGTACGTGGCAACATCGCATTATGTTTCTGCTTTCAGAGCCAAGAGGACCTCTTCACTCCTACAGCCTTCTGAGACTCTGTCAGCTTCTTCGAGACAAGCAGCTTTCCAGACGGTGTTGGTGTAACGGCGCGTTCCAGTGATCGCATACTTCCTGCCTGCTGATCTGTGCAGTGGTCTGTTGACAGCTGGTGTGTTTTTCCCTGGGCGCTTCGGCATCGACTGCGAGGCTTCCTCTCACAAAAAGAGCTTGCGCGTGGCACGTCTTTTTCAAGACGGTTCGCCCGCGCACTTCCGGGTGCGATCGATATCCACTGCTGTCTATGGGCACTTTCACTGCTCGATGTGTTTGGGCTTCAGCACGTTCGGGCAGTGTTTGTGGATGTGTCATGTTCCCACTGCGGGAATGTGACCATCGCGATGTTGTGGTCGAGACTCAGTGATCTCTGTGAGGAGAGAGAGTCCCCTCTGCCACACCCCAATCTACCGTCTCCGAGAGAGGTGGTACTTTGGCTGGTGGCCAGGGTGACCTGAGGGCTGTGCTGTGCTATTAAGACCCCCGACGTTCATTCCTCGGGCCACACCCCCCTCTCGCACATCACTTCCCGTGAGTGCTGGACTGAAACAGCGGCCCGTCTCTGATGCCTCGTTCGTTCAGTTCACACTCCAGAGAGCAGTGAGATTTAGATCGCCACAGTCCTTTGGGGATGACGATTAGGCTGTGCTCCGCCTCCGGGTGTGTCAGCGCCGCCTGATCTGACCCAAAGTTGACAGCCATGTTATCTCGGGCAGCTGCGAGCCTCGGGCTGGTGTGGAACTCCGCCCTGTCACGAGTGCTCGTGGTTGCGCGATTGGTTTTTGGGGACGGCACCTGACAGCTGTTGGGCCCCGCCCCAATGCCTCGCCCGAGGTGCATGAGGAGGTCGCGCGGTCCGGGGAGTCCCCGTGCTTCCCGTGACCGCTCGGCCTCCTCCGCCTTCTCTGCCCTCGATGGGGCCGTGGCCTAGGGTACACTGGGGTCCACCCCACTGTTGGGCACTCTGTTGCGCACTACGGTGTCCACGGAGTGCTTTGACGTGGCGTGGTTATCCTAAGCACCCTCCCGAAGCCTCAGGGACCGTCTACTTCGGTGGCGTGGTCCTGCAGAGCTACAGGGCAGGCTGCCGCCCCTTTGCACATGCACGAGGGTGGAGCCGACCCAGGGCTCTTCAATGAGCTGCGTGCCGCCACTGATACCGGCCTCTGGGCGGTGAAGGTGGCCACACGCTCCCTGGGCCGGGCGCTGTCCACAGTTGTGGTCCGGGAGAAACACCGGGCCTTACCTGGTGGTGTGGAGGTAGTTGAGTGAGCCCACCTCCTCAACTCGCCCATATCCCAGGCTGGCCTCTTCGGCGGCGCAGCTGAGAAATGCGCCCAACGGTTCTCGGCCGCCCTAGAGCAGACTGAGGCTGTAACACGTACTGCTGCACCAGCCGCCGGCTCAGTCGCCTCGGTCCGCTCGCCGCCGAGGCGCCCTCCCCCTCCCACCCGGCCCCAGCAGCAGCCTTCACCGGGCCGTGTCATGGAGGAGGTTGCAGGATGACGCCCAGTTCCACTGCACAGCCTGGCTAAACGCCAGGCTGGAGGTGGACAACTCAGAGATGGGTTCCAGTTCTTTCCAGGGGATGGTAGCAGGGGCTCTCCTTCCCCCGGTGGAGGGCCGGGGGAAAATCCTTTCGCTGCTGGCCTCCGGGCTGGCGGCGCTTGGAGAGAACTGGTGTCCCCATCCCTGAGGACACAGAGACTGGTTATGGCAGTGTGCACCGCCCTCGGGCCGCGCTGCTCTCGTCCCTCTCTCTCGCCAGCCTCTCAGAGCAGACCCCAGTGGAACGCGCGTCCTTCCCTGGTCTCCTCTGTCAGGACGCAGCTGCTGGCTGTGCCCCCACACCGGGACGCTACGCCTCCCACGTCTGGGCCAGTCACGTTGCCTCGCTGCCCCACCCGGGGTACGTCTGTGGTTCGAGTGACCCCCGTGGTCAGTTCCTGGGAGTCTGACTTCAGCTTCCAGGACTGTCCGCCGGGCTGCGAAAACCATCAGGCTCGGCTACGCGATTCAATTTGCGCAGGCTCCTCCCGCTCGGGAGTCCGCTCACCATGGTGGGGCCCAATGTCCCAGTCATGCGTGCGGAGGTTGCCACCCTACTGGCAAAGGGTGCGATCGAGCCTGTCCCTCCAGCCGAAATGAAGTCCGGGCCTCGGCCTTTACTTCATTGTACCCTAGAAAACCGGTGGGTTATGGCCAATCCTGGATCTGCCCATCCTGAGCCGATCCTTACTGGTTTCCGTTCAGGATGTTGGCAGCGAACGCCTTCTCGAATGCGTTCGTCCAGTTGATTGGTTGCAGCGATTGACCTGAAGAACGCCTACTTCTTTGTCTCCTACCTCGGCGGACCGTTCCTACAGGTCTGCTTCGAGGCGGACATTCAGTGCAGCGTTCCTCCCATTCGGCTAGCTCTGTCCCCTCGTGACTTCACGAAGTCTGTCGAGGCAGCCCTTGCGCCACTCAGGCAGCACGGGGTTCGCATCCTGAACTGCCTCGGCGACTGGCTCAGACTGAGTCACTCTCGAGACAGGGTGCGAACACAGAGTTCTAGTGCTCCAGCACGTAGCCTGTCTGGGCCTTCAGATCAACTAAGAGAAGAGCAACTCTGCTCCGTGCAGGGGATCTCTTTTCCCGGTATGGTTTTCAACTCGGTCGCCATGTGCGTGCAGCTTACCAGCGAGCACGCGCTTTCAATGCTGACTTGCCTCCGTTAATTCGAAGCAAGAGTGCGGTTCCACTGAAGTGTTTCAGAGGCTCCTGGGGCATATGGGCATCTGCAGCCACGGTGACACCGCTCGGATTGCTTCATATGAGACCGCTTCAGCATTGGCTTCGCGATCGGGTCCCGAGATGGGCATGGCAGTCTGGCGCTCCGGGTCCAAGTGACTCGGGCCTACTTACAGACGCTCACCCCGTGGTCGAACCTCAGTTTCTACGGGCCGGGGTGCCCTTAGAACGAGTTTCCAGGCATGTTGTCGTATCGACGGATACCTCTGCCACGGGTTGGGGTGCCATGTGCAATGGACAAGCAGCCGCGGGCTCCTGGACAGGACCCCAGCGCCTCCTGCATGTCAATTGCCTCTTGGCATTTACGGTTGACGAAGCGTGCCTGGAGTTCGGGCCGGCTAATTCTCACGTGATCCTGAGACCCCGGCCTGGATATGTGCCCAAGTTTCCCACCACTCCGTTCAGAGACCAGGTGGTGAACCTGCAAGCGCTGCCCGTGGAGGCAGACCAGCCTTGGCACTGCTCTGTCCAGTACGCGCGCTCCGCGCCTACATAGACGTGACGCAGTGTTTCAGGACCTCAGACCAGCTCTTTGTCTGTTATGGTGGAGAGCGGAAGGGAAGTGCTCTCTCAAAGCAAAGGCTGTCTCACTGGATAGTGGACACCATTGTTTTGGCTTACCAGCAGCAAGGTCGACCATGTCCCCTTGGGGTTCGGGCTCACTCCACTCGAAGTGTCGCCTCCTCTTGGGTTTTAGCGCATGGCGCCTCGCTAACAGACATCTGCAGAGCTGCAGGCTGGGCGACACCTAACACATTCGCCAGATTCTACAATCTCTGAGTGGAGCCAGTGTCCGACTATGTACTCGCCCCCCCGAGGGGCCGGTAATGGGCCAGGCTTAGGTGTCTTCGCTTGCTCGCCATTCCACTCCTCGGACTGGATACGTGAGATTTTCCTCAGGTGAGCTCCCCGAGAGCCCTGAGTTCCTCCAGTACTGCTTACGCCGATGCCTGTGTGTCTGCCCTCTAGCGAGCCCAGACCCTCGTATCCGGCCAGGTGCCCCGTGTGCATGGTTCCCCTCCGGCGACCCCCACACGTGTATTTCACCGTAAGCCTCCGCAGTGAGCGGGTTTCTTCCCTTGGCATGTCCCGGCCATCCCTAGGGTTAAAAATCCACCTTCGGCTGGTACCCTAAGGTTTCCCATATGCAACCCTTGCGGGTCATATGTGTACTCTTAAGTCCTCCCTACGGGTAGGCATCTTGGCATTTCCTCACTGGGATATGCTTCCCAGTGTACCTTGGTATTCCTGTGATAAGTGGGAATCCTTTGTCCGTACTAGTCTTACGACAGGAACTCGCGCACGCGGGGCACTGGAAGACAGCTGAGTGGCGGGATTAGATTCGACCCCATTCGTTAGTCACTAACGTTGCGTCGTAGTGACTGAGCGAAAGGGAACGTCTCGGTTACGGATGTAACCTCGTTCCCTGAGGAGGAACGGAGGCGTAACGTCCCGTTGCCACATCAGCTGTGCTACCTGGAACGCAGGAGTTCAGTCTTGGCTCCTCAAGCAGGTAACATAATGCGATGTTGCCACGTACCTCCTTATATACTCACACGGTGAGGCGGAGTTACGTATGCAAATTCCGCATGCCCCATGGCATTGGCACGCCATTGGGCGTTTTCTCTAAGCTCGAAGATGATAGGCTTCTAAGCGAAACCCCCATTCGTTAGTAACTAACGTTACGTCTCCGTTCCCTCCTCAGGGAACGAGGGTTACATCCGTAACCGAGACGTTTCCTTTACAATGTTGATAGTAATATGTTGTAGACGGTTTTAACAGTGCTTATTTTATCTCCCTCATCTGAACTTGAAATAGAAGCCGGCAACTGCAATAGTAAGGCGCAGACATTTCAAAATAAGACTCAATGTGTATTTCGAGCTTGTTTATAATTAAAAGTCACACATTATATACACCTTTTTTGGTTACACCATAAACTGTATTTTATTTAATTCCCATTTAATTCATAGTCAGGAGGAAAGAACAGTATTTGACACATATCAGGGTTTCAATAGTTAACTAAAACCATTAAAAAAATTCATTACTTGAAATTAAATTAATTAATTAATTAATTAATTAATAAAACTTTTGACTAAATAAAATAAAAATTAAAAAATTAAACTTTAGCTTAACCTGATATAATAACTAAAACAGAAGTACAAAATTATAAAAACCATAGACGTTTTTTAAAACTAGAATAAAACTAAAAACAATTCAGGTGACTAAAATATGAGTAAAACTAAATGGCATTTTAGTCAAAAGACTATGACTAAAACTAAATCAAAAATCGGTGTTAAAAATAACACTGCACTGGAGTCATATGGACGATTTCAAAGGTGCACTATGTAGTATTTTTGCAGTAAAATATCCAAAAATCACCAGGCCAGTATTATATATTTTGTTCAGTTGAGTACTTACAATATCCCAAATGTTTCCAACTATTTGTAGAATGTGAGAAAATTGCTATTTTAACCAAGGAGCCGGGACGTGTGAGCATAGTGTCTGAGGGAGTCGCCTGTCAATTGCGTCATATCTACGGTACCCTCGGTTTTCGGTTTTATTTTGCAGAAACACTTTACTCTTAGCAGTGTGCAACAATTGTCACAGCAGCCGCCGAGCGAACGCAATAACATCATAACAATTTTAAACACACTTAAATATATCTAATATGATAAACAGAGTTGCGTTACCTCATACTCATGACCGGAAAAGCGGAAATAGCGCCCAGGGACTGTGTCCCGTCATGATAAAAGTCCCGCTGCTCGCGAGGCGCGTGTTGTTCATCTCATTAACAATCGCTCCAGCGGCCTTCCTCGGCTCCACAACACTCGCCCCTGCTCTGCTTCATATTACAGTAACGTTAATAACTGCATCCATGAACATGATTTCTGCCCGAGTCCTATCCCGATTCTTTTCCACTGGTTGTGCGCTGAAGACCACATGTCCCAAGATTCTGCACTAAAACTTGGCGTCTAGCAGACGGAAACGTTGCATAGTGTACCTTTAACTATGCTTTTCCTACCTTTCTGGGCCTTGAAAGTGTTAATTAAATAGCGGCCTATGGAGGAGTCAGAGAGCTCTCAGATTTCAATTTTGTGTTCCAAAGATGAATTAAGGACTTGTAGGTTTGGAATGACATGAGGGTAATTAATGACAGAATTTTCATTTTTGCGTGAACTATCCCTTTATATTAATAGTTCACCCAAAATTTAAATTCTATCATAATTTGCTCACCCTTTCAAACCAGACTTATTTTTTATTCTGTGGAACACAAAATACGATTTTTTGAAGTAGAGGTCGACCGATATATCGTCCAGCCGATATATCGGGCCGATATTTGTCCTTTTTCATTATATCGGCATCGGCCGATATCCGTGTTTAGTAGCGCCGATTTAAAGTCAGGCACTTCCGCGGGCAGCCCTGTGTTATTGGTGCGGTGGAACCGTCTGGAAGTGGCATAATGCTTGCAGATAACTTTTAGGACTGTAGTCGAAAACTATCAGCAGCTTGCTTGCTAACATATTACCCCCAAAGTTACAAGCTCTGTTTGATTTTTCCTGTATCGGAGTCAGAGAATGTCACTTTGTGCGTGGGTTGTAGAAAGCAGCTCTCACAAACACTGCAGCGTGATTGAGTGCTAGGGCAACATTACTCAGCCCCGCTCACAGACAGCATCATGCTCGGAAACACAGAGCTGTCCTCACTCCTGGAGCAGCCCAGAAAAGTGTAAGACAGGCTAGCCTTGTTTATACTCGACGCATCCGCACGATCGAGGGTGCGCGCGGCACAAATGATATCAAAGCTGAGAGTGACCGGTGGTCCGCGTTGAGCGCAGCGATCGGAGGTGCGCGCGCAGTCAGCGGAGGCTCGCGGAAAATATAAACAAGGCTGAATCACTCTCAAACGCAAGCAGAAGCGTGATGTAATTATATACTGGCGAAACAGATTGGGCAGATTTGCACATTTGTGCTCGTGCCTGGAGAGCGCCGTCTATTTACAACGTGTGTTTGCAGCGGTGAGTATTGCAGCCAGATATCCCGAACGTCATCCGAGTTTTTATTCAGTGCTGAGTTAATGCAGGCTCGCGAAACGAGGCTATACAGGCGATAAAGTCCATTAAATAAATATAAAAGCTGGATTCTCTCTGCACGAGATATCCAGAATAGAGGTTATATTTTAGTGAATTTCTCTGGCAAAATACACAGTTTTGTATGGATATTCTTATGTAAATATTCCTTATTATTACTCCCATTATTATACATATTTTTACATTACATATTGTCCTAAAACACATTACTATGCAAATTAGATATAGTGTATAGATGCATTTCATAGAATGGGAATGGCATTTATAGCCATGTTTATATTAATACTCAGTCAGTTTATTGATTTGTTAACTTTGGATAAATATTTTATTTTAATACCTTGCAGTTCACGAAAATACAATTCGAGATATGGTTAAAGTCAGTGTTCAATAAATTAAGTTTAGAAATGTTGTGCATCCACTTATTACTAATGTGACATTTTAGCATGCAAATGAAGGCGAAAACTTCAAGATTTCAGTCCTAAAAGGCTGCACATATCGGCCATCGGCTGCCCCTGACCCCTAAAAATCGGCAATAGAAAAACCCATATCCGTCAATTTCTATTTTGAAGGATGTAAAATATTTGGTGACCACTGTTAAAAAAAATTATTTAGATTAAAAATTATATAGTTTTGTCATTATAACAGTCAGTAGGAGATAATAAATAATAATAATAATAATACAATTATAATTTATGAAACAACTACAACAAAATAGTAATGGTATTTATAATTGGTATCATTACCATTGTGATCATAAACATTAAAGATATGGACTAAAATTAAAGAACTGCAAAAACTATTCATACTGGCACCAACATAGCATTAAATAGTGCTCCATAAAAGATCAAAAACAGTATTAAATAATCTCTTGTGTACTCTGAGGGGGAAAAAGCTGTTCTGTATTGTGTAATGCTCAATGTTTTTCAGAGACGGCCTATTTTTTGCTATTGTTCAGCAAGCCAAATCCTTCCCAGTCTCTCCTTAGATGACCCAGAATTTGAATGAAAAATAAGAAAGAAAATATTAAAGCCTCTCGGAACACATTATCATGAAAATGCATTCGGTTCAGCAGATATCATCTCAAATATTAATCTAATATTAAAAACTCAATACCCATGTCCATCTTCAAATTAGCTTCAAAAGGAAATGGGATTTGATTTCAGTGTAAATCCAGTTAAAATAAAGGTTGTTATTGTAGCACAGAGCGCCAAACTCACATCTGGCCAAAGGTCGGTCTGCAACCTTCTTGTAACACCGCAACCTCGGATGGCACATCCACTTCTTTAACAACATTTACAAAAGTTTGAAAGCAAATCAAAAGCCCCTGACAGTTTCAGGCCTAATATTTTAACCTCTGCAACACAAGAGCATGCTCATTCCCATGGACTTCATTGTGCAGGGGTCGGCGACTTGAATGGGCCTTCATTAAGAGGAGTTTGCATCAACAGTTAATTATGCAAATGTCCATAACCCCTTCATGCACTGGCAGGTTCCGGCTAGCTCCCTTCACCCTTCATTGCTATCCCACAAAAACAGCCCAAACACTGTACATATTTAACATACACCCCTCATACAACTCCTACTCCATGTGCTTATTTCCAACTCTTTCCAAATGCCAAATCAACTGTTGTGGGGTGTGGGGAGGGGGTCTATAATGGCAGCCATTGTGGCCCAAGCTAAGCTCCAAACAGCTTTTTTCCATCAAAGACCCTCCGGAAGACTCTTGCTGGGTGCAGTTGAATGCCCACTATTAGTGCCCCCACCATCCTCATGGAGAGCTGATGGTCTGAACTCATCTGAGGGACCCCGCACCAAAACAGTCAATTAGGCAAAAATGCATGAAAACCAATCTTGTCATTGTTTCAGTGATGGTAACGACAGGCCTCACCATCAGGCATCAGAAGTCTGTGCTTCTTTCAAAGGCCAAAAAGTTAATGTGAATTCACAGGAACACAGTTCTCACCTTTCTTTTCTCATCAACTGTCAGAGTTTGTCTGTCAAACTGTTACAGAGAGTTATTATTTTTGATTCCGCTATAAAGTGGATTTATAATATTGTGAATGTGTTTCAAATTGTGTCTTAAAAAAAAAGAGAGAGAGAGTACATGAATAGAGGAGAATAAAAACTACATATGGTTTCATACAGATTAAGAGAAAAACTCAAACACTTTCTAGGTTATTTCAGCACAGACTTATCTCAGATAAATAAAGGCTGCATAAGGTGTTAATAGGACACAGAATTAAAATAGGACCAACAAGACCAGAGAACTCCATGCTCATGAGATGCCAGGTAACCATAAAAAAATAAAAATACATTTGGAACACTTTAGTTTAGGGTCTAATTCTCACTATTAACTTGTTGCTGATTAGCCATGCTTATTACTAGGATATTGGCTGTTTATTGCAATGGAAACTAAACATATTCGAGAGATATTTCAATAAGAAGAATTAAAAACAAAACAAAAGGAAGGAAGGAAGGAAGGAAGGAAGGAAAGAAAGAAAGAAAGAAAGAAAGAAAGAAAGAAAGAAAGAAAGAAAGAAAGAAAGAAAGAAAGAAAGAAAGAAAGAAAGAAAGAAAGAAAGAAAGAAAGAGAAAGAAAGAAAGAAAAGTACTGCCAAATCGGTGCTCGTGCATGTGACGCGAGTTACAATCACACAGTGTGAATGATCAAAGACACGATCAGAGAGAATTGCAGATGATTCGCCGACGCCCGCAAGATATTTGGCATGCTAAATATCTGAACCTGTCTGTGATTCAAACTCCTGCTGTGTGAAATGAGTTCTGACTGAAAATTACTTCGGCGATGACCAAAAGCCAATGAGAGAGCAGGACACAGGGAGGAGTTATAGACCAGAATATCAGTATTTATTTTTAATAGATATATTCACAATTATTTCAAACAGAAACAAAGCCCAAACATTTGCACGTCCAGCCGCAGCAGCAGAACATTTCAAAATTATTTATTTAACTCAAACTCTCTTTGCAATCATTGCTCCCTGTCTCTCCAAGAATTTTTTTTTCTTTTTTTTCCTTTCGCTGCAAATCAGCGCACAGACAATTGGGAGCGCAAACTTTCTGCTGTTTATCATTTTTAATATCAATTCCAGTCTCGCACGAGAACTCCAGTCTGACGCACATGTGATCTTGCGTTGTTTATTTGTCACATCGCACGTGGGTTTGGATGGGAATGTTGGGAAACGTAGTTTGCGCACCGGAGAGAGAGAGTTGTCGGCGATTCTTCCTCTTGTACAGTCATGTGGTGTGAAACCCCCTGTCGCCGATCCATCGTGCAGTGTGAACACAGCAGTGACTGAATGCTACCCCAGATAGTCATGCAGTGTGAAAAGAACAGTGATCCGACGAGTTTGGAAATCGTGCAGTCTGAACTCAGAATAAGGTGCTCAGCTCATCTCGTAATTCATCTCACAGGCTGTGAGCTGCAACCATACAAGCATCAACGGTTTCCACGCGAGTGAAAAAAATTTCTGCGAGCTTGCATGACAGCAAAAAACGCATCGTGTACATGCGAGCACGTCCTGTTGGATTTTTTTACTCCAGTGGAAACAACTTAAAATACTCCTAAAATACTACTAAGTTAATCTTGTCCAGCCAGCATCAGTCTGGTGCAGGCGCAGCGCTCAACTTTGGATGGATTGGAAGCATAGCTAGTGGCTTAAATATATTTTTCCACTAACCATGCATAAACATAATTTTGTCAAAACTACAAACTTTAACATGCATGCTGCTCACATATTATAGTAGTAGAGTAGAATACAGTGTAATAAGACTTTAGCCATGAAAATGTTAAAGAAAATAAGCATGAATGCCAGGGCATATCAAAAAACCTCCAGGGCACAGAAAACACCTTATTGCGCATATTACTGTGGTTCAGAACATGGGCCTCAAAATCAGGGTCCTGTATTTCTGCTGACCCATTCAGTGTCTACAGAGAATTTGACAGCCTCTGCAGAGAGAAGCTAATTAAAAAAAAGGCCTGTGTTGTTTGCACACCACATTTGTTTCTGGAGCCCTTTTGTTATTTTTCTCTTTTTTTCTTGAACTCCTGGTCTCAAAACAATTCTCAGATCTCAACCCTTATGTAATATTAAACTCAAACCAGATTCAGGGACCCCACTGCCAAGCCCACCCATCTCAAGCTGAAAAGCATGCCTTTCCCTCAGCATTAAGACACACATTCGGACACATATTCAGACAGATTATGGATGAAGAATAGGAACAGCTGTTTTCAGTGCATGGTTCAAACAGGAGACTTCTAATCTGCATATGTATGAAATTCATAAATGTCTCAGAAAGTATTAGGTCTGATTTAACTTCTTGAACGGCACTGACCTGAAGAAACAGTTGGCTGTATACCAGCCACTAAGTTCTCACCTTTAACACATATAACCAGGGCTGTACATAACTGGTGCGCAGGTGTGCATGCGTGGTAAAAAATAAATGATGATGGATGGAAGCACTTTTGAGTACCAACATTTTTGGGGACATGTGATTCGAGGATTAACTGCTAAATTTAACCATAGTAGATTGAAAGTTAATCATTTGGACGTGTTTTGTCTTGCCAATTTACACATTCAAATGATTTTAAATGAGAAAGAGGAAGCAAAAATCAGGACTATCTGTTATCTGTGCAGTCGCACACACACAAAGCGCACACACAAAGAGAGAGAGAGGGGCACGTTTCAGACAGCACTTGAACACTGAATTGAATCCTTTTATGCATTTACTTGTGCTTGAATGGACACATGCATAAAATTATGTTTTTTATACACTATATTGCCAAAAGTTTTGGGACGCCTGCCTTTACATGCAAATGAACTTTAATGACATCCCATTCTTAATCCGTAGGGTTTTATATGGAGTTGGCCCACCCTTTGATTCTATAACAGCTTCAACTCTTCTGGGAAGGCTTTCCACAAGGTTTAGGAGTGTGTTTAAAGGAATTTTTCTGACAAAGTTCCTCCACACCAAGCTCACTCATCCATGTCTTTATGTACCTTGCTTTGTGCACTAGTACGCAGTCATGTTGGAACAGGAAGGGGCCATCCCCAAACTGTTCCCACAAAGTTGGGAGCATGATATTGTCCAAAATGTCTCAGTATGCTAAAGCATTAAGAGTTCCTTTCACTGGAACTAAGGGGCCAAGCCCAACCCCTGAAAAACAAACCCCACACCATAATCCTCCCTCCATCAAACTTTACACTTGGCAGGCAAGTACCGTTCTCCTGGCAACCGGCAAACCCAGACTAGGCAAGACTAGCACCCAGACCAGACTAGAGTGACGTCTCCACTGCTCTAGAGTCCAGTGGTGGCATGCTTTACATTTTGCATTGCACTTGATGTAAGGCTTGGATGCAGGAATGCTCGGGCATGAAAACACATTCCATGAAGCTCTCTGTTCTTGAGCTAATCTGTTCTGATAGTTATAATTATGCTAAAAGCAATTTTCCCATGTCAAGTAACCGATAAAATACTGGAAGTGGTGCATTCCACATATGAGAATCCATGAACCACATTATTAGACTATTTTCTAAGACAATGTACAATGTATTAAACCATTTAAAAAAACATACTATTGCACAGTGCTATTGTGAAATCATAATGGCTGCTATTCAAATAAATAAATATATGCCCTGAGGGTTTAATATATAGGCGCTTGAATTATTCTTTTATAGGCATTTTTGTCTATGGCGAGTCACACAGGTACTGGGCTATTCCACAGTGGTACAGCATGAACCAGTCTAAAATAGTCTGAATATAAACACTTATTATAGGTGCACCGTAGTGATTCAGGATAAGACAAAAACTCTTTGGAAAATGGATTTATGATATACTTATTATATAACTTTGGAACACAAAAAAAGTAATAGACTGCAGCTTTAATAAATACTATAATAGTATATAAATAATACGAAAATAGCACTGATGCTGTTGTTGAGAGTGACAGCATATATTTTCAGCTTGGCCTTTTCAAGAGCGGACAGTAAGTAATTGGGGTGAACCTGTGGAATGGTAACGGGAAATAATGCAAGTCGGACTAGTTGCTCGATAATATTCGACAAAAAAATCAGGTGTTTATGCTAACTGATTTGTTCTACAAAATCCACTTGATTGAAGAAACAACTGGACTCACTGAAAAGGCATATTGAAGACTTTAAATTTTAGTCTGTTACAAAACAATCATGTTGCAATCATCATCGAGCCTTCAAAAGATATTTTCCAACTCACAGTGTAGCACATCTGGTGTACAGAGTCTGCATTTCAACATGGGAGACTTCATAGATGTACAAAAAAATACAAAGTGCTTACTGGGGAGGTCTAATGGGTCAGAACTAGAATTTTCCAATCCTGACTCATCTACCAGTCAACACATTTCTAATTGTTTGGCATTCAGTCTTGCTGATTTGGACTGCTTCGACGGAAGTTGCTGGAAAGAATATTCCGAGACACATAGGAGAGGGCGCTTCCCATTGTTCTAACTCGTTCTCAACCATGGTCCTGGAGCTCCTCCAACATGGCTCATGAAGTCAAATAGAGGACACATACAAAATGTGCAATTTTAGGTGTGCTCCAAGACCAAGATTGGGAAGCAAATCAACATTCAGAAACACTACGACACTGCTTCCTTGTTGCCTGTCATTCAGCATGTGACCTGAAAATGGGCACTTCGGCAATCTAAGGCCCCATTAACACTGCATGGTTCAATTGACCCAATTCCGATTTGTACCTCTTTGGCACAGATTGGAACGTGTAAGCAGGAAAAGAAAACGCATGAATTCAGATATCCTTAGATCGGATTCAGGCCTCACTCATATGTGGTAAAAAATCCGATATAATTTGGATATGTGTATTTGCACCTGTCGTGTAAGCGGTCAAATCGGATATTCCCAGGTAAATGTGAGTCGTACGTCATTGAAAAAGGGACAGAGGCGAATTACATCAACTCGCGGACACGAATTGCGATCAAGGGCTCCTTAAAGGGATAAAATTCACTTTTACATGGTGTTTGTACGTGTGCAACCAGCCTATAATGGTAAAAATTCACCCATTCCTTTTTTATAATCCCCATAAGTCAGAAGCAGTGTCTGAAAATAAACTGTTCCAGATTACCTCCAATTGTAATGTAACAGTAGCGGCAAGCCCCGTCCGTGGCTGGTCACATCTAATCTATTAACATAGATCCTGCCCTGAGTGAGCCGCACATAGTCTGCCATGTTTATATCCTTGCTATAGCACCTATTCATATTATGTCAGCGCCACATTAACTTTACAAATGTTCTGTTTTTTGGATGTACCAATGAACATAAGAGCCTCCATAGACCCTTTAATGACACAGTGGATGAATTTCATTTATGTAGGAAATCTGCCATTAGGTAAAGTCTTATATGTTTGTGCAAATCATTTTACACCGAACTGCTTCGCAAACAAGGGTCAGTTCAATGCTGAATTTGCACAAAAGTTGATTCTGAAAGATGGGTCTATACTATGCTCAAACTTCATAACCAAAACTATTGCAGTTCATATTTTGTGAATGTTTCCAAATCGGTTTTCTGAATGTGCTTGTTAGCATGCTGTATGGCTAATGTGGCTAAAGATGATTATATATATTATAACCGTAATTAAACTAAACCATACCTGTTCTATCTCCGTGCACAACCCTCTACAAAGTAAATCACTCGCATATACAAACAAATATACAAACGCTAGGTGACTAAAACAAATTTCTTTAATTAGCCAATGGCTAGTAAATTATATGATTTCTGTTGCCTGTTATTGAGTAAGAGGCAAAAATGTTAGATCCAAATGCAAGGCTCGATAGGACTGCCCAATGGCCAAGAGCTAAGAGTTCCCATTTGGCCAGTGCTGTATTGTAATGAAAGTTTATCATTTTGCACATGTTTTTTTAGCTTTGCCAATTCAAACATTCAAGTACAAGAAGACGCGAAAGATAACTCGCACTGAATTGAGCTCTTTCACATCTTCATGTGGTTGAAGGGACAATTTCACGGACAATTTGTCTTGGCGAGTATCCTAATAAACGGTTGGTTATGTCTTAAGTGAATTCTAAACAGTCGAGAGAGAAAACGCATATGTAAAAGTATCAGTAATTTGGAGCCGTGCATTGTCTTAAAGTGACAGCAGCCTATACCTACTGCTGTCTGTTTTTAATTTTAATCAAACAAATGTTAAAGGTTCCCTAGAATGAAAAATTGAATTAACCTTGGCACAGTTGAATAAGAGTTCAGTACATAGAAATCACATACCGTGAGTCTCAAACAATATTGCTTCCTCCTTCATTTGTAAATCTTGCGCGTGAAAAACACCACGAAAAATAGGCGAATCTCAACATAACACAGACGGTGACGCAACCGTCGAGATGTACACCCCCAACATTTGCATAGCCCACCATGACTTGCCAAGTTCAACTCAGGAGAACGAAATCTAGAGGAAGTCTGGTCATTCTGCAAACGAAGCAGCAGCGTTCTCTTGGACAATTTGTGCCCTTAAATAAGACACACACCCTCTTTGTAGATATCAGAGAACAATTTAAAACAGTTTCAAATCATTCTAGGGCACCTTTAATGTTAATCTCTTTCTCAGCTTTACTGTTGTTTGATTATTACTGATGACATCATAGACAGTGGGAGATCTAATAAGTAGCATTCACACTAATGCACAGATCTCTTTTGAAATATAAAATGTGGTTTATCCTGTCTGTTTAATCCCTAAGACATAACTGACTGTTTACATTAATTTTGCGCCATAAAAGCATGAGATGCGCAAGTACATTTAAGCACTTACACGAAGGGTCTTATTTTAACGACCTAAGCGCATGGTCTAAAGCGCACGGCACAAGTGTACTAAGGGCGTATCCGAATCCACTTTTGCTAGTTTAACAACGGGAAAAATGGTTGGCACACATGATCTAAAAGGGTTATCCCTAGTCTCTTAATGAGTCATGGGTGTGTTTTGGGGGTATAAACCAATCAGAGTGTCATCTCCCATTCTCTTTAAAAGCCAAAAGCGCTTGCACCATGGGGGTTTGCTATTTACATGGCAGAATATAGACACCCTCAAACTGACAAGTCAGTTTAAATATGACTTAAAATGGAATTGTGGGATCCAAACTGCAAAAAACCTGCCATTTAAATATGTAGTCTGCATTAGTGTTGCACGATATACCGGTACTAGAAAAGTATTGCAATACCCTGCTATTATAAACGGTATGATATGGAATTTTATTAGTACCGGTACTTTAAGAAGGACCGCGCGTTAAAAAGAGCTGTATTTATTTGTGTCGATGAATGACAGCAGGATTCAGGATGTGTGTGCAGAGCTCTGCCTCCACTGTTCACTAAACATTGGAAGCAGAAGAGTTAAATATATACGGGCAGTGCATGATAAAGAAAGGAACAGAAACATGCGCGCATGAGAAAATATAGCGCGGCGCGGGATGTGCTCGCAATGAAAAAAAGAAAACCACCCCATGACTGGCTAAATAATTTTAATATATTCATTAAGAATCAGTGTTTAGTTAATTTATTGAGTGAAGACTAAGCTGTTTTTTTTATTTCTTTCTTGACTTGCTATACTGTTAAACAGACCTATAGCTGAAAAATAAAGCACTGTTTTTGTCATATTGTTTGTCATTTGCATTTTTAGCTTATTTTTAAAAACAAAGATAAAATAAAAAAATTGCAATTAGAAGAAATGGTCAAAAACCAGGGCAGGAACATGCTGGCCAAGTGAGTTTTTAGTTAAAAAATTAAATAAGACTATGATTAATAAGTTCTGTTGTCATATTATTCAATTACTTTTACTGGGTGGTATTTTGACCGTGGTATCGATTTAGTATCGGTATCGAGGTATTTTAATCTGGTATTGTATCGAAGTCATAATTTTGGTATCGTGACAACACTAGTCTGCATGTTTCGGGTGCCTGTGAATGAGCAGTGTAGGTTGTCTGCCTCACATACTCATGCTCGTGTGACGCTATAGCAGTGTTTCAGAGTCTGCCATCTCACTATGAGGACGCGAAAACATGAACTTCTCCATATCTGCTCCGAGAGTCCCTTCACTATCATTTCAGAGTTTAATTTGATAAAACTATCATCAGATATAAACTTAGAACTCAAAGGGCTTTTACTACAACCCGCCAAAATAAAAGTCCAGTTTAACTGAATGACAGTAATGTATTACCATTGTATAGTAAAATATAGGCCACTTCTCATATAGTTTTAGTAAAAATAATAAAAATAAAATGTATTAAAACATTAACCCTCTGTAGATATTAGAGACATGTGGTGACCCCCTACATGTCTGTGACAGCCCATTATATTTTATAAAGTTGGAAACTGGACAACAACAACATTCATCCCAGAGAAGCACACAACAGATGTAGTGGCCGAGGCACTGACAGAGGTTGTGCATGATTGGGACATAGAAGAGAGTAACATTTCCAGCATCACTACTGACATTATTCACTACAAAAGGAAAAAGCAAGCTTTTGGCATCTGTTGTTCAATTAACCTCTTGATCCCTTCAATTAACCTTTTGATCCCTTTTGAGCATAAAACAGGAAAATGGCATTCTTGAACTCAAATGGTTGTCTTTCCTAAACCCTTGGAGTATTGAGCATAGTTGTGGTATCATTTGAAAGAAGACAAATGGAGCGTTATTTTTACAATAAAAAAAGACTTCGACATGCTGAAGTATATTGGAATGGAAATGTTTTTTGCATTACATCTTTTCATTAATTAAAAAAATAATAACAAAAATGCCTTCGACGGCTCCAAAGTGCCCCTTGGTAACAAAATGATCTGAGGGCTATAGAAAGCTGTTATAGTTACTTTTACATGTGCCACATACACTAAACCATTCTTAAAAATAAAATAAAAAAAAATATTTACAAACAATTTCATGATGTTAAAAGTTGGTTTTATTTTTTTTTTTTTAATTAATTAAATAAAAAAAACTTTAAATCTGTGCACTTGAGCTTCGGTGCTTTTATTACTAAATTCACACAAAACCATAAAAAATAAAATAAAAAAGCCTTTAAACAGTTTTTGTCTCTATACACGGAAAGTACATTGATTGCCAGTTGTTCACAGAACAATCAGTCTTGTCCATACATAAACAGATAACACATCGCTAGGCTATTATAAACAATTTATATTATTGATGGCTGATTCAGACAGCAATCGGGCTCCGAAAGCAATCGTTTGAAGGCTATACATAAACTATTATCACAACGTTCAATCATTCAGGTAAAAGACAGTATTTAGTCTTCAAAAACAATCGATTGTCTCACATATATTGACATTCTGCTAATGGCGTACAGAAGAGCATCGCCATAATTCTACAGATGACTGCTCCACCTCGCTTCTTCTCTAACATGTCCTCATGAGGAAAATAAGGTTTGGATAATGGATGATGGGCTCATCATCGTTTAATGTACAGCTAGCCGTGGATTATCCCACTTATACCATGGTCATTTGCCAGCATTGACAACTTCAAACTGATATTGATGTTGTGGCGCAATATTTAACCATATTTGTCAGTTACAGTTTGTTAGATCAAGTATTATGCCCGCTTTAATTCAGACACAGAGAAAAAGATGACATTAATTTGACTATATTAATTATAGAATTTATTTTAATTAATTATCGAGAGAAAGAGAGAGAGATATTCTGTGGGTTTAATTGTGTCCTTGTTTATATTACATTGTGGGGATGTGTCCCCATAAGGATAGTAAAACCTGAGATCACCTACATTGTGGGGACCAGCCAGCCGTCCCCACTTTTCAAAAGGCTTATAAATCTTGAGAAAGTAAAAATGCTGAATGTTTCCTGTGATGGGTAGGTTTAGGGGCAGGGGCAGTGTAGGGGGATAGAATGTACAGTTTGTACGGTATAAAAGCCATTACGTCTATGGAGAGTCCCCACAAAGATCGTAAACCAGACGTGTGTTTGTGTGTGTGTGTGTGCATCAATGAAAAAAGCGCATATAGAACATGATTAACTCTTTCCCGCCAAACACGGAATTTTCCGTTATTTGTAAGAAAACGCTTCCAGGCCAAACACAGAATTTTTCGGGTTTCCGGGATGTAACTGTTAGACGCTAGGGGGCGCTATTACCAGGGATGCAAACACATGTATAGTCAAAAAAGAGAGAGGTAACCGACAGACCGGCCGTCTCGTTATTCTCTATGCAGGAAAAACCCTGTATAACATTATAAACCAACAATACCTAACCTGCAGTGATCTTACCAAAACGTTGCCAGTAAGACGGGAAGGTGCAGCGCCGAACTCTGGTCTCGGGGAGATCTGTTGCAGTGGCAGATACCACAGACATTAAAAGATGCGCAGCCAGAAGAAACACTAGCGGTTCACCCATGATAATTTTCTCAGCTTTTTGCTCAAAATGTTGCTTTTTTATGAAACTATCCCAAGTGTTGATAAAACAAGAATGCATAAATTATTTTTTGTTTAAAAGAAGAGGGTCAGCTCTTTCTTTTGATGTATTACATGTTCAGATATTCATAAAACAAAATATTCTATGGGCTTTTAAATTTTGGTGAAAATGGTCAAAAACCCTGGCGGTGGCTGGCAACTTTTTTTTTTAAATGCTGGCGGGAAAGAGTTAAACAAACTTGGGACTACCTGTGTAGAATTTCTTGTTAAATGTGTTTCCTTTAGTGACTTCTAAATTAACTAAGTGTTTTAAAAAATATATTATTTAATATCACTGTTACATCAAAGGTCAAATCATATAGAAATAGCACAAAGTTAAAAATTACAACTGCACAATGTAACTTTTTGTGTGAATGTGTGCTGTACAGGTCTGGTATAATACAATTTTTGGCGTCAGGTAACCAAAATGTCTGCTCTATAGGAAAAAAAATGTCAGCAAGAAAAACAATTAGATGGAACATTGGTGGGGGGCTGATTTGCATATTCATGGTCCCATGTATACTAAATGAAGCAAGGGTGTAAAGTTACATTTAAGCAATTTTAAGGCATGAAGAAATGTTCCATATTTTCATATGAAAAAAAAGTTTAAATATGTCATTTTGATGATCAAAGATAAGTTTTAAGGGATCAAATTAATGACTGCAGGGGGACTTTAAAGAATCTTCATAAAACTTCTAAAAACACAAACATGCCTCATCACTTCATTGATTCCATGAATGTTCCATCTAATATGTTTTGCTTAGATTCCTCCATCACATCTTATCCTTTCATCCTTGCATTGAAAAAAAAGATGGTCGCAAGAATATACAAAGACAGAAATTCAGCAAGGAACAGGAAAAAGAAAGACAAAGCAACAGCAAATGGAAAACTTCACAATAAAAGTCCATTTGATAAAGCAGATACAATGACCCCTAGTGGTCAATAAATGACTGGAATGTTATGTTTTCAAAAGAAAGTTTAAAGCCCCTTATAAATAAAACAGTGCTTTGTGGCTTTTAGACCTTGTGTGCTAGAAATGTAGTAGTGCACTCATAAAAGCTGACAAAATGTACTTTTTTTAGCAGATATATGCATTTGCAAATTTATCAATGGAATAAAATGTTTGACTAAAAATATTAATTATATTTAACAAGTCTTTCGCCTCAGACCCTCATTTCATAACAAAAACAAAATAAAAGTTACAGGATAACTGGGATTGCAAATCATCTGTATTGAAATGAGCAGATATTTTGAGTCATACTTAATGAAATGGCACCATCAAGTGGTATTTGGAGTTCTTTTATAATACACATTTTGAATCAATCACAGTAGAGCAACAACTGTTGGCATTAGGTTTTATGGCTATATTATTTTAAGTTTATACTGTGATTAAGTCCAGATTCAAGGTTCAGTGATCCTGTATTTTTTGTTAGTATTCACAGCAAGCAATCTACAATATAAGCCTCTTTTACTCAGAATCAGAAGCAAATGTACAAGCATACTGTTTAATGGTTAAAATGACATGTCTGAACAGACAAGAGAAAAGGTCATTTCAGAAGAGGTTAAATAGACATCTGTGAATATAGAGCACCTGGAACATGAGTGAAATTTCCCTGCAGTGGCTAGCTGGCCTAAATTTCTCAAAGATCCTAATCACTTTCCTAAAGGACTGGGGCTTCACACATGCAAAACATCTATAAATAAAAACATGTTGTAAAGGTCAAAATACACACCAGAATGTTGAGAAGATGTTTGGCATTGGCAATCTTTTCAGCATATTGAACACTTCACTTGTGAAATAATTAAATGGAATTTTTCACCATTTACCAACTATTTTCATTTCTCTGTGAACTATCCCTAAACAGGCAACATGATGCACAGGATACATACTCTTTAGTCCGTTGTAGGAGGCATGAGAGGCATACATTTTTCATCAAATTATTGTATCATTATCATAGTTGAGTCTGTTTAAGTATGTGGGTCACATGACTTGATAAATTTTTTTGTGCTCATTTAGTTAGTTTGACCTGAAGCCAACATCAAACGTTGTTAACATTAGTTAATGCACTGTGAGCTAACATGAACAAACCATGAACAGCTATATTGTTATTAATTAACAAAGATTAATAAATACAGTAAGAAATGTATTGCTCATTGCTCATTGTAAAGTGTTACCGAAAAATCTGAATATCCCTGAGATACAGATTAGGGAAAGAAAAATGATTACCCAGAGTATTGACAATGAGTGGTGTCGCAAGGTAACTGGGCCCCCTGTACAGGTTATTGCATTAATGCACATTCCGGGGTGACAAGTGGGGCTGACACATACACACAAAATTATGTTAAAATACCCATATCTGCAAGTATTCTCGTAAACAGTCGGTTATGTCTCAAGTGAACTTAAACAGTCGAGTAAGAAAGGTCATTAGGTCTTAAAGTGACAGCAGTAGATAAACACCTGCTATTGTCTATGTCAGTGTTTCCCAACCTTTTTTCAGTCATGGCACCCTTTGAAAATTCTCTCAATTTTGTGGCACCCCCTCGCATACATTACGCTTGGGGTGTAATGGTACAGATTGCTCACAGTTCGGTTTGTATCACGGTATGGTTCGGTGTTTGCTATGTTCAGGGAAAAAGGACTACTGTCAAATAAAAAATAAAGAAAATAATAAGAACAACTAATTTAAATACAAGCAGCAGCACAAATAACTACTATCGAGCAAAGATACAAATAAAATAAACAATGCTTCCAGGTTTTTCAGGTAGGACTAACATTAGTTTTCAGGTACAGAAATTGATCAAATGTAAAATAACATTGCATATTTGACTGTATAAATTAAAGATTAATCCTATTATACTTACAAAAACTATTCAATCAAGAGTGGTGTCCTTGTCTTTTGTTGACATTAAGCAGACAGCAGTGAAGACTACTACCACTTTAAGACCTAATGTACGGATATGCGTTGTATTTCTCGAATGTATACAGTTCAGAGACTATGTCTGCAAGGATAGGCTACTCATCAAGATGGACATGTTGAATTGACATACTTTTTGTGAGAGTTTTTCGGTTCAAATGCTGTGATTTGAAAGATAACTCAATATTTGCGTGCTGTGAGACGTGTGCACGCTATCGGATGAGTGCACAGAGACAAATCTTCTCACAGTGCGCGAGTTCTCATTCGCGTCTTCTGGCACTGCACCTGGGTGATGACGGCGAAAAACGTTTTGCCCACCTTTTTCTTTTAATACTGTTGTAATGTATCACCAAGGAGCCAGCACGAGTATCCATCGACAGAAACATACATAAAGCGTTATTTTCAAGTTACAACCCATATTATATAGATGTGTCATCAGATGTGAGATGAACCGCGGTGCAAGTGCGTGCCGAACCATGCGAACCGAGAACTGTTTCACCCTAATACAGACGTTGATGTCAGACATTAGATATGTTATTTCAGACATTAGATTCATTCAAAATATATTGTTCTATTCACATTTTATCATAAAAAATATATACATATATTTTTTAAAGGACTTTTACACGGCGCCCTTGCTCTCGTCAGACGGCACCTCAGGGTGCTGCGGCACCCCGGTTGGGAAACACTGGTCTATGTCATTGATGTTAAAAAAACTACAAATCACAGCTTTAACAAAGATTAATCTAAATACAGTGAACATGGTCTTATTTTACATTTGATTATTACATTTCTGTACCTGAAATGAATACCTAGACATTACTTTATATGTAACTTTGTTATATTTTATTTATCTATGCTTGTAATTTGTGTTTTTGTTCTTATTTTTTTACTGACTGGTCACTGGCCTTTAAAAATGTTTGAACTTTATTAGTTAGGGTAGTCATTTTTGCTGTGGTATCGGAGTGCTTAAAGTGTGCTTTAAGTAATGAATGGAAAGCAAAGTCAAAAAGTTTTTTTTTTTTTCTTACTGATCCAAAAAATGATCCGACTCCTGACTCACAATGTAATGTGATCAAACTGCAAGTTTTGTGATCCATTAACCCACTATTGATTAGGGATGGATGAGCTAAATCCTGCAGGACAGTGGACCTCAATGGCTAGAGTTGCCCACCCCTGAAGTTGAAGACGACACAGTTCAGCACTGTAAAAATACAAGAAATGTGTAAAATTTTAGGACACTTAGACATGTCATACATGCAGTATATTTTGTATAATTACATATTTTTGGATCAAATAAATCATAAAAATATGACTTTGGCTTTTTTATACCCTAATATGGCAACATATCCTGGGAGATACAACTCCCAGTTACAAATCCAAAATATATCAAATGTTAAAAAAATTCCATTGGATTTTTTGCTTGTCTTTTTCCACTCTTGCCTGTTTAAGCGTTAAGTTGATGTTGAACCCTAAAAATTTCAACTGTAATAACTTTTTTGTGTTGTTGGGTACTGATAAAGCACATTGTAAAACAATATGATATGAATGAACATACTGCCATTACCCATTCTGAAATATACTGCCTAATAATCACTACCATTTTGTAAAAACGTTCCTCAGTAAACTTAATGAATGCAAACATTGTTACTGTCAGTCAAACTATTAGCACAAAGCCCACCTGAATTAGAACAAACAGGCAGTTAACACGCATCTCATTGGTATTCTGTACAGGGAAACTGTGCTCCTAATAACAATGAACAAAGGTTTGCCAAAAATAAGCAGTTGAGATCTATCATTAACAGTTTTGTCTAAATAAGTACATGTCAGACTGACATTAGAACTGAGTAAACACACATTCAGTCGCATGCAAACGCACGAATACTAAAGAAAACTGAGAATGAGGGAGGGTGGGTGTTTAGAGCGAGAGGCCTGACAAATGTTAGACACGTGCCACAATTTTAGACCAAAACTAAAATAGAAGGCAAAGGCATGTGATTTTCCCCTCCATTGCCACCTCAATGAACAACCCCAAATCAGAAAAAGTTGGGACAGTATGGAAAACGCAAATAATAAAAAAAAGAAGTGATTTCTAAATTTACTTTGACTTGTATTTCATTGCAGACAATATGAACACAAAAATTTTCATGTTTTGTCTGGTCAGCTTCATGTCATTTGTAAATATGCATCCTTTCCTGTCATTCAGACCTGCAACACATTTAAAAAAAAGTTGGGACAGTAAAGCATTTACCACTTTGTAATGTTGCCATTCCTTTTCACAACACTTAAAAGACGTTTAGGGACTGAAGACACCAAGTGATGAAGTGTTTCAGGTGTAATTTTGTTAGGGCTGGGTATTGTTCGAAATCTTTCGATCCGATTCCAATTTCGATACCTCAGTTTCGATACCGGTTCCTAACGATACTTTTTTCGATACCATATGTTTTAAAATCCATTTCAACATCAACAAAAATACATTAATCACAAAACTTTTATTTTTCACCTTAATTAAAACAAATTCTAGTACCACTTCTCACTCAGGGTAATATTATTAATAAAACTGGTTGTGCTTTTTTGATAGGGGTGAGCCAGCAGACACTATTATTGCATTTTCTTTTATGCAATATTAATTAAGTCTAATAAAGTAATGAAATGTAAAATAACACTGCATAGTTTTCACTGTATAAATTGATAGATTAATGCTTAAAACTAAAGTTATTCATACAAGAGCTGCGAGTAATTTTCTCTTTGCCTTTTGTTGTTTGATTGACTTTAATCGCTCAATCGTCAGCAGGTTTATTAGATGCTGCCCCTATAAGACCGAACGCTGATCTAATAATATTCTCCCATTGATTACTCCAAACTATTTACGCCCATTTAAGATAAACTGTGTTTAAGTAAATACTCTCCAAGCCGGCCATTTTGACATATAAGCTATTTGATGTGTATTTGATAGTTTAGTCACGCATAGGCTTACGAAGCATAATGTGCAAGTCGGTCTGTTTCGCAGCGCAGACACACACACACACCCGCACTGAACTTGGAAACAGCGTCTATTGCGCGGTGGATTAGTGCTTTTAATTTTGTCAAACACGTCCTGCTATTTAGCAAAAGTGGAGACAGCATTTTACAACAATCACACATTGTGCTGAGTCTGATGTTAAGTTACGTTTTCTCACACAAACCGCTCGTTTCGTGTCTTAGGCCATCAGTGTGTACTTACGATAGGGGATTGTTTAATTTGGACTTCTCTGTGTATGCTCTTTGAGGTGGTGACCATAGACCTGCATTATGTGAGGCACAGACAAGAACAGTTTGACCTAAAATGATCAAAATTGAAACTACTGGGGAAACAAATATTCCTACATCTCCGAGGTAAGCTAAAACATATCAAAATTTAATTTCAAAGTGAACTATCCCTTTAACACAGATCCAATTACCTCAACTGTACATTTTCACTAAAGACACCCCCGACTGTGTTTACCTGAATACTCACAGGATGTGCATTTTTACATATTTTTGACCATTGAAATCCATAATCCGAAAGAACTGAATCGCGATCGCATGTTGTCTGAAAGGCGTGTGCTCGCGCTTCAGATCAAAGTCCTGCAGTGCGAGCACATCCCGCGCGCCGCGCTATATTTTTTCATGCGCGCATGTTTCTGTTGCTTTCTTTGTCATGCGCTGCCCGTATATATTTAACTCTTCTGCTTCCAATGTTTAGTGAACGGTGGAAGCCGAGCTCTGCACACACATCCTGAACCCTGCTGTCACTCATCGACACAAATAAATACAGATCTTATTTAACGCGCGGTCCTTCTTAAAGTACCGGTACTAATAAAATTCCATATCGTACCGTTTATAATAGCAGGGTATCGCAATACTTTTCTAGTACCGGTATATCGTGCAACACTATTTGGACCTTTTTAGAACCTTTGTCAAGATGTTAAACCTCAAGACATAACTGATTGCCTTTCACGGTGTAACACAATGGGTGTGTGATTATTTTATATGAAGGCTTATATATACACTTGAATTATGCAGCAAATTTAAACATCCAGAAGACGACGCATTTAGATTTACAGGGATACGCAGAAAAGACGTGGAATTAACGGCCAGATGATGTCGGTTCAATTTTCATTTTGCAACTATTTTTCAACCATGACGGGACGTGTCGGAGGGAAGTCTTTTCAATGATGTTAATGATGTTTCCTTGAGGGACTAAATCCAACAAAAGTTATTTTTCCATTTCTAATATTGAAACAAAACAGCATATTTCACTGGTAACTGTTAAACTGGAAGGCTAGCTAAGACAAAACCATGTTACAATAGGATTACAGATTTGTTTTGTTTTTTTTCCCTACTGTACTAGGTTCTCCTGTGACTTCTTAAATAAATGCCCAGAAGTTAACTCGAGGGTTAACTATCAAAAACACCTGCCACACTACTCTCTGGGGATGAACAGGCGCTATATTCACCAGCATTTTATTTTGAACTGCTACCAACCCATGAAAGCTGTCAGACACAGATTATGATTCCATAGTAATTACACATGCAGATCTACAAGGGAGAACTATTTTAGTGTTCGGATTGTGTATATTGATGAGAATGCCACCTGTAGCTTCAGGTAGCCTGTAAGATTATGAGAGAACATAATTCCACCAAAATAAGTTTGGACAAACATCCAAATAACTAAAATCATAGAAAATGCACCAATGGATGCATGCTTAAAATGTACGGCAAAATATGGAGACGCTCGGCTTACCGTGTAAAAGCCAATCCTACACAGAGCTATTGAGAGCTGAATGTGTTCTGACATCGTCCTCAGCAACAGCGTTACCCCAGACAACAAACAAGCCAGAGTAACTGAATGAGGCCAGGAGGAGGGCGGCTTTGAAGAGGGAACACAGAAAGATACTATACGAAGACAGAGATTCAATGGTACCTTCTTCAAATGAAAGGATGGAGAAAAGAGGAAACAGTTCTGTTCATTCCCCATTCATAAATAAACAAGAGCTAGAGGTGAATACTCAGCGAGGGAGGGAGAGAGAGAGAGAGAGAGAGAGAGAGAGAGAGAGAGAGAGAGAGAGAACAACTAAAGGGGATTAGTAGAGCGCAGTCTCAAGAGATTATCAGCTCAGTGACTCGTACTGCAAAATAAAACTGCTAATTGGATTAGTTACTTTTACACATCTACTACAAACGATGAATTACACAGAATAATAATTTATTTTAAAAAAATCAAAAATTAAGTTTGATTTAAATAATCACATCTTCTACCGTGAAAAAAGCAGACAAACTGCTAAATTAGGACATTCTATATTCTGATGAGCTATGTTTTAAAGCAGAGAAAGTGTTAAGGATCATAATGCCGATAATAATAGTGATGGTTGTGTACTCCTCAGAGTGAAAAACTGAAAATATTACCAAAGCATGCTGCTGGTGTGACTAAGTCATATACTTATATTATAATCTCAAATGGTCATCTTTGTCTAAACAAATTTGAAATCGGACCGAATTATCCACTGTTGCAATTTTAACCAGTTGACTGAAAATAAAGAAATGCGCATTATAAAATCTAAATTCAAATGATGTATATATAGAATTATTCAGAGCAGATCAATACTATAAAACCATTTATTATTTTGTCATCCCTTTTTTAAAAATTGTTTAAAGGCTGAAATGTGAGGTTTATCATTTTAGTTATTTTACACGTTTACATGCAAGTAACGCAAGTACCATTTCATCTCTTCTTGAGCTCTTCTTTCTTTCTTTTATTTCTTGTTCTTCCATTTTTGTATTATTACTTTTATTCAGCAAGGACACATTCGATTCAACAAAAGAGGCAGTAAAGACATTTACAGTGTTACAAAACATTTCTATTTCAAATAAATGCTGTTCTTTTGAACTCTGTTTGTTAAACACTTAAAAATGTTTCCAAAAAAAAATTAGGCAGCACTTTTTTTTTAACATGAATTAGATTTCTGAATGATTATGTGATCCTGAAGACTGAAGTAATTTTAAAATGTTAAAAATGTTAAGATCGACATAATATTTGTATTATTATCTATATGTACTCCTAATAAATGTCCACAAGGTGGCAGTATTGATTTATCTTTCACATCTTTCTGTAAACATACATCTGTCATCCTTCACAGAAGAAAATACATTAAGCTACAATATTTGTGTGCCAAATAGTTCAGGATTTATTTATTTAAAAGGAGTTTTGTATTTTCTCCTACTTAGTGTAGCATTGTATGTATCCTTTTGAATATATTTGAAAATGTATTTTATTTCTGTGATGGCAGCTGAATATTCAGCATCATTACTCCAGTCTTCAGTGACCACCTGATCCTTCAGAAATCATATCTAATATGATCTAATAACAAGAAACATTTCTTATTTTACCATTTTAAAAAAGTTGTGCTGCTTATTTTTTAATCAGGATGTCATAGAACGTTCAAAACAGCTTACAGTATAAAACAAATCTTAGTAATACTAAGTCTTTACTGTCACCAAAATGTCCCGAACTTTTGAACAGTAGCGTGTGTAACAACGCTAACTTTTTGAGTACAAGCTTCCTAATGTGAACAACATATCAGTTCTCTTTGCCTATTCTAAAAATGGTCTGCCCCGTCCCTTGCCCAGAAACCTAAGCATAGGAATGTCTTTTTATAGCTTTGGTTGGTTCTAACAGCATCGCTCTACTTCACATTCACTACACAAAAAGCCAAGGGAAACTCTGCACCCTGTCATGGCAGGAGAGGGGATCACTATTTCCCACTGGATATCAAGCCCTGCGCGCTACCAGGAGCACTTCATAACAAAGATTCTCAAAGAATGCACTGAAGATCATCGACTATTTGCCTTGCCGGGACCTGAATGTCTGCCGGTTAAAATGGACACTGAGGGGAGTCAAACAGACAGTGAGGACGAGGATTCAGGAGAGCCAGTGTTTCAAATCCTGCTGGACGTGACTCAATTTAAACCAGAAGACATCCTCATACAGGTCTTTGAGGGGTGGCTGCTTATCAGAGGTCGGCATGGGCTGAGGATGGACGAGCATGGGTTTGTGTCGAGGAGTTTCACGAGACAGTATCAGCTGCCTGACCGTCAACTCCAGGCGGGGGACCTCAAAGCCATGCTGTGTCATGATGGGATACTAGTTGTGGAGACCAAGGACCGATGGTGGCCAGCGTGTGATTAGAAAAATGCAATGACTTAACATAATTTATCATGACAAGATCAAACTTGGGCTGTGTTAGTGGAACGTTTTTGTTGTTTTCTATCAGTTACATAGAGTATATCAAGTACAGTTTCATCAAGTACAATTATAGTCCCCTAGCAGGAATGTGATTAAGCTTTATCACAATGACATCGCACTATGTCATATTGCAAACACGACTGTCAGCATGCCACTATCAGAACGCGGTCTAACTGTCCTGAAAATCTTTGTACAAAACCTGTACGTTAAGCACATAGATAATTCAATGGCAGGCATCACACTATAATACTGTCAAATTAACCCTTTAATTAAAGTACATTTAATGCGTCTTGTCTGTGTCATATTCTATTTGAATCGTGGCACATGTATAAATGAATGTAGATGGAGAAAGCTTCTTAAGGGAGATTGTACAACTAAGATACATAGCAATGTCCGTGAACAAATCTTTGTTTTGAATCGGGTCTTTCAATGAATCGGTTGAACAAACTCTGACAGAATCGAATGACCTTTTCATAAAAAGACAATAACCGATGATAGTAGAAGGGATTTCGGTTCGTTCTAAACAGAACCTAAACAGTAAAGCCTAAACAGTATTTTACGTTATGTCTCCAGAGTTTCCCGGCTTATTTAACGGTAAACGGTTAGAACGAAATAAAAACAGTGCGCTGAGATTACAATACAATTCCAAGTAAGTTAAGTTACATGAAAGTTACATGAAACGAGTCGTAACTGAATTTATCATAAACAGATGCGTTCTTATTTAAGGAAGGGTTACAAATGTTTGATATATAACATAATTTACCTCAACATCGACTTCTTGAAGACTCTGCAACGGTCGCCGTTCTGAAGGACGCGGGAAATGTAACAGGAAGTGGCGTAATTCCTAATATTTACTGGGCAAAGTATTTAATTTCATGAAAGAAAGAAAATATTTACGATAATTCCGATAGCACGTGAAGGCAGCATTTAAACGGACTTTGGTCCCATATTAAATTACATTCAAGAAACGGAGGATTTGACGGAATGGAGAATTTGACTGATGGATTAAGGTATTGGTTTAATATCTCAATAGAATAAATGTTAGTGTTACCAATATAAACTAGAAACTTGTTTAAAGGCTGCTTTAGTAGCATTTTATTAAAGCTTGCAAAACTTTAACATCAGCAGCATGTTTGGTATGGTTTAATTTAATGCAAATCACATATGGCTCTATGACTTAGTGTTTAGAGCTGAATTATAGCTGCAATAAACTGTGACACACGGAGGGAAAATACACATGGCTTTTCTTGGCATTTAATTTAGCGAATGTAATATTCCATGTGATGACGTAATTGCGTGTTGACATAAAATAATCCCTAAAATAGGTCGTTGTATAGAACTGGTCAAAAGAGCCTATTCGCGAAAATCAGAAGTCCTCACTACGTTAGATTTGATTCGTGCTGCCTGCTGCTTAGCTCCGCCCTCGACTACCCGGACTGGTTGTGCTCGCCTCGGCGCTGTTCAGGGTGAGTGAGTGTACACTGCGGTCGGTGTGGGACGGGCGCACAGCACAGCACAGCGACTGGGCTGTGGATGTTAACTCCACGGATAAAGAAATGATTCTGCCCAACTGCTCCTGGGATTTTAAACACGACAGCTGATTAAGTGTCACGTTATCATATGACTGTTGTGAGGAGGACCTTGGAGATAGAGGGCTTGTGGTTGCTGCAGCTGACGCGCAAGTTGTTGTCAGTATCGCAGGTCAGTGAGTGAGTGAGTTTGGGTTAGAGTTAGCTAGCTGATTCGCTAGCCTTAAACGATTTTAAATTCATCGCAGATTGGAGATATTTTGTGTCATGGCTCTGCGAGCGAGAGCTCTGTATGACTTCAGTTCAGAAAACCCAGGGGAGATATCAGTGAAGGAGCAGGAGATTGTAACTCTGTACAGCGAGCAAGATGTTGAGGGCTGGCTGGAGGGGACAAACAGCAGAGGGGAGAGGGGGCTTCTTCCTGCGTCCTACGTCGAGATATTGAGGAATGACACCGTCTCGTCTTTTAACAACAACTCTCGATATGCCAACATTCCCACTGGTGGTTTTGACTTAAAAAAACAAACTAAAGAGAGCTACAGCAGTGCACCATCCAGCTTCACAGCCTACCCTGCTCTACCTCAACAACAACATCCAGGGACCCCAGCCAGTGATGATGATTGGGATGATGACTGGGACGATCACTCGTCCGTAGCTGATGAACCAGGGACTGTTGGTGGAGGATACAGGAATTATGAAGGAAACGGACCCTCTAGCTACAGCATCTCCACATCCTCTATGCCTAGAGGTGCACAGCAAGCCAAAAGTTCAGCCACGGTCAGCAGAAATCTGAACAGGTTCTCCACTTTTGTGAAGTCAGGTGGTGAGGCGTTCATCCTGGGGGAAGCATCCGGCTTTGTGAAGGATGGGGATAAAATCTGTGTGGTGATGGGTCAGTATGGTCCAGAGTGGCAGGAAAACCCATACCCATTCACTTGCACTATTGATGATCCTACCAAGCAGACGAAATTCAAAGGCATGAAAAGTTACATTTCTTACAAGCTGACGCCGACCCACATGCAGAGTCAGGTCAACAGAAGATATAAGCATTTCGATTGGCTCTACGCACGGTTGGTGGAGAAATTCCCTGTCATTTCAGTGCCACACATCCCTGAAAAACAAGCCACCGGTCGTTTTGAAGAAGACTTTATTTCTAAAAGGAGAAGAGGGCTGATATGGTGGATGAATCATATGACCAGCCACCCTGTACTGGCCCGGTGTGATGTTTTCCAGCACTTCCTCACCTGCTCCAGCACAGACGAAAAGTCTTGGAAGCAAGGGAAGAGGAAAGCAGAGAAGGACGAGATGGTCGGTGCCAATTTCTTCCTCACCATCAGCACTCCAGCAGCCCCACTTGATCTTCAAGACGTTGAAAGCAGGATTGATGGATTCAAGGCCTTCTCCAAGAAAATGGATGACAGCGTGATTCAAGTCAACGCCACACTCAACGAGTTTGCGAGGAAGCAGATAGCCGGGTTCAAAAAAGAGTATCAGAAAGTGGGACAGTCTTTTAAGTATCTAAGTCAAGCATTTGAGATGGACCAGCAGGCATACTCAGTTTGTTTGAACCAAGCAATTGCGTACACAGGAGAAGCCTACGAAGCTATTGGAGACTACTTTGTGGAGCAGCCTAAACAAGATGTGGACCCTGTGATGGATTTGTTAGCTCTGTACCAAGGACACCTCACCAACTACCCTGATATCATCCATGTTCAGAAAGGTAATCATTTACACATTTATTTGTATCATCTTCGAAATATGTGTGTAACTGTCCAGCTAAGATCAGTGGGCTTGAAAGATAACAGGGTCACTTGCTCTTAAAAGTTTGCTTTGCTTGACTGATTTGTTTGCATTGAAGTGCCACAGATGAGTTCACTGGCTGTGCTGGTTTCGTCTGACTGCTGAGTCACATGGGGTGAGCTTTTGCTGACGTGCTGTGTGTGTTTTTCCTGTGGTCTGTAAATCAGACTCATACAAAAGACAAAGACTGAAACTATTGACGTACCGCATTGAAGGAGAGTTAAAGCACACATGCATTCATTCAGTCAATTGTTTTTAATTTATTTGAGCATGGATTTTATTTTTACAGTGGTACATTCTAGTTTAGTACTTAACAATTGATAATGTCTTCCTTTATTGTATTATAAAACAAGTGTAGCCTAATTGTATTTCAGATAATAAATCATGGATGTATGCGTGTGTGTGTGTATATATATATATATATATATATATATATATATATATATATATATATATATATATATATATATATATATATATAATATTTCACCTGGAATCATGATGAGACTTGTCTATCATTTTCATCATGATGCTCCATGCAAATAAGGCCCTCAGAGGATGTAGGAAGTGCAGAAATCACACCTTCAGCTTTTTGATTAAATGCTTGAATATTTAAGACGCTGATTAACATTTGCAGATTCATGTGATACATTCTAGATTTCAAGTTTTTTTTCATTTCATCCAGCCCCACTTTTCAAAAGGCTTATAAAGCAGAATGTTTCCTGTGATGGGTAGGTTTAGGGGCAGGGGCAGCGATATAATTTTTGTACGGTATAAAAACCATTACGTCTATGGAGAGTCCCCACAAAGATAGTGAACATTTTTATTAACCATGGAGAGTCCCCACAATGCATGAAAACATAACGTGTGTGTGATCCTGGTGGGATTAAGCTATGACCAGTTGCAAGTTTGCTGATACTTGTAATAACTCATTTTGTTATTCTGCATTTCCTTTGTACATTTTTTATTGCGTGATATAGGTCTTAAATTTAATTCATAATGATCTTAAAAAGGTCTTAAGAAGTCTTACATTTGACTTGGTGAAGCCTGCAGATATTAAACCGCACAGCTATTTTCAATACTGATAAGAAATGTTACTTGAGCAACAAATCAGCATATTAGAATTATTTCTGAAGGATCATGTGACAATGAAGGCTGGAGCATTTATGTACACGTTGTCTTGTATGTTTTCAGAGAATAACCAGACTTAAAAGCAACACTGGATTTTACAAGCTGTTTCAACTGTCCACATTTATGTGTCTACTCGTAACCACAACATGAACAAATAGTGTAACTTTGTTAAAGCCCATAGAGATTTTCTATGAGATGCAGGGTACATTTATATGCCTGCCATTTCCTTATGGAGAATGTATGTAGCAAATGTTTTGATCTTGTTGTTCACAAATTTAGTGTTCACAAAATTGTGGCCTAAATTTAGGTACATTTATTTTTATGACTTAAATGTGTAAACCAGATGTTTAATGAGGTACAGACTGGTGCTGCAGACACACCACTGTCACTGTGTATTGTGTTTTGGAAAAAACGAAATGCTGTGTCGTACTTCCAGCAGAGAGGCCTCAGTCTGTGACTGATCCAGCCAACTGTCTAGGACTGAGGTCACCTGTGGCTGACTGAAGCCCACATGCCATACATGAGCACTAGTGGTGCAATGTATTTTTGAGCAAATTCTTATTGTCATTGTCACCATATAATTTTAGCATGCAAAAAACAGCCGTATAAGTGTATGAGTGAGTAATGTCATCTTTTTTGCATTGTGTCTGTGGTTTCAACCCCCAATGTCACACTTAACTTAAGAAACTGTGTGCAGAGAGCATAAGATTTCTGAGGAAACAATCATCCAAATTTTGAATGAGTCAGTAGAAAACTATGAGCAAATCTGTCCACTTTCCATCACCACTCTGATAGAATAAATACTGACATCATATCTGTGCTCCGACTCAGATTATGGCAAACAAAAAGAGACATTCGAGACATTCAAACCCCCCTGAGGGCATATTATAACCACTTCCTGTCTCATCTCCTAATAGACATTTAGACATCTATCTTTCATGAGAAATAATGATAATTTTGGCTTTTGTATTCTTGTCATAGCTGCATTATGACAGTTTAGTTGTTACAGTTTCATCACATTGTCATTTGCCATCTATTTACCCACTCAGATTTTGTCACCCTTTTAATACATTTCATAGTGATATGAAAATCAATACCATAAAAACAACTGCACCTAATGCCTAAAATACTCTACAACCAGCTAAACCACAACATACCTCATTAAGCAACATATGAAAGCTGTATTCACCTGTGTGACTCGACAACATAATGTAGACTCGAAAATAATTTCCTTATTTATTTTTTTATTTTTTTATTATTTTTTTTTTAAAGATTATCACATTTCAAGGCTGTCATAATGTCCACGGGGATATATGAAAGGTCTGCTGTATTTTTGATCAAATACACAAGCACAGCATGTATTGATTTGTATGAGCCCCCATTAGCGATGGAAGTAAAGAGCCATTAGTGAACATACTGACGTTGGAATAAGTGGGACCCTTTTTTCCATCGCTTTTCTGTGACATGCAGTGAAATATGTTAAAGTATATGTGGTTTTATGTCACTGAGAGGAAATAATGACTCAAATGTGATGTGGTTAGCTGGGGAAGTTAGCACTGTGCATAAACCCTCAGCCACTAAAAAGTGATCAGTTGACTTAACTTTCAAAAATTGAGGAAACCTGTTGCAGTAAAATTAACTTCATGTTAATTAAAACTTTAAAGTAAATAAACTTCATGCATAATTGAAAAAATTAAGTTAAGTGAAATTGTCAAATTTTTTAAAAAGTTTATTTACTTATAGGTTTAGTTCACCCAAAAATGTAAATTCTGTTATTAATTACTCACCCTCATGTTGTTCCAAACCCCTTCTTTCATCTTCAGAACACAAATGAAGATATTTTTGATGAAATCCAAGAGCTTTCTGACCCCTCCTTAGACAGCAATTTAAGGCCCAGAAAGGTATAAAGACATCGTTAAAATCGTCCATGTGACTACAGTGGTTCAATCTTCATTTTATGAAGCGACGAGAACTTTTTGTGGGCAAAAAAAAAAAAAAACTTTATTCATAATTAACTTATTGTTTTTTTTTTGTGTCAGATTCTTATGCTGTTGACGTGGTGTAAACAGTGAAGCACTTCCTAGTTCTAGAGCAGAAAAACTTCTGCGCATGTGTCGTGGTGCTCACGTAAACAGCGTCAGCCAATGGTAAGCCGGTGTTCTGGAAGCTCTGCACTGTTTACACTGCGTCAACAGCTTATGAGTCTGACACAGGCTAGAAGAAAAATTCATAAAATTTAAGGTTAAAGGGTTACTTCAGCGATTAGCATTAAGCTTTGTTTCAGTAGAAACCCGGGATTATATTCAAATTATCGTACTTTCCCCCCTCATATGACCCTGAGACGAGAGAATTATGTATTTTATTTCTGGAAAAATTCCTCCGATGGCGCAAATATCGTCATTTTACATCATCGGAGGAGATTTTGGCCAGAGGCTAAAGACTACAGGCAGCAGGAGGCGCTATTTCCACATGTTTCCAACATTGCACTCGCAGCACTCGGCTCGGGCAGCTGCGGAGATTCATGTAAACGGAGCGGTGGAGAGCAAAGTGAGTGTTTCAACTTTTCAAATGAATTTCTATGAAAGTTAAGCTTCCAAAGACATGAACTGAAAATGCGCCAGACTGAACGCGTGCTGTGAATGCAGCCTCGAATCCCGCGCTTACCTCAGCTCATGTGATGAATGTAATCCGACTCCTGCTTCATTTGTCCCGTGACGGCCGTGACATTCAATCGACTCACTCATAATATATTGAACAGACTCAGTTGTTATTTGTAGCGTCTCTAACTGAACTGATTTTATGAAAATGAACGCGGTGGGCAAGTAAACCAGTAAGCCGTGCCTAGAGCAGCCTCAGGCAGCGAAGTGCATTCTGGGAATTGTTGTCTTTCATCCCCATGAGACAAAAGTACATTTTCTGTGTTTTCTCAGTCTAGAAGGCACCAAATTCAAAAATGTTGTAAATTAAATTGCTGTCTATGGAGGGGTCAGAAAGCTCTCAGATTTCATCAAATATATCTTAATTTGAGTTCCGAAGATGAACGAAGTTCTTACGGGTTTGGAACGACATGAGGGAGATTAAATAATGACAGAAATTTCATTTTTGAGTGAACTAACCCTTTAATAATTTTAAGGCAACAGGTTTCCTCACTGTTTTAAGTCAACTGATTAAATTAATTGTGTTAGCACAGCATGTCAAATGTTAGCCTATCTCTAGTCATTCGAGGTGAAGTCTGAAAAGTCATCTTTTAATGTAGTTCAACTTGTTTTCTCTCTTCCATAAAACAAGATTTTAGATGTGTGCCACATTCCAAGTCTACTGAAACCAAAATATAGTTTAGAGAAGGGTTGTGCAAATTATATCTGCACAACATTTTCCCAAGTTACTTTTGATTTTATTTCCAAAAGTTTTTGTATCTTTTATTCTTAAATTGCATTGTTGTAGGTTGAAAAAAATATGCACCCAGACAGTTTTACAGACAAGGCTTGAGTCCCAGACTAAAATGCATGTTTAAGATGTTTTAACTGAAAGCAACTTGCACTGATATACACTATATTGCCAAAAGTATTGGGACACCCCTCCAAATCATTGAATTCAGGTGTTCCAATCACTTCCATGGCCACTGGTATATATAATCAAGCACCTAGGCATGCAGACTGCTTCTACAAACATTTGTGAAAGAATGAGTCAGTCTCAGGAGCTCAGTGTATTCAAGCATGGTACCGTGATAGGTTGCCACCTGTGCAAATTTCCTCACTACTAAATAACGGTCAACTGTAAGAGGTATTATAACAAAGTGGATGCAATTGGGAACAACAGCGACTATCCACGAAGTGGTAGACCACATAAAATCATAGAGCGGTGTCAGCGCATGCTGAGGAGCACAGTGGGCAGAAGTCTGTAACTTTCTGCAGTCAATAGCTACAGACCTCCAAACTTTGTGTGGCCTTCAGATTAGCTCAAGAACATTTGGCAATATAGTTTATCTTAAAATATGACAGTGCCACTGTTTTGTCTCGATTCACACTAGTAAGGTTTTTTTCTAAGGCACATTTATAAAAGCTAGTTAAATGTACTAATTAAACTAAGGCCTAATCCTGGCTTAATCTAAGCCCTGTCTGTGAAACCAGGCCTTTAAATGTTTGTCTGATACACTGTGACCTGTTCTTAAAATGGGCAGTCTAGTTGAGTCGCACTTTCCTCAGATTATTTTCTTTAAACTGAAAATAATGTCATCTATACCCACCCTTTTTGTCTGTAGAAAAAAAAAGGAGTAATTGTCGATCCCTTATTCATACTAAAGATACTAAAGATATCATGGTGAGCACCATTCAAAGGTATTTTGTTTTTGAAAGAAGTCTCTTATGCTCACCAAGGTTGAATTTATTTAATCCATAATCCATCTGTCACTGCAGTTTTTCAGGAAAGATGATTATTAGAGTCATAAGATTCAGCCACCATAACACAGCAGCTTCTGAAATGGGCTGAAAGCTGAAATTTATTGGTCTCTATTTAGGTGCTGAAGTACTAGAAAATGTCTTGTAATCCACAGCGGGTGACTTTTGCATTTTCCTTAATGCCCATGAATCTAATTGTGCTGTTACAAAGCAAATTGGACGTTCTCTCACTCTGTTGTGCCAGTGATCTGCATTTGCCTTCTCATTTGTTTAAAAAGCCAAATAATTTGATCAGAGCAAAGTTCCATGCAAAAAGTCATGATCCAGATCTGTGTAATATGTTCGGGGGGGTCGTAGGGGACGTGCGTTCTCTGGTTGCAGTTCACCGCAGGACCATGTTGTGTAATAGCACGTATTACGTAATGCCTGAAGAGGTTCTGCAGAAGTAAGCTTTATAGTGGCTCAGTCGAGCGCAGATTCCCACGCGTGTCTCTGCCTTTTTCAGACCGATTTCATGCAACTTTTTTTTTACTCTCTTTGTTTAATGTTCAACCTATTAAAAGCTATTTTTCCAAACGATAAATGCAGCCTATTTGAAGCCTTGATTGAGGGAATGGAACATGATTTTTTTTTTTTTTTAGACATGTACACTATTTTTATGTACTTTTATTAAAGGGGTACTTCGGCGCTGGGAAGATGAATCTATATTTAAACTGGGTCATTAATGTAGTAGAATTATGAAATTATTTTTTTGAATTTGGTGCCTTTTAGACTGAGAAAACACAGAAAATGTATTTTTGTCTCATGGGGATGAAAGACAACAATTCCCAGAATGCACTGCTTCGCTGCCCTACGAGGCCACTCTAGTCACGGCTACTGGATTACTGGATCACTTGCCCACTGCGTTCATTTTCATTTCTCAACACAATGTGAGTGAGCCTGATTGTCACAGCCTTCACGGCACAAACGCAGCCAGTGTCAGATTACATTCAGATTACATTCATCACATGAGCTGAGGTAATCGCGGTATTCGTGGCTGCATTCACGGCACGTGATCAGTCTGGCGCATTTTCAGTTCATGTCTTTGGAAGCTTAACTTTCATAGGAAGTTCATTTGAAAAGTTGAAACACTCACTTTGCTCTCCAACGCTCGGTGCATGCACTTTTCTGATTTCAAGATTTAGGTCTATCTAAAGAGCGAGCGGCCATGTAAAGTGGATCATTTATAAGCTAGGTCGCACGTCTCCTTTTTGTGGTCATTCTTTATCCTCCAAAATGTTCCAACTAGGGGTTGGCAATGAATATGACAAAAATATAACTTTTACAGAAATTTCTCCTTTTACAATTTTTTCATGTTGGTTTTACTATTTTGACCAGTACAGCCAAACTAATTTCCCTATTTTAAAAAAGGAGTTTAAGGTAACAAAAAAAAAAAAAGATTAACAGACCATTTAGGGAAGCAAAGATGGAAATCTTTAATTATTTACAAAGATGCACATTACAAATACAATATAATATACAAATGAAATAAACTGTGCTTTTTTCACAGTAGGTGTATTTAACAATAGTATTCAAGTAAGAAATCACTGTACACATCATATATATACTGATTCTTATTAAACCTACTGAAGTTATTATATCTTATATTTGTTATATATAGATATAACAGATATAAGCAATAAGTTATTTGTCTTGTGTTGTTTGATTAATATTAATAGCGTAACCCTACAACTGTGTTATTGTGATATGAATGTACATTGAGTTGTACAGTATGTTGGGACAGAGGCACCAGAACTGCAACTGATAGAATGTGCACTGTAGCACGATGCTACGATATTTCTTCAAAAGCAGATTATGGAGACATTTTAATCATTCACGATCAAAAATCGTGATATCGCACACCTCTGGTTCCAACACTTTCGATTTTCTGCCTTTATGGATATTATCGCATAGGCCAGCCATGTTAGCATTGTCACTGAGTGACTAGTTTTTGAAGTATACTTCACTTTTTTTACGAGTATGCGAGTGTCAGCGTACAGTGCGTGTGACGCAGATTTCGTAATCAGAGGAGTACGCACACCGCTGGATTTTTGTAACCGTGCGTATTTGTAAGCTCATTTATCTTTTTTGCAGTATTTACATGGGTTGTAACTCATGGCAAGAGATTGCTCAAACTTTTGCATGTGTCAAGCGCCTGTGTACACGTACGAGTCAAAAGAAGTAGGCTGTGCATTCGATGTTACAACTTCTCATCCTGGTAAACTGGCAGAACTGATTTACAGGTATTTTTGAAACGGTCCTGTTCACACCAGTACCAGTAGACTGTATGTGAAAGGGGCTATTGTCTTGTTTTCTGTTGGTTGTGAATGAGAAAAAATAATAATAATAACACTATATGTTTTGTGTATATACACTCACCTAAGTGTTATATATACACTTACCTAAAGGATTATTAGGAACACCATACTTATACTGTGTTTGACCCCCTTTCGCCTCCAGAACTTCCTTAATTCTACGTGGCATTGATTCAACTAGGTGCTGAAAGCATTCTTTAGAAATGTTGGCCCATATTGATAGGAGATTATCTTGCAGTTGATGGAGATTTGTGGGATGCACATCCAGGGCATGAAGCTCCCGTTCCACCACATCCCAAAGATATATTGGATTTAGATCTGGTGACTGTGGGGGCCATTTTAGTACAGTGAACTCATTGTCATATTCAAGAAACCAATTTGAAATGATTCGAGCTTTGTGACATGGTGCATTATCCTGCTGGAAGTAGCCATCGGAGGATGGGTACATGGTGGTCATAAAAGGATGGACCACCACCAGCCTGCACTGTGGTAACAAGGAGTGATGGATCCATGTTCTCATTCTGTCCAAATTCTGAATGTCTCAACAGAAATCAAGACTCATCAGACCAGGCAACATTTTTTCAGTCTTCAGCTGTCCAATTTTGGTGAGCTTGTGCAAATTGTAGCCTCTTTTTCCTATTTGTAGTGGAGTGGAGATGAGTGGTACCCAGTGGGGTCTTCTGCTGTTGTAGCCCATCTGCCTCAAGGTTGTGCGTGTTGTGGCTTCACAAATGTTTTGCTGCATACCTCGGTTGTAACGAGTGGTAATTCAGTCAAAGTCGCTCTTCTATCAGCTCTAATCAGTCGGCCCATTTTCCTCTGACCTCTAGCATCAACAAAGCATTTTCGCCAACAGGACTGCCGCATACTGGATGTTTTTCCCTTTTCACACCATTCCTTGTAAACCCTAGAAATGGTTGTGCATGAAAATTCCAGTAACTGAGCAGATTGTGAAATGCTCAGACCGGCCCGTCTGGCACCAACAACCATGATAAATTGCTTAAATCACCTTTCTTTCCCATTCTGACATTCAGTTTGGAGTTCAGGATAATGTCTTGACCAGGACCACACCCCTAAATGCATTGAAGCAACTGCTGCCATGTGATTGGTTGATTAGATAATTGCATTAATGAGAAATTGAACAGGTGTTCCTAATAATCCTGTAGGTGAGTGTATATTTATATGTGTATATATATATATATAATGTATGTATATGTGGTGTGTGCCTTTCCATCGGGTTCTTGGTCACCTCCCTGACTAAGGCCCTTCACCCCCGATCGCTCAGTTTGGTTGGGCGGCCTGCTCTAGGAAGAGTCCTGGGGGTTCCAATCTTCTTCCATTTATTGATGATGGAGCCACTGTGTTCATTCGGACCTTCAATGCCCCATACCTGTGCCTCAATACAATCCTGTCTCGGAGGTCTACAGATAATTCTTTGGACTTAATGGCTTGGTTTGTGCACTAACATGCCCTGTTAACTGTGGGACTTTATTTAGACAGGTGTGTGCCTTTCCAAATAATGTCCAATCAACTGAATTTAGCACAGGTAGACTCCAATCAAGTTGTAGAAACATCTCAAGGATGATCAGTGGAAACAGGGTGCTCCTGAGCTCAATTTTGTGTGTCATAACAAAGACTACTTTAATACTTATGTACATGTATGTTTTTTGGTTTTTTTTACACATTTGCAAAGATTTTATGGACCTCAAAATGTTGTAATTCACTTTTCCAGTGAAACATCTCTTTGGTTAGCCTAGAAGTCTAGACGCACCCTAGCGGTAGCAAATCTAATTTGCCGCGAGTGTAGTCTAGCAACTCTCGGTAGACCTCGGAGCTGGATAAACCAAACTCTGGTCAGGCCAATCACATCGTGTATAGAGATGGTGGGCGGGTTTAACATAATGATGGCGGAGGTTCCGCGTGCTACTTGTAAACAAAGAGCGAACGGTGGTCTTTCGAATCATTTTTCGCCGCGACTCTGGAAGACTTGGAGTTAAAGGGTTACTTCAGCGAATAGCATTAAGCTTTATATCAGTAGAAACCCAGGATTATATTAGAATTATCGTACTTTCTCCCCTAATATGACCCTGAGACAAGAGAATTATGTATTTTATTTCTGGAAAAATTCCTCCGATGACACAAATATCGTCATTTTGCGTCATCGGAGGAGTTTTTGTCCAGAGGCTAAAGACTACAGCCAGCAGGAGGCGCTATTTCCACATGTTTTAAACATTGCACTCACAGCACTCGGCTCGGGAGCTGCGGAGATTCATGTAAACGGAGCGGTGGAGAGCAAAGTGAGTGTTTCAACTTTTCAAATGAGCTTCCTATGAAAGTTAAGCTTCCAAAGACTTGAAAATGCGCCAGACTGATCAAGCGCTGTGAATGCAGCCGCGAATCCTGCGATTACCTCAGGTCATGTGATGAATGAAATTGGACTCCTGCTGCGTTTGTGCCATTGGCTGTGAAACTCAGGCTCACTTACATTATGTTGAACAGACAAGTTCAGTTTTTAATTGTTGTGTCTCTAACTGAACTGATTTTATGAAAATGAGCGCATTAAGCAAGTGATCCAGTAAACCAGTTGCCGTGACTAGAGTAGAGCAGCGAAGTGCATTCTGGGAATTGTTGTCTTTCATCCCCATGAGACAAAAGTACATTTTCTGTGTTTTCTCAGTTTAGAAGGCACCAAATTCAAAAATAATTTCGCATTTCTACTACATTAATGACCCAGTTTAAGTACAGATTAATCTTGCCAGCGCTGAAGTACCCCTTTAAGCTTTTCTTTGAGAAAAGAACAAAGAACAGCACTGAATTCATTCTTAACAGTACTGAAGTCATTCTTAAGAAGGGAAGATGTGTTAGGAGTTTTGCCGACCGGATACGGCGAAAGTTTAATCTATCAACTAGCTCCGCTTCACGTTGTTCTGGTTGGTTGTAGCACTATCAAATTGCGTATAGAGGGAATTTGAAAGACAACCGTTTATTCCGCCCCTTGGATTGAGCCCTGTCAATGGTCAGTTCCCAGTCCCAACATCTTGATGTGGGTCTGGCTTGTCAGGCTACTCTTTGGTAACATATGCTGAACTTTTCCAAACATTTAGTCCATCTAAATCTCGCCCCTCCATAATGGAGTGCAAGCTCGCAATAGTGTTTGAATGCAACACCGACATCTTAAAATCCAATCAACTACTGATGAATAGAACCAAGTTTGACCCTACATTTTTTGGTCACAATACAGCCAACAAGTTCCATCTCTACTTCTGTTTCATTGCAATATTTAAGCAGTGTTAACTGCTGAAAATGTAATGTTTAGTTGTGTGCCAATGGTTCTGTGTAAATACACATTCCTGTGTAAATACGGATTTATGCTTTCCGTGGTATAGCCTGTATGTCAGGAAATGTCAAAGGGAACTCATTTTTTCTAAAGCAAAAACAACACAGTCCCATGTAAATAATGTCTGCAAGTGAGTGTAGTGCTTTCACTCTAGATAAGAGAGAGACTGTCAGCTGATGACGTAAAAAATGTGATACAAATACAAAATAACTGTAATATAAATAGTTCTGAGATTGTAACTATTCACATTTAAAAGTAACGTTCCCAACACTTGTCTCACTTGCCTGCTGTCTTTCATCATTGACCTGCATCTTGTCTTCCTTGAATGCACTGACTTTCTGTGAGAGTCAGGGTGTTTGTGGGTGCGTGTGTATATGTGTGTTTGAGGAATTTCAGTGATCTGGGTTACTCTCAAGTGAAGGCTTCTTTGGCCATAAGGCAGATAGTGTGGAGTTTGGGGGGATGGGACATTTGGGAATGTCTTGAATGTTTCTCCTCACGAAGAGGGAAGTCAGCCATATGTGCTCAATACTTCACTGATACACACAAGGCTTTTAGAGAGAGGATAACTATATCATGAAATCTGAATTAAAACACCTTGTTAGAGTCTCATACCTTTATTTGTGCTGCATTTGAGATGAGCTTCAACTTGAAACATGTGCGGAATCTGTACATTTAGAGTAGTGTACATTTTAAGTTTTTTTATTTTTCAAATAGAAAACTATTCCTGATACAATTTGCAATAAATTGTGACTTTTCTGATAAATGTATGATTTATGATTACATCAGCCTTGTTAGTGTTTGTTCGTATTGTAATGCACATTTATGGGGATGGTGGTCCAGTGGGTTGAACCACCTAACTGACATGCAGAAGGTTGCTGGTTCAATCCCAGGTCACCACCAGTGTGTCCTTGAGCAAGGCACTTTACTCCACGTTGCTTCAGGGTGATTGTCCCTGTAACTGTAAGTCGCTTTGGATAAAAGCGTCTGCCAAATGCATAAATGTAAATGTAAATGTAAAATTCAGTCTCTTTTTTTTTTTTTTTGGTAAACTTGCTTTTTTATGTTAGTTTCACTTCTAGTTATTGTTTTAGTTTTTTTAATGCATATGTCAGCTCTGTCATCTTTACCACACACTACTGTTTAAAAGTTTGGGGTTGGTAATTTGTTTTTGAAAGAAGTCTCTTATGCTCACCAATGCTGCATTTATATGATCAAAAATATAGTAAAATGTTCCTTACAGTTAAAAGTTGGAAGATCCTGTGAAATGACTATGACTGTTATTAAGTCAAGTCACTCAATGTGACACTTAAATGTTCACTTCAAAATGAAAAGTTCCTGAAATATTACTCACCCCCATCTCATTCAAGATGTCTTTCTTTCTTCAGTCGAAAAAGAAAAAAGTTTTTAAGGAAAACACTCCAGGATTATTCTCCTCACCATACTTCCGCCTACGTCTACTGTGACGGTTTCGACGTGATTGCACGATCATTGGCGAGTGCAGAGCAGCGCAAGATGAGCAATTTAGGTTAAAATGGTATTTAGGTATTTTCGTTTTTTCGGGGTTTTTTTATTACTGGTCGTTTCGCTAGATATATTCCTCGTCTTGGTTCGTGCAGAGCCTTCGAAACGCTTTGAAACGGCATTGATTTGAACCTTCAACATTTTGGTTGCAATGGAACTCAATGGTGAGGAGTAAAATCCTGGAATGTTTTCCTCAAACTTATTTTCTTTTCGACTGAAGAAAGAAAGACATGAACATCTTGGATGGGGATGAGTAAAATATCTGGAAATTTTCATTTTGAAGTGAACTAATCCTTTAATGGAGTTCTTTCTCGTTTCCTGTCATTGTAATATGGTTGCTGGGGTGACGTTCACTGACATTTGTTGAACGTTTTTTAGTACAGACTGCATGACTTGAAGTGGGTATGTCTGATGAGGGAGACATCCAAAATGTGCAGTGGTGGGGGTCCCAGGACAATTGATTGGTCAGTAAAATGGCATTCTGCAGTCAAATATTTTTCCATAAAGAAATCTGCAATCTGCACAGCTGAGCTAGTTTTACATCTCTCCTATCATATTTCTCTTTCTCTAAAATAATAAAAAATGGTAAATCAATATTTCATGATCATATTTTTTATTTGCCAGTCCTGAGTGACCTTATCACCTTATCTAGGTTTGATGTGCGATAATGATTGACTGTGTGACGGTAAATTATTGTATATGCTATTGTTGATTCTTTCTTTTTTTTGTACCTTTTTTCTTGTCGTTTCCACTAAGACAAAAGCAGCCCTGTCTGTCGCTGATAAAGCAACATTTTTACCAGTCTGGGACAACAGAGGAAAACATGTGATTTTACAGAATTTTAACTTCCATGTTCTATAAGCTTGCAAGACTTTTGCAACAATGGCAGAGCTGCATGCCGCTGCCAAATATCCTATTACTCATTCGCTTTACTTCCTCTTGTAGACAAAAGCTATATTAAGCCACCATTCATTTCAGACATACATTTAGAAGCATCAGCTGTAGTAAAATCATTTTTATTTTGTATTTGATTGAAGCATGATCACCATATAGTCTATAGCAAGGGGTCCCAATTCCAGTCCTCGTTTTGTATCTCTCTTTTACCTGACATGCTCAATTGAGGGCTGGGTTTCAGTCAACCATCTGTGTGCTCATTGTGCTGCGAAGAGGATATAAAGGGTATATTTCACCATCCTAAGTGAGATTCCAGTCCGAAATAGGGGTGTTTTTTATGTGGCTGTTTGCAGGTGTAAAGTGAGTTAATATGATACAAATAAATGTACATTTATAATGAAGATTTAAAAAAATGCTTTATTTATGTTTGTCTGCCCAATATGTTTTTAACTTTATAAGTTAAGCATTAAAAAAAATTATTTCCTTTGTTTTTAAATGTATTATTAAATGGATGAAAAATGTGTGTAATATATCACATCAAAACAAAATAACTTATGTTTATATGTTTATACATTAACTCCATCATAAATCCTCCCGCCATATTTAGCTTTAAAATGAATCGCACGGATTCGTCAGCCTGGGTCTCATGACCAAAAACTATTACATTTCTTCCTTGACTTTTGGAAGGGCCCTTCGGGGAGGTGTTCACTTGTTCACTTTCGTTTGAAACGCCCCTACAAATTTCGTTCCCTTCCTGAAGTGCCCTTCAAGGATGCAAAGTGCAGTTTAGAATTCGCCCATACAAACTGAGCAGGGAGTCGCGAAGGCTGGATTTGGGAGCAGCACACCTGGTCTATAGTTCATGTCAAACCTGTGCTGGGGACCCCCACCACTGCACATGTTGGATGTCTCCCTCATCTAACACACCTAATTCATCTTATCAGCTCATTAGTACAGACTACATGACTTGAAGTGGGTGTGTCTGATGAGGGAGACACCCAAAATGTGCAATGGTGGGGGTCGCAGGAGGGGTCTTCAAAGACATTTGCCCACTTTCCCAAGCAATTATTGAAGTAAACAATCTGATTTAAATATGAAGCAAATTACAAGCAATAGGACAAATAAACTCGATAGAACATAGACAAAAATTAAATAGTGCTTTACGTTTTCAAATAGGTCTGTTCAAGTAAAAATACAACAAAAATGTTATCATTTTATTATATTATATACATGTTTTTATATTATATAGAGCCTTACTCCGCACTTCCATTGAGGTACTCTTGCCCCAAACTTTGAAAATTCCTGGCAAATATGTTCGCCAATGATTTATACATCAAAATAGTAACCTAATAAAAATGTCATAAAAGTGACATCCTGGTCATGCCATACTGCTCTTTGCAAAACATGTTTTTACAACAGCCACATTCATGCAGAAGAACAGACGAGTGTAACCTGTTGAGCTTTTTGTCATAACTTCTCTCTTGACTGATTCTGGGTCAATATTTAGTCTCATCCTGGTTCTGCTTTCTCCACAGGTGCTCTGACGAAAGTGAAGGAAAGCCAGAAGCACGTAGAGGAAGGGAAGATGGAAAGCCTACAGGCAGATGGAATCAGGGAACGCTGCAACATCATTTCTTTCGCCACGCTGGCTGAGATCCAGCACTTCCACCAGACTCGAGTGCGGGACTTCAAGTCCCAGATGCAGCTTTACCTCCAGCAGCAGATCATCTTCTTCCAGAAGATCACAGGCAAGCTGGAGGAGGCGCTTCAGAAGTATGATGATGCCTAAATGAACCACGTTTGAATTGGACTGACAGAGCTTTACCTTGCCTGGCAGAGAGCCAGGAGAGGGTTAGCCAGCCTCTAGCAATATTCGACAAACCTAAAATTTCTAAAATGTATTAAATCTATCCCTGTACAATCAATGTCCATTTGAAGGAACTGAAAATTGTTTGGGGAAGTATATAGTGAGATGGCGATAAACGTCTAGGTTGGACTGTGTTTTCCTATGTGAGGAGGACAGAGACACGCAGGACATGGAACATGGAATGGATCCTGCTACTAATGTCATATTTTAAACAGTGTTCTTCACACAGATGAATGAAATATTGATATGATTTGATGAGCTCGTCTGGCTCCTCTCTGCCACCTTTTAAACACTTGAGCCCCCTTAGCCGTTCTTAGATGTTTACAGACCTTACAGAGCCGCTGTCATCACTGTTGTGCCTTTCAATCTCGTCTTGTTGGTATTTTTATAATTTCTTAAAAAGAACTATATATTATTCTTATTCTAAAATTTGTTTTTACAAGGTTTGATTTTATTATCTTAATTATGTTATCTTAAAAGTCACCCCTGCTCAAAATGGCAGGACGAAGGAGTAGCTGGCTCATGTTGTGAGAAAAGCGTGGGAATATAATGCTCACAATGCATTAATTTGATATCCCGTGTGATTTATTCCCCCCGCTCACCATGATATTTTGGGTCCAATGCAGAACAGATTGTGCATTTGAGGGAAAACCGTAGTCGCCATCAGATCACCTGTCGTTACTTGGAGATAAATGAGCAGGCACCTAAAAAAATGTTTAAATGTGACATAAGCAGGACACACAGCACACTCAGGATAACAAGAGTTCATTTTGGACACTTCAGCCTGCCATTTTTTTGGCTAATGACATTTCTCAAAACTAACAGTCCTCAGAGAATTCTGTTCATTTTCTACTACAGATTTCTACTTCTGAACTATATCTAGATGTTCTGAAATGTTAAAGAAGATTCCAAATAAATTGTTCACCTATCTGCTTGTTGCATTGAATATATTTTTGTATCATATGTGTTTTAAGGAAGGCATTCAAACACCACATTCAACATATTTTGATCTACTGAAAGTAGTTATAAATAATCAGTGATGACAAGATGTCTGTTTGCTGATCATATCCTGTGCAGGCATATTGAAAAAGAGAACAGATGGAAGTAGAAACATAAAACAAAACTTTCTTAAAAGGGCTGCACGATATTGAAGAAAATTGGGATAACTTGTTAAATTATGCGATACAATACACCTTTAAGTGTGTAAAATCAACTTAAATTATATTTAAATGAAAATTATATATATAATTTTCATTTGTAGTCACAAATCTGACAATGTCACTTTAACATCAATGTAAACAAAGAGACCAACAAAAAAAAACGATTTAAATATCAACAACTCTTTACTCAACTTGGTAATAGTTCCCTTTCTGTCGGTTACGTATATTACGGCGGAGTCACCGGCGTATTGGGTTACATACGTAACCGAGACGTTCAACGTATCAACCTGAATATCCAGGTAAAAAATAAAACACCTAAATAAACTAGGGGTGGACGATTATTACTTTAATTTATCTTTGTTGTTAAAAATAATTACAGAGGTATATTAAAAACAATATTACAAACACAATAAACATGCTTTAAAACGCACCTATAATGCAAAATTCTACTTATTTGAACATAAATGTGTGTTGGCAGTGTGTGTACGCAACCACCCTATAATGGTAAAAATCCACCCACTCTGTTTTTTTAAAATCCCCATAAATCATAAGCAGTGTCTTAGAACAAGCCGTTTGCAGATTTCTGACAAAGTGATGTCACATTTCACAGGCCCCGCCCACAAGTGCTGATGGACACTGCAGTATTAACATAGACCCGCCCTCAGAGAGCTGTACAACATCCACTATGTTTATCTACTTGCCAGAGCCCTCTGCAGCTCATTTGCATTTAAAGGAGACACAAACAAAACGTCATTTTTCTCAAACCAAATAATTGCATTTTCAAGATGATTTTGATCTGAAACTTCACAGACACTTTGGGAACACCTGATACTTAAATTGCATCTTGTAAAAAGGGGCATAATAGGTGCTCTTTAAGTTTATCAGGGAGGCCTATACATTAGAGTAAGAAACAATACAGAAACTAATAAATAATAAAATGTAAAAATAAAACACTGCACTCTTCACATGAATTAAATATACAATTCTTCATATTAAAGCTATTCCTATTAAATGTATTTAGTCAAGAGCAGTGAGTGATTTTTCTCTTTTTCATTTGTTGTTTTACAGAGAGCTGCAGGTTTATGGTTTTAGGCCGCTGTCACTTCAAGACCGAAAGCACCGTTCCTGATTTCTTTCCCGTTTGTTTAACTTAATACATAATCGACTGTGTTTACATTAATACCTGCCTAGACAGGTGCAAACGAGTGCAATAAGCCGCAAAAGATAGCTAAACTCGGGATCGCACACTGTCTGAGAGGCGATCATTTCGATATATCGTGCAGCCCTGGTTCATTTTCATTCTTTGTTCAGTATATATAACCAATAATGACACAGTTTCAGTACAACTATCAGCGTTGTCCTGAAGGGAAGAGGAAGTATTTTAAACGACTTGTTACTAGTGTTGAAGCATGAAAACTGTGAAAATGGTTGCAGATGTTTATTTGTCAACACTGTTGTAAAATATATCAACCCTATTTCTTTCACTTTGTACATGATAATAACAGACACTTGTGATTTGTTCGTTTGCATCAGCAATAAAAACACTTTAAATCTTGTTTACCACAACAAACATCTGTTATGTCCTAAGGAATGAGATTTTTAACATATCTACATTATGTTTACAATCTCTATAGGTTATAGGCATTTCATGGACTTTCAAGGATTGGCTACTTTTAAAACTAGTTCAAATAATGTGAGCAAAATCTTTTTAATTCTTATATTATACAGGCTATATTAATAATGAACTCCATAAGACCACAATAGGCATTGAGCAAAATATACTGTAGGGATTTTTTTGTGTTGTTCATTCAAATACAGGCATAAAAATAAAATACACTTTCTCTTAAAGAATTTTGAACCTAAAATCTAAGGTACTTGACATTATTTACCATCTACCCATTTGAAACTGTTTCATATATCAGTCGGTAACAGTACATGTGGGGATTGCTGTCAGTTAACTTTATTTTTCAGTTTGTGGTGTGGTAATGAGAGGAGTGTTCACTGTGAATGGTGACAAATGCCTTTTTCAAGGCCAGGCCGTGGGAACGCAGCCTGTTTGCCAGACCGGCCTGCTCTTCTAGTTGGCCCGGGCACAGCCGCTTTCCTCTTCGCTGGCTGAAAACACTGAAGCACGCTCTGCTTTCAGCGGGACGGGTCTCCGGGAGGTGTGCCAAACAAGTCTCCTACTGCTAGCCATGGGCTATCCTGTCTCAAAATCCTCACTTTTCTGGAGGTGTTTGAGATTTCCAAGATAACAAGAGCACATTGATTCAAAACATCACTAAACATAAAGCATCCTGCTTTGCTTTATTTTACAATACTATGATTTCAGCTTATAAAACACAAGGACGTGATGCTTAGGAGGGTAATAATGTTGATGAAGTGACTAATGTTGAGGTAATTGAATGCGGTTTTATCTTCTTCTGCCATGGCTTTAAATGATTTTCTTAGCGGTCCAAGCTCAGACACCGTTTGTATCAAATAATGTCTCTGACTTTTCCTGTTTAGGCTGCATCGTCTGTGAGTGTGAGCGCATCTGTTGTGTAATTGTGTTAACATGTAACTATGTTGGTAATGCTCTGCACAGCATGTCTAGTCTCACTATATGCCACATGCAGAACACGTCTGAGAGGCACGCAGTGCTGTGGGTGCCAGAATACTAAACACTGGCTTTAAACGGCTTCACAGGAAATGCATTCCAGATGTTTTCAACTGTTCCTCCCAAAGGAGCTGATTGAGGGTTGATATCGCAATATATGGTATCAGTAGATTTAAAGAATACATACCACATTCACTTTAAATTATATCTAATGTCATATAAATAATAGGGAAATAATAAGGAATCATTAGCTGTTCATCAAGAAAAGAAATTACAATATTAAATTAAGATTTTATTCTAGAACCTCTGTGATCGGGTTAGTCATAAAACTCATGTGATGAGGGTGAGTTTTCGCCAGTTCATAACAACAAAATTGGAGTCGTGAGATACTTTTAAACTCAATTTCAGTTCCACCCTCTTGAGGAATGCTACCACGACCCAGAAGGAAAACACATCTGAAAATAAAATTAAAATTCCTCCCTAATAATTGGAGAATGTTAAAAGTGCAGCTTGCCATTATATCTCATAATCTCATTGACTAGGCCTACGTCTAACTTGCAAATGGCTTTCTATATTGCTGATGCCGGACCTTATCAAATCCTATTTGAAAAAACACAAATGCAGTGATTCTTATAATTCGGAGTCCTGAGATTCTTTCAGGTTAAGTGATGTTTTATTAACAAATTTCGGGAGAAGCACGTTCAGATAATTAAACCTAACTAAACACAAGTAGCTTAGAGCACCCTCAGATAATTAAACCTAATTAAACACATGTGGAGCACATCAAGCCAATCGATTTAATCAACGATAAGAGGTGTTGACTGTTTTTATTTTAGCATCCCTCCACCACCCCATCTCCTTTCTTTGATTTTAATAAACTCTCATTACACGTCAACACAATCCATAATAAAATACAGTCTAGTTCTAGACTATCTTTATCACGGGGGGGATACTCTCCCGGACAACACACCAAATACACATAATCTTTACTTTACTAAAGTGTGAACTCGTGAAACTCAATTTCAGGTCCACCTACTTGATGAGTAATATATTTCTTGTAAGAGAATATACTTTTAGGGGAGATTAAAAAGGGCATCAATAAACAAGCAGAATTTTCAGCATCATTACGTACAAAACTATTCTCATCGCTTCATAAAATGATTGTAGAACCACTGTAGTGAGATTGACTTTGTAATGACGTCTTTAGTACCTTTTATGGGTCTTGAGAGAGGAAATGTCATTGCTGCCAATGGAGGCCTTTCTGAGCCATCGGATTTCAACAAAAATATCTTCATTTGTGTTCCGAAGTTGAAGAGAGGACTTAAGGTCCGGAACAGGTCTGGAACGGCATGAGGGTGAGTGAGTAATAAATGACACTATTTTCATTTTTGGGTGAACTAACCCTTTAACTATATGTAGTTAACTAATGAAACCTTATTGGTTCCTTTGATGAATAGCACGTTCAAAAACATTTATTAAAAGCACAGCGCTTAAAAATAAATAAATTCTTGCTAAATAAAGCAATTTATTTATTTTTATATTTATTTTCATTTATTTAAAATGAACATTATTTTACATTTTAGTTATGTCAAAATAACATGCTCATTTCACTGTAGATTTCACTGACAAGATATTTAATTATGCAGGAGTTAACTGACATGCTGCTGCATTTATTGGTCAGTTGCAGTTTTCAGTGCTACAGTTTCCCAGCATACCTGCGCAGTGCCAGGAAATTGCTGCCTGAACTTCTGTTTCCAATCGCAACTCTTTCGTGTGCACTTGACCTGCTAAGGGGATGTGGACTCCACACCATTCTCATAGCCTGCAGGTTGGACATTACTGGAAAACCCTAGAAAACCACTCCCCACCGAACAACTGCATGACTGCACATTCCAGTGTTTGCGGTTCATATCCTTGGTTTTGACCATAGAAATTCCCAGAAAGCTACTGCATACCACAATCTGATGAAGTTATAAAATGAGACAAACTAGTTCTCACAGTGTGGTGACATCCTCCTTTTTATTTAACCCACACAACAGGTCATTTACTTTCATTTTATGGATAAAACGCATTCCTCATATCTTCTTTTCTATTCGACAGAAGATAAAACAGATTCAAAGTACCATGTGGGCGAGTAAATAAGTGCAGGTGTTCCAGAGTTCACTTAAAATAGTTAAAATAGTCACCAAGAACTTACAAATTGACAATTATTGTTTTTTTTTTTAAAGAATATTGCAATATTTACTATACATTTATATGTGCACATTTACATTTAATTATTAGCATACCCTTTTATCCAAAGCGACTTACAAATGATGAGAGCAATAGAAGCAATCAAACCAAATATAGGGCAACAATGTGCAAGTACCGTGACCAATCCCATTTAGTCCAGCACAGTACTTGTAGCAAGGTATATTCTAGATAGGATAGAATAGTTAGAGTTAGTGTTAATAGGGCAAGTCATGCGTCTTCAGCAGTTTCTTGTAATTGGCTAAAGACTCAGCAGCTCGGGTTGAGATAGGGAGGTCATTCCACCAGCTTGGAACAGTCATGGTAAAAGTCTGTGAAAGTTATTTTGTGCTTCTTTGGGATGGCAGCACAAGGCGACGCTCACTTGCAGAACGCAAGCTTCTGGATGACACGTAGGTCTGAAGTTGTGAGTTTAGGTCTAGGGGTGCAGAGCCAGTGGTTGTCATCAGTGCCTTGAATTTGATGCGAGTGGCAATTGGAAAGAAGTGCAATTTTATGAGGAGAGATGTTACATGCGCTCTCTTCGGCTTGTTAAAGACCACTCTTGCTTCAGAATTTTGGATCAGTTACAGTGGTAGTGTATGCTGGAAGGCCTGCCAAGAGAGCATTGCAATAGTCTAGTCTGGATAGAACAAGAGCTTGGACAAGGAGTTGTGTAGCCTGCTCTGATAGGAAGGGCCTGATCTTCCTAATTTCGTATAAGGTAAATTTGCAAGTCTATCTATTGCAAATCAGTCACAACTCCAAGATTCCTGGCCATCCTGGATGGAGTTATAGTTGACAAATGTAGCTGAATGGAGAAGTTGTGATGAAGTGTTGGATTTGCCAAGACTACAAGCAGCTCTGTCGCAAAGTTGAGTTGAAGGTGGTGGTCCTTCATCCAGCAAGAAATGTCTGTCAGGCAGACTGAGATGCATGCAAGCAGCTACCGTCAGATCATCTGGCTAGAATGAAAGGTAGAGTTGTGTGTCATAAGCATATAGGCACCCCAATAGCTAGATGTTGAGACTTAGACACGTCACCTCACCCCTTCACGACACACTGAAGGACCTACCTGAGAGGTAAGAGTGCGGTTCCTGAGATGCCCTTCATCTTGAGGGTTGACAGGAGGATCTGGTGGCTAACTGTGTAAAAACAACAGACGGGTCCAGCAAGGTGGTTATTGAGGATTTGGTAGCATCTCTTGCCAATCTTTAAGAACTGAGAGCAGGACAGTCTCAACGTAGTCAGCTGTTAGGGTTGATGAAGAAAGGGAAGGAGGAGGATTAAGAAGAGAGAAGAATGTTTTGAAAAGCATGCAATAATTAGAAGAATTGTTCATTTTGTTGTGGTTGTAAGTCATTATAGCAGTAGAGACCAAGTGTGCCATACGAGTCCTGAAAAGTGAAGATCGTTTCCAGCTGCCTGGATGCAGTATAGGTCATAAACCCTATGTAATGTGACGGACATAGACAAACTAAACAATCAAATTGCACTTCAAATAAATTTTAGGCAGTTTTTATCACGCTGATGTTAGTGTTCATTCTTGGTTTGGTTTAGTTATTTATTTGATGCTATAAAAACGGGGGTGTGACATTATGATTGACAGCTTCTCTGAGTGAAGTAGTCACTGAGGCACCAACGGGCATTTTCGGGAACTTCGGGAGGAGATTGGAGCTTTAACTTTAATTTCTACATTTCCATAACTGTTTATTTAACAGAAAGTTCAGGGGCATGTGATTGATAAGGCGGGAGTGTGGGCGGGACTTTGATATCGCAGCTCCATTTCACACTCAATACTGTGCAGACTCGGGCTCCAAGATGTCTGCGGCATATTTGAACACTGGAATTATCCTTTTTTTTACAGTCTATTGAGAAGGAGGAGAGAAGGGATTGATACAAACCAAGGTCAGTGGGATCTTTCGAACATGCCATTATTATTATTATTTTATTGTGCCTTCATAATCTTTAATAAAAAAATAACGTCCCTTCTCTCTTGAAAAGGCATCTCTTCTCCGATGACGTGTTTACTGGTTTGAGGGCGGGACAACCTGTCACTCACATGAGATCACAGTAATAGTAAACCACAACCATCCAATCAATTCCCAATGGACAAAATCAAGTCCCGCCCAACATTTTGTCATACATTTCACAGCATCACAATAGGGAAGAAAAAATTATTGCAGCTTCTGTTTTTGTTTTAACGACAATGAGGAATTTGTTACTTCTGCTATTACAAACTTCACTGTTGTCTGTGATTCATCAAAAAAATATATAATTTAAAAAATGAAAAAAAAGTTGAAGCAAATCACAAGGCCCTGACAGAGCTGCACCATGTGAACTTTCATCGAATTGTCTCGTGTTGTGAATCACTGTACATCAAACACTTTTCGGCCACTTCCTTTGTGTTTTAAATACTTTTGGCAGTATTAAAATAGACCCCATATGAGTATCAATGTTCAGTTTCAAAACCTGACCAAGAAAAAACATAACAAATACAGTTGATTTAAGCAGGCTCTTTGTTAATGTATCTTTGCAGAAAAAATTTAGTCAGCATTGACTTTTCAGTGACCAACCCTTAAGCATAACAAGCAGTGATATCCCATGAGGTAATGCTGGCAGCGCTCAACGGACCATTAACTCGACCTGCCCACTCTCAAGTGAATTGGAAAAACACTATTATACTTTTTTCTTTTTTTTTTGCTAGGTGCTTCACCGAAATGTAAAAAACTAAATTCTGGGGAAAAAAATAACGTATTAGTAAAATAACATAACTAATACTATTTATTTTACATTGTTAGATTTTTTTTTACTTTTTGAAAATCCCTGACCTTTCATATATAATGCCCCCCCCCACCCCACCCCCACCACCCCACCCCACCCCACACAAAAACAATTAAAGCAATTGTAGCTTGTTATTTGTATATCAACAACAGCATTTTATTGCACTGGTCACTTTGATCGTCACATCGAACTTTTTTCCCCTTTACTAATGAGATGTATTCAACATGAAATAAACCCTGCTGCTTGTTTGTGGTCCATTTAAGGTGAGGGGAGTTGTGCCGAGCCTGTGCATGTGTACCTGGCAGAAAGGTCTGGAATGTGGGAGCAGTGGGCATTCTTCACTTGCTTGTTGTTTTTATAGCCCCACACAGGAAGCCCTCTTCAGCAGGGCCTCATTCATGTCTGAAAAACGCTGACTGCTTCCTCCTCTCTCTGGCTGCTGGCCAAGAGGCCTGATCTCACACACACACACACACACACACACACACACACACACACACACACACACACACACACACACACACACACACACACACACACACACACACACACACACACACACACACACACACACACACACACACACACACAGTGTGAACCTGAGAAAAGCATGACTTAGCTCTGTTTCAATAAGCATCTTAAATATTTCACAAATCTAAATTCAGAAGACAAAGATAGTGGTTGTCCATCATTTCCACTGCTCAAAGCAGATTTCATTTGAGGTCTAGGTTTAACTGCAGCTGAATGCCTTATCTTGTAGTCATCTCCTTCAGCTAGGCGTTTCAAAAATTATGAATTGAGTTTAAATACGCTCATACACCAATTATGAGCTACTGTTAAAAAATCTATGACATATTGGTCAGACAAAAAAAAAAAATTTTTACTAAATCTTTCTAGAAATGATTTTCGGGTTTAATTTTATTTTATTTTTTTTGACCTAGCGTTTCATATAAAAATACACAGGGTGAGTTTAAGTGGGGAATTTGGTAAAATACACATTTGGTAATTTAATATGTTGCTCCAATGTGTACATTATTTTAAGTCCAAGATAATCTGTATTGATGGGATGTCATGTCAAGTCTCATTTGTTTGTCTGAATTGTTAAAGTGACACTTCATCACAGTAAATTGCAGAAATATAAAGTGCAAAAATGTCCAAGGTTACCCAGATTCACCTTATTGATTCCCACCAACCTGTCAGGGAGCTGAATCTCTAATAAGACATGAGGTATGGATTCAGGAAAGGTTCAAAATTGCAGTAAAACTTTCATGCGTTTTCTCAGAGGCTTGGTCATCTCTAGAATAAAGTATTCTTTTGTTTTCAGAAGACGAATTGTGAGGCCCTCTGCTCTCGATAGGCATCAGCATCTGCTTATTTCCCCCTAACCATTAAAAATTGTCCAGTCTCATTTACTGTAAGTGTATGTTAAGGGTGTTCTCAACAGTAATGGTATCCTTCCCCAAAACTGTGAAATTCTGTCTTCAAATGTTACATTTCACATCCATACTACATTTAGACTCAGTTTACTAAGGCCCTATTTGGGTGTCTTTGAGAATTAGTTTAGATTGCCGAGGACTGAGATCCAAGATTATTCAGGAGAACTGCATATTTTTATGAATGAATGTTAATTTCACATGCATGTGTTAACTGATAAAATAAACAGCAAGTACTGCCTACTTAACGGGATTGGTTCACTTTACAATAGGGTCTAGTTTGTTAACATTTAATGCAATAACTATAACATAAAGTAACAATTATCAATGTATTTCTACAGCTTTGTTAATATTAGTTAATAATGATGTTCAATGTTCAAATTCAATTCACAGTGCTTTAATGTTAACAAATAGCCTAAAACTTTGGATTTTAATAATGGATTAGTAAATGTTGAAATGAACAATAATAACTGCTGCAGAAGTGTTGTTCACTGTTAGTTTGGGTTTACTAATTAAGTTACCAAATGTTTACAAAACCGGCTTATTGTGTGTGTAAGTGTTTCCACTGGATTTATTTACCTTTTTAACTGTCAAATTAGAGTCGTGGGTATTTATTAGTTAGTTATTGTTAACTGAAAATATTAAAATAAAAGCTAATTCAAAATATCAATAAATACTAATAAATAATGCTTTTATTCATGTAAGAGAAAAAAAAGTAAACAATAAAACACAGATGACTTCAAACTGTTTTGATTGTCCTCTTTGTGAAACAAGGAAGTTGGGAACAATAGGAAAACTGGAACAATAAAAATCTATTTATAAGGTTTCACAGTATAATCTGTATAGGGTTGATCATTTTAAATATTTATCTAAAAACTATTTTGGGCCTGTCAGGCTGTCCAGATTAATATTTTAGGTGCTAATGTAAGACCATTTACACTTGGCTGACATAAAAATCCAAATTTGGTAGTTTAGTCGACTCATTGTTTGGACAGGGCATATTGAATGATTCAATAGGCTTTAGTTACATCACATGATCACGATTATCTGCTTGTCAGTTGGTTACAGGTGAGTAGGAGGGATATTCTTATTCGAGAGCATTTGATTGGACAAAAATCTATGCAGTGCAGGATGAGTCATCAATATTTTCCACACATTTTCCTGGACTGTCCATTTTAAATGAACAAATGAACATTTAGCAGTGCACTAACAAAGATCAAATCTGATGATGGGGCTGAGAAATATCTTCCCTTAAAAACTCTTTTTGGCATGATTCATCGTGCATGACATGAAATCTAATTAAGACTTCAGGGATCCAGGAGAGCGATTCCTCTGTTGCTGGGCAGCTCTTCATGATCTGGAGGGCTTAAACTCATTATGTTTCTGCCTCTTGGGACCCTCTTTAACAAATCAAACCATGGGATGAGTCACGTAGTCACTACAGCCAAGTGCGAACATGCTCAGCTCCTTTTCTTATGTAGTAATCTGGACTCATTCACAGCAATTAGCCCTTCCACTAAAGAAAAAGGAGGAGGAAATAGCAATACAGATAATAGATCATGTGTTTCTACACAATGGGATTCATTAAGAGTTCTAGCCTTTTGTTCTTTCTGCCCAATCACTGAAATGCAACATATAAAGAGATAATTTTACATAATTATAAAGCTATTGTACTGTCAACCCCACAATGAAAAGTAGTTTTGAAGTTGATTTGGGAGTAGTTTTCTTTCACGCACTGCCATTATATTTTTCTGACTTATCTAAGCAGATAAGCCCCTGTCAAGGTGACTTTTCAACCATTTTCTAAATGATGCATATAGGTGCGAATCATCCTGACAATGACGTTCTTAACTGAACCGGTTTCACAGTGTCACGTTTGTATAAGGTCAGCACATTGCAGGGTTCACGTTTGGCAGACTCAGTGGATTGTCACTAGCTCGCATTGTTTGTAATGCAAACCAGTTGCAACAATAGGAACTAATATTCTATCGCTCTTATGCTGCTTGTGGCAGAGAAAGTATTTTATTCTTATTGCATTTATTATTAGGATAGTATATTGCAATAATAGTGTATTTTATTAATATTAATTGTATATTTCTTTTTTTATCTTTTAATCACAAACTCTCTGAGATTTTTATCTAATGAGCTCTCAGCATGTATCTGGAAAGTAGTAGAAAAAGCCACTTTTAGAACCTATTAACTGAAATCACAGTAATTAAATACGAGGAATGACGTATCATAGCAATTACATCCCTAGAGGCACCTCGCTGTTTTTAATCTTTGTGTGCTTTCTTAAAATCCAAAAGAAGAGTAGCTTGAGTGTATAAGGCAAAAAGCCACAATATACATCTGAATATTGAAATGAGGTCTGTATTGATATATTTGTTTTGAATGCTGATCCCATTTTACTTACCCAAGAAGAGCTGAACAGGAGTCAAGATGGCTGGATTGCAGAACATGTTCCATTTATTGACAGAACTATTCAGTGTATCAGACAAATGACTCTTAAATGAGGAAAAATATACAGCAACAAATTTGCTGAAGGACTGAACCTACTGTAAAAAGAGTGGATTTAGTTTCAGCTTGCGGGTTGTTTGAAATCCACATTGACATTTTTGTACATGCCCATACAAAAGCTATGCTACATACAGCATATTTAAGAACTATATACTTCATAAATGTAGTAATTTGACCACACCACAGCTGCTAAATTGAATATACTAAATTGAATGCTATATGTAGTTCATATGTAAGTGAGAGCAGAGACTGTGAGCCAGAGTTTTATTTACCACAAATAAAGAAATCAGTGTCAAGAATCCAGTGGTTTCATCGCATTGCATCATTTAAAGATTTATGGTATTACTTCTTAAGAGGAAGTTCCTGAGAGTACAAAAACATTTACATAAACATTAAATCATGACACACACAAATATATAACACACATAAAGTAAAACATACCCAAAATATACATAATCTGTGTCGTTAAATTGTGCACACCACACCTATATTTTCTCCGTACCGGAATATATGTAATTATAATACTTCAGAAATTCTAAAATCATAAATAAATATCCTTACGGCTTTAAATAGTTTCAGTTTCTTACAAAACAGTGACACAATGTTATCCCATTGAAATGATTTCAGTGTAATACATCCTTTTTTTGTTTTGACTTTGTTATTTGAGGTAGACACAAAAATTACTCTTAAAAACACACAGAATCACTTCAAAAATGACTGCATTTAGAAAATGCACAAAAAACACCTTTCTATAAAATACAATAGAACTTCCTCAAATACTTGGTTTCCCAATGAGGATTAAAAATATTTCAGCATTAAAAGGAAATTCACACTACAGTATTTTCTAAATTCATGTTATCCATCTTATTGTTAAGGATTCATCTATGCATACATTTCATTTTTGTTTTGACCTTTTTAATCAATATGTCATACTTGGATCTGGTGAAATTACGCTTCTCTCTATACTCTATATTGTCAAAAGTATTGGGACACCCCTCCAAATCATTGAATTCAGGTGTTCCAATCACTTCAATGGCCACAGATGAATAATATCAAGCACCAAGGCATGCAGACTACTTCTACAAACATTTGTATAGGAATGGATCGCTCTCGGGAGCTCAGTGAATTTAAGCTACAATAGCTACAGACTTCCAAACTTCATGTGGCCTTCAGATTTGCTCAAGAACAGTGTGTAGAGAGCTTCATGGAATGGGTTTTCATGGCCGAGCAGTTGCATCCAAGCCTTACATCACCAAGTGCAATGCAAAGCATAGGATGTAATCTAAAGCAGTGGTGTAAAGCACACCACCACTGGACTCTAGAGCAGTGGAGATGTGTTCTCTGGAGTAATGAATCACGCTTCTCTGTCTGGCAATCCGATGGACGATGGCAATCTGGGTTTGGCAGTTCCCAGAAGAACGGTACTTGCCTGACTGTATTGTGCCAAGTGTAAAGTTTGATGGAGGGGGGATTATGTTGTGGGGTTGTTTTTCAGGGGTTGGGCTTGGCCCCTTAGTTTCAGTGAAAGGAACTCTTAATGCTTTAGCATACCATGAACATTTTGGACAATTTCATGCTCCCAACTTTGTGGGAACAGTTTGTGGATGGTCCCTTCCTGTTCCAACATGACTGAGCACCAGTGAACAAAGCAAGGTACATAAAGACATGGATGAGTGGAAGAACTTGACTGGCCTGCACAGAGTCCTGACCTCAACCTAATAGACCACCTATGGGATGAATTAGAGCAGAGACTGCAACCAGGCATTCTCGTCCAAATGCACTTCAAGAAGAATGGTCAAAAATTCCCATAAACACAATCATAAACCTTGTGGCTGTTATAGCTGCAAAGGGTGGGCCAACTCCATATTAAACCCTACGAATTAAGAGTCGGATGTCCTTAAAATTCATGCGCAGTTCAGCCAGGCGTCCCAAAACTTTTGGCTATATAGTGTATGTCTGACTTCTAAAATCATTTAAAATACTTAAACCCCGTCCCTTTCTTACAACCGACTACAAGATTGTGTTCAGATTGGCTTCAACAAAAGATACATAAAATACACAAGATGTTACAATACAGAAGGAAATATCTGTCTCCCAAATTTTCATCTGGATGTTTTCCTCCCTAGTATTTGGGTTCTTGGGAAAATGATGATCATGATCCTACAATATTTGCAAGGCTGTAAATATATGTATATGCAAAAAACGTAATATACAGTATACATAGTTCATTGACTTCAGGGGCCACATAAGAAGATGTAGTGTTTCAATCACATTTCAGTCAGTGATTATCAGAGGGTACAGTGATGATTCTGAAAATCATACCCAGTACTGATTGTTTCGCAGGGTGGGGTTGGTTGTCCTGCAAAGCTGTGAAGCTTCAGGCTCCAGGTCTTCAAAAGAGCACAGAGACACAGATGGGCCATAATGGGAGTTTTCACTTCTGGTTTGCAGTCTAGTTACGGCTGAACTTCCAGCATTTCTTGGAGTAAGAGGAGTGACGGTTACGATGGGGACAGTTGCAGGCCACTGTAGCTGGTCTTGATGGGACGGGTTGTCTGGTTGAGCTGGAGGACCTGATGTACTCTTTAAAGGCTTTGGTTTCTTCCTCCATTTTCTTCTTAAGAGCAGCACTGACACGACCACAATGATAACCAGAAGCAGCAGAGCAAGAATGGGCAAAAGGATGATCATTGAATTTGAGGAGGATCCTGCCTGGGAAACGGACTCTACTTTCACTGGGTTATCATTAATGGGATAAATCTCCTCGACCCCATGGGTTGGTTTTAGGTTAGTGGTACCCATATCAAAGCCATTTGAAATACCCCAACGTTTGCGACCTTTGAATCTTGACCCGGATTTGGTCACCCGTTGCGTTGTATGCACCGGTGAAGGTGTTGAGGGTGGAAACAAACTCATTGCAGCGGTTTGGTTACGAAAAACAGGACTGATTGTGGACACTGGGATCATTGTTGACATCTCCAGAGTGGGAACATGAGGTATGATGCTGAAAGCGAAAATCCCATTGGCAGGTTGGACGTTTTTGGCTTTAAGCACAAATCCGAAAGAGTCATTTACTTCATGGACACCTGTCAGGTTGGCCTTTAACTCGATGGCCAGTTTCTCCTGCTGTAGTTCGCTAAAAGTAAAAAAACTCGCAGATTCGGCTTTCCTTCCCTTGCCGGTCGTCACCCTGACAATCCTGCCATTCTCTGGTAGTGATGTAATTTCAAACAACGGGTCATTACCACTCAACAAAGCCAGTTCAGATACATTTAGCAAATGTGGCTTCAGCTTAATTCGAATTCCGTTTGGAAATGTTGCACCTTCTGTGTACTTAATAAGAGGTTTCACAGTGATATTAACTACTTGGTTAGTTAGGTTTGCTTCTGTTGTGAAGGCCGCAAACTCAAAGTTATCATGGGAAGACTCAAGGTTGACCATGTGATACCTTAGCTTTTCGGCCTGGAGATCATCTTGACTGAAAACAGTAACATCCTCATTGTCCAGTAGGAGTTTACCATACTTTGGCGGTATTGTGATTTTATAGTGCACAGTAGTGTTTTTACCATTGGTCAATGCGGCAAGGTGTGACCGTGTAAGGGTTACAGAAGTGTGTCCCTGGTCCAGTAGCACCTCTGTGTTGTTAACAAGTGAAACAGAGATCTCTATCACTTCCAGATTGAACAGTTTATATAACGGACGATGATGACCGTCGGTGACGCTGAAGTAGAATGCACCAGATGAAGGACTGCCATCGTGGACGAAGAACACCTCTCCGTTATTGATCTGAGCCTGAGAAAAGGAGTCCACAGACTCGTTCAAGTGCTCTGCAATGGCTAGGAAACCATTGCTAGGTTTGCTAATAACAGTGTATTGGATTTCAGTGGGTGGGCTATCCAGGTCAACCACACTTAAGTTGTTGGGTCCAATAATCATGGTGTCCCCCTGAACAACTTTGAGGCTGGGGGCTTTGGTCTTTAGAACAGGTGGTTGATCATTTATGGGGATTATAGTGATGTTGAATGTTTCTGACACAACCTCTGTATCTAAGGGGCGGGATGGTGGTTTGCTCTTTAGGTTGAGATACACATCAAAGTCAAAATGGTCACGGGTTGTCTCGGAGTTGTCGTGATGGTATGTGATTCCATACTTGTTTAGAATGAACTGAGAAAAATTGGGCTTTTCTTTTGTAAGATTTCTTTCCCCAATGACGATGACGCCATGCTGTGGTAGAGATGTGACCTGGTACCAAACCTCATAAGAACTGCGCTTGGGTTCAGGTTGTTTAGTCATAAGATTGGATGCGTCCAGCATTGATTTGTCAATTAGCACTTTATCTCCTTCAGTTACTTCCACACCTGAAAAAAAAAAGATACATTTTCTTTGATAAAAGCATGACATTTTAGTCAGATTATCAGATTTATATGTAAGTATAATTGACAATTTTCTAGGATATTAATATTGATATTTAATTAATATTTTCTATTTAATATTAAGGATAATAATAATAAAAAGAAGAATGTTTCTTAAGCTCCAAATCAGCGTATTAGATTTCTGAAGGATGCTGCTGTAAATTCAGCTTTGCCATCACAGCAATAAATTACAGTTTAAAATATATTGAAATTGAACTTATTTTAACTTTTTTTTACTGTATTTTTGATCAGATAAATGCAGCCTTGGCAAGCTTAAGAGACTTATTTTAACAACTGATGGACAGAGGTATAAATAATTTAATATTCTTTGTGCTTTGAGACTGTAAACAATCTAATATTAATTGTTTTTGTCAGATTTTCACACTGTACCTTTATTTTTGAGGAGCACAGAACTTTGTTCAGGTCCAACATTTTCATAAGAAATGTCAATGTCAAATGTCTGGGTTTCAAGCGTAGCAGGAGGAGACGATACAGTAAATGAGAACTTATCTATCGCTGCCCATCCCAAAGAAGTCCCATGACTTTGCTGATATGCTACTTCATTTGCGTCCACCTGTAATGATTACAGTTGCATGAGTAACTAAAACATTTAAAAAATGCCCCCTAAAACCTTAGACATGACTGTAAAATATCATTTCCTGATATAACACATTTAATTCTTATTACTCTCTCAGGATATCAACATTGTGTCATTCTACATTTGAAGTATCAGCACAAGCTTATATTAGCACCATTCCCCTTGTGCCAGCTAACTAGGACATGTTACATTCAGCTTTCAAACATGACAGGCTCTCAGATTATGCTCATAGTTAAAGTAAATGTATAATTCATTGCCTGCACTCTGATATGCATGGCACTGATGTGGAAAAAGAGGTTGGAAACACTCACCATTTGTTGTGTGAAGGATGAAATATCTGTTGTGGTCTTGTCTGCCAGCAAACTGACCACTTTTCCAAATTTCGGTGGATTGATCACAGTAAAATAAATGGTCCGATTTGTGATGTCGGCATCGTCATTTGTTATGGCTTGAAGAACGTTGTTTGAAATTATGGATAAGGAGCCTAGATGAAAAAAAACAACAGCAATAAGAATAGCCCTGGAAACTTCCAAAACAACACATTGGGCTGGTAACATGCTATAAACAAAACCACATTGTCTGGTGTATTGTAGCTCAAATGTGATAATGTTTAGCTTTTTTTTGCATCTGAACCAGAAATTACAACCAAAAACTAATTTGAAAGTTATATTTGTTTCAAACACGGTCAAAGATCGAGGGTAGGAAAGTACTGTAGATGCTGTTTCAGATTACTTACGTTAAAGCACATTAGAGTGAATGAATTTGAACTTGTTACATTGTTATATTACAAGAAGGATTTTGCTAAAATAATCAACTGATTCTTTTCATGACCTTAATGGAAGGTCATCCTTTCTGTATTTATAGTTTTCTGTTGTGTCTAACCATTTGAAAAAAGCCCTGGCGACTCATTCAGCACAAACGCCACAAGAATAGCATGACAGGATGTGGTGTTGAGAAACATTTGTAAAGAGTGGCTCTAATTTGAACAGAATAATGAATCTTTTGGTCAAACGTACTGTCTATTCATTAATTTATAATCAATTATTTCTTATTTTTTATTCAACAGTATTCCAAATTCCTGTCCATGTTAAGCTACACAAATCTATTAGGAACCAAGTAATGAAATAAACCGGAAAGTAACATTAAAGGCTAATGAACTTCATCAACAAATAAATTAAGTTCATTAGAAGTCAGGCTCACTTCTGTGAAACAGAAAGCCATTTTAGATGCTACCATTTAGGTACGTGTTGCTAGAGCCATTTATAAATTGAAATAAAGCAGAAAATGCAGAACTTGAAAATGCAGCCATTGTTTTCTAGCTCTGGCATTTAATGTGGCATCTGAGTAAGCGTTTATAAAATTTAGCAAATGACTGCAGTCTAATAACTTTAGGGACTTTTTACAGTGTACGTTCAGTGTTCAAAGGCTCCCCACTGAGCTATTTATAGCCCGGGAATTAAAGCTGTTATTACAAGGTTTCGTTGCACTTAGGATTGAGAAACCATGAAACACTATGAAAGCATAAAACACTGTGTTGATGCTCAGAGAGAGACTAAGAAGTCTTAACTGTGTATGAGTGGGTGGAGACAGCGTTGTTGACTTTATAAAGAGCGGAAAGGAGGCGTCAATCTGGTGCTCTGACTTGGCATGCGAGGCAGCCAGATGCTGACCTCACTGCTGTGAATAACATGACGTTATTATTTTACTCTTAACTCCATAAAAAGAGATAGAGAGCCCAATTTGTTCAGGTACTTAAACGGTCTGAGATTCCATACACAATTAAGATATGAAGAAGTACTACACAGATCTAAACTACTGTATCTACAATTATTATCATCTAATATTTGATATCACAGAAAATATTTCCTTATAGATAATCGGTGTGTGGCAGAATATACCAGATCACTGTTGAAGTTCACCTGAAGTTAATGAGCATTACCTGGAAAGACCTTAAGAGGTCCAGTCTTATCTAGAGTAAGAACAAGGGCACGAGCTGTAATACTGAATATCTGTCTGGGAGCAAAGTTCACACCATCATTCACTTGGAAGTTGAAGCCTCCTGCCATTGGGCCTAAGAAGCAAAAAGAGCAAACAACATCATTTCCAGGAATTTAAATAGCACACAATGCTATTTAAATAGCACACAATGCACACAAAAATTTAAATAGCAGCATCAGAGAATCTTTTAAACCTCTGATGCCACATAATGAAACAACTCATTTTATGTGATCTTACGTAATGCACAGTTTATACTAAACATGGTGTCTCAAAAAAGATTAACACGTATACAGTACCGGTATATAAACTCGAAAACAATCTTTATTAAAGGTTCCTTCTCAATCTAATTTGATGTATTCATAACTGAACCTGTTGGATGAAGTACACCATGTCCAAACTGCATAACAAGACAATTATTCTGTAACAGTTTCACTCAAACCAATTTTTGCCTAAAAAGGACAAGAATGGGAGGAACAATGCTGTGCTATGAATCAAAGCACAACACTGACATCTAGTGGTTGAGACACAATGGCACAGACCTTGTCAAATCGATCTGATAATGTGAAAAGATGCTTTTTTAAAATAAATCAAGATGCTTTTTTATGATATCTCACCACTATGTACAAAAAGCAGTTGTCTCTGGTCAATGTGAGCTTGAGTAAAGTTCATGATGGGCTTGTTAGGGGCAGTCTTCAGAGCCAGGTGACCATTGCTGGGCTGGGTAATGATGTACTCCAGCTGCTCAGGGATCGTGTCCTCGTCTTCTGCATTCAGATCCTCACTGGTGATTTCTGTGACAGCGGCAACCCACACCTGAGCAAACAATTATACAAATAATGAGGCACAGATTAGTGCTTGAAAGGCTTGTAGTTCATTCAAAAGCTTGGACTGAATGGTAACTGGCATATTGTTAGGGAAATCTAAAGTTACATTTATTAAAGGGATAGTTCACCAAAAAATAAAAAAATTAGCCCATGATTTACTCACCCTCAAGTCATCCTAGGTGTATGTGACATTCTTCATTCAGACAAATACAATCAGAGCTATATAAAAAAAAAGTCCTGGCTCTTCCAAGCTTTATAATGGCAGTGAATGGCAGATTCTGTTTTGAAGTATATAAAAGATAATCTATCCACACGGCTCCGGGAGGTTAATAAAGGCCATCTGAAGTGAAGAGATGTGTTTGTGTAAGAAAAATATCCATATTTAAAACTTTACAAACTGTAATCTCTAACTGGAACGCCAGTCTCTTGTGAACACGTGTACAACAGCTAGCAGAAGTTAGAGATTACAGTTTGAAAAGTTTTAAATAATATTCTTTCACAAACGCATTGCTTCACTTCAGAATGCCTTTATTAACCCCCGGAGCCGTGTGGAGATCTTTTATGATGGATAGGTGCAATTCTTATGCACTTTTATAGACTTCAAAACAGAAACAGCCATTCACTGCCATTATAAAGCTTTGAAGTGCCAAGACATTTTTTTTTGTAACTCCGATTGTATTTGTCTGAAAGAAGAATGTCATGTACACCTAAGATGACTTGAGGGTGAGTAAATCATGGTTTAATTTTCATCTTTGGGTGAACTATCCCTTTAAATATAAATTCTGAAGCCCCTGAATAACACATTTCTGCTGAGACACTCTCCTGAGTTTCACACCTTTATTCATATCAAGACAAGGAACTCTGATTGAATCTTACTCCAGCTAAACACAGTTTAGAGAAAACAAGCTTAACTCAACTAATCTGAATGCTGATCTTCTAATCAGATACCAAAGAACAATACAAGACACACAGAAGAGGAGACATCCAGACTCCAGTATAAGAGGATTTTTTGGGGATTCCACTGTTAAAAATCTGCCAGAATAGCAAGAGTGTATTGTATAAAGTGGAATCAGGATAATCAAGAGAATCAGGAGGAATCAATATAGGCAGTCTTTTAGCAGATAATAATAATAATAATGATAAAAAAAAATAAAAAAAGAATGTATTAGAGCTGTCAGGGCAGATTTATCAGTAAATTGCATAAATGCAGCATTTAACCTCATGTGTCACATCATATCTTTACATAGAGAAAAATAGCTCTGGCTGTGGGATGCACAAAGAGGAAAGTTTGTTAAATTGATTATGGACCATTCAAAATGGCAAACCTCTGGGGAATTACCAGTTTTAAAAACAAGCGAGCAAAATTTTTATTTAGTTCTCCATCTGCTCTGATAAGATATTCTGTATCCACTTGTACACAAGTAGCGCCAAAGCAAAACCAAAACCAAGTTCTTGTTTTTTTTAAACCTCTAGAGGGCTAAAAAAAGTTACATAGCATAGCTTTAAAAAAGTTCAAATGAAAGATTCAAGAAAATAATAGAAATACTGTAAATCTGAATGGAGTACCTTTTGAAGAAAGGTAAAATACATTAATGTTGACAAATACATTACACTTATGACATGTCTAATTTCTCTAAAACCTTGTTAAGCAATTGAATACAAAGCACTGTAAATTCTCATTATTTGTAAGCAAACATGCATTTTAAAAGTAGCAGTAGTGAGCCACCTTGTGGGTATTATAAATATTGAAATAGTTGTGTTTGAAATCAACAAGCAAAATCATTTAAAAGCATGCCATTTCAATAATTAAAGCTAGAGGAAATCCTGCTGTAAGTACTGTTATGAGGGTTTTTCAGCTGACAAATCCCTGAAGGTGAAAAGCATGACACTGAAATGTCTTAAGGAATCTGAAGCATGTGGAGCAGCCCATTTGGCTGTCCCTGGTCTGTGATCTGTGACTTGAACTTCTCTTGAAGTTAAAGCCAATCATTTTCATGTCTACAATTAGTAGCTTGGTCTTATGGGTCTCAGAAACAACTGTGTGCTCATCTCTATTCTTCAACTGATGGGTTTGTTTGTTAATAAAAATGATAACCATGTTAGCAATCGAGGCTATTTACATGGCAAACACAATGTCAATATCACAATATCACAGTCAAAGGAAATGTTTTATATAATTATTTTATATTTTATATAAAATAATTTCCTTTGACTGATGGAGAACAAAGGGAATGTCAGAACACAGACAATAAAAAAGTACACAGTACACACACTCATATGCCATAAATCATTCCTAGGACTGGAACCTCAGCTAACCTCAGTCATAAAAAGAGGTTTATAAATAGTTATCTCACCCTGAGAACCCTGTTGGCTGTTATGGCTGGAGCCTCGTCATTGACGGCTGTGATCTGGACGTGAACAGTCCATGGTGCACTGTGTTTTCGCAGGTCTGTGTCATTTGCTGTGACAGTAAAGTGGTCCTCCAAGGTCTCTGTGTTGTCGTGGACATAATAAATAAACTCCTGCTCCACCTGCCATGTAAAAATAACAAATATATATATATATATATATATATATATATATATATATATATATATATATATATATATACATACATATATATATAACAAAGAGAAAAAGTGACTTAATAAAGATAATAAAACAAGATATAAAACAAAATAAATAAATCAATATAATAATTTACAAAAACAGTTTTAAGTGATTGTTTTTGCCTTTTCATAATTAACTTTTTCTAAATAATATGTTTAAAATTGGAAAAGTGTACCTGCTTCCTTGTGAAGTAAGTTGTGGAAATCCCTGGGAAACGTGAATTCTCAATGCGGCCATGCATGGGACCCTCTGAGACGTAGTACACAAAATTGAGGCCTGAGAAATGTGGGTTCGTTACTCTGATGATGTCCTCTGTGAGAGCTTTAGATGCCCCTTCCTTCAGAGTGATATTAGACACCTCAATGGGTATAAGACGTGGGATGATGTCCACAGACACGATGATGTCACTGACCTCTGCGACCCCGTTGCTGGCCTCCAGGGTGAATGAATCACTCTCTTGGTCAGGTGCCACCTGTACATACTGAATGTTGCCATCATTAATATCCCCCTGGGAAAAGGTCACTAATGGGTCCTCTAGTGTTCCTTGGTACTGATCTTTACTCTCAACGAAATGCCGTAAATAGCCATGAGATGGAGCAACTTTGATGGTGAAGGTTATTTCTGAGGGTGAACTAGCCTCATGAGTCACCTGAAGAAAAACAGACATAATATTTCATTTCTGTATCAAACATCCAGCATCGGGGAGCAACTAACTACAAGTAGCGACACTACTAACTTTACTGCATTTTTTATTTCCAGCAGATTTTTTTAGCCTTTTCCAGTAACAAGTTATGTTTCTGAAACTGTCCAGTCTCTGGCTGAATTCAGAATAGCATAGTATTCTAGTATACTACTTTAAATTTAGCCTCTCTCATAGTGTCAGAAATTCAGATTCATTAAAGTCAATCATTCATTCTAAATGGTCCCATTTGTAGCAATGGAAAGTCTTATTCATTCTAGTGAATGAAAATAAGAGCCTTCAAAGAACTACACGATAACCTGTGATTGTTAAAAGATATCAATCTAGAACAGGATTCCTGTGAAGCATCAATATATTGCTAGAAATTGCCCAAACGCTCTAACTGATGTGGATATTTACCTTGAGTTTACTGCTCTCAATCTTGACTGGTTTCCCCTCCTCCACCAGCAAGGTTTTGTTATGAAGGATGATGGGAGGCCTTTGATGGCTTTCCAGGTACACCTTCACATGGATTTTAACATCAAGACGAAGGTCCTTTGCTTCCACCAGGAGTGTAAAAACATCAGCAAGATTCTTACTGTTGTCATGATGATAAGACAAGTAGCCATTTCTCAGGTCATTCTGGGTGAATGACTCTGACTTGCTGTCTTTTAAATACAGACTGGCATGTTTTGGAGCATCTTGGACTTTGAATATTATTTCATTGTCATTTCGGATGTCAAGATTTGTATCCACACTAAAGTTAGCATTAGTAAGCGTCTTGGCTTGCCCTTTCTGAACCAACAGGCCTGTGTTGTTGCCAGTTTTTAAATAAGCATCCTGTGTGCTAATATCCAACAGAGAGGACACATAGTGCTTGCCATCAGACACAAAGAGGACAAAACGGCCAGAGTTCATCCCATGGTGAATGAACAGCACTCGTTTCTGTTCCAAGTCTTCTTGGCGAAACTGGTACAGCTTATGTGACGTGTCATTCACAAGAACCAAATCCCCCATCGGGATGCCACGCCGGGTGTAGACAAGCTGCCCATCACTAAAGTCTGAATCTGCATCATGGTAGCACAGGTCATCGATTGTAAGTAATTTCTGTCCATTTCTGACAACATGGAAAACTTTGTCCACAATGCGGATGGGTTTTTCATCATTAACCAGTTGTATTGAGATGTTAAAGATGCCTTCCTTGGAACCAATGTCATTATCTCTTATAGAAAGTTTTATTACTGGGCCTGTGGAAGCTATAAAGGTAAAACTATCAAAAGTTGTTTCACTGTCATCATGAACATACATAATACGCTCATCAAAAACGTCCTGATTGGTAAAGAACATAATATTGTCAAAGTCTTTGGTAGAGTTGGACAAGTTGATTCGCATTAGCTTTCCATGGTGCGGCATCTTTGTGATGGTGTAGTACAATTCTTTAGTGCTCAGAGTTTCAGCAAACAATTCATCCTTTGTGATGAGTTTACTTTCACCTTCAAGAAGTGACAGCCCATTGTTTGTCATGTAAACGCTGTTGACATCTGCTTTAATATTGATTTTAAAAATGTGACTAGTAGAATGTGCATGTTTTGAGAATACATGGAAAACAAATTCATCACTGGTGTCTTTGTACGATCTTTCCACAAGTTGGTATTCGACTTTCAGATCTGTAATATCCCTTTGACAAAATGTGGAATTCACATCCAGCTTGGCATTATTCACTTCAATCATTCCTCTTTTTGGTAAAGTCAACAATCTAAAACAAAGCTCATCCTCAGACAAGCTTACACCGTGTGCTGTTACATACAGATGCTCAGGGTCAATTACAGCTCTTGTAATTTTGTCCAGCTCTACAGGTTCATTGTTCTCTATTGTGTAGTCTATCCACTTTACCTTTATGGGAAACACCAGTTCTTCGGTAGCTCTGGAGGCCACAGTTACTTTACACTTGAAGTGGTCAGTGCTATTACTTGTTTGAATGGACTGGTAGGTGCTAAGGTACCTCAAACGCTCCTTTTCAAGAACTCTTTGGGAAAACGAGCTGGTGATTTTCCACTCTCCACTTGAGTGCAGCCTCTGGAGCTCACCAAATCTTGGTGGCTCAATTACATCATAACGAATGTCAACCACCTGCTTCAATGCGTTGGTCCAGACAGCCAGTTGGTTGGTGCTTAACAGAAAAATTTCTCCTTGAGTCACTTCCAGACCCGTGTTATTGGAGATTTTATACTCAAGTCCCACAGCCATAATTCTAAGCACCACTGTGTTACTCACCTTCTCCCCATCACTGACTCTTAACACAATCCTAGAGTTCCTCATACCCGTGTGGATGTAATTTATTCTACCATCTACAAGAGCTGAATGCGAGAAAGAAGTTACTGGTGTACCTGCATGGTCTTCATTCTCCAAATATCCTGCATCGGCATTAAGGTTCCCTAACACAGAATAAACAAGGTCTGTGTAATTGCTGTCAATGTCTATGGCCTTCAGAACATCAGTGGTCAGCCTCTTCTTGGAGTTCTCCAGAAGAATAAACAGATTCCCCTCAGGTAGACTTAACTCTGGAGCGTCATTGGTTGGCGTAACGGTAACATTATACCGGTACAACTTGTGTCCCTTCAGATAGCTTGGCACTTCCTTTCTGCTACTGGAGAATACGGAGAACATGAAGTAGTCCTGTGGATCTTCGGATCCCCCATGGATGTACATCACCCTGCCGTGCCACAAGTCCAGCATGCTGAATGTATGCTCAGCCTGCTCCTGGTCTACATCAAGCCTAAGTTGACCATGCACCGGCTGCTCTTCAATCCTAAAGATGATCTGAGACTGACGGATACCAAGCTTCTTGAATTCAAGGTTTACTTTAATATGCTTAGAATCCAAGGCTCCCCGACCCCCTTCCGGGACAACAAGGTTCCTAAGCTGTAGAAAATTGTGTCCGTACTTCTTGACAAGACCTTTGGCTAGGGTGGACTCATCGGTGGGTGGCAGCTGAGTGACAGAGTCAACAAGGGTCATGGGAAGGGTTGTTGGGCTCACTGTGGTGCTTATATCCAGCTCCTTTTCAGTATCACAGCCAACAGAGATGTCTTTGGTTACCACAGCATTGGGGAGACCCATTTTGACATAATTTATTTTAATGTCTCTGAAGCACCCTTTGAAGGAGCCACCTTTAACACGCTTCCCTGCTACAGAGGAAAGACCCACCTTTCTGACCTCAGAACGTGTGCCGTCATCGATTCCCCCAAGGAAAAGAAAACCTTTCAGATGAAAGGCTTTTGATCTGGAGCTTATGATGGACTTTACAGTCTCTCCGTCTACTGTGAGTTGGAGGCTTTTTGGAGTGAAAAAAAACTTAATGTCATGCCATTTGTTGTCATTGATGAACGTGAGGGAACGTAGCTCTGTTTTACTTCCATCTTTTCCGACCACGGCAACAAGGAGACCTTTCTGGATCTCCAAGGCGACAAAATCTCCCTGTCGAGCTGAGCTGTACATGACGATCCCTTCTTCAGCTGACGTGTGGATTGAGCATTCAAAAGACCACTCATGTTGTGCTGTCCAAGGAGGAAGGGATATGTAAGCCTGTGAGCTGAAAAAACTTATCGGGTCATCCTCATTGGCAAAAAACTGAGGGCTGCACCCTAGGGAAACCTCATAGACATTCTTGAACCCAGAGTAGGGCCTCAGTGATGAAAGGAGATTGTGCTGATTAAATATTACTTCATCGAGGCAACCACGGAAGCCATTGAGATCGCTGGACAGATAACCCTGATCCAAACCTCCAGTACCACCCACATATAGGCCATCATTGATGTGCAGCTCTCGTTCTGGGCCTGACATTCGCAGACTGGTCTTGGAGTGGTTGTCCACAGTCAGTGTGACATTATAGAACTCATGGAGAAGCTCTGCAGTGTGCCAGGCCAGATCATTTAGCTGGGTTCCACTGTCTGAGAGAAGGATCTGCTCACCAGAGCCCAGATCCAACCTTACCTGTGAATGAGATAGAAACAATGTTTTTTAAAAAGTGTCATTACACAATCAAACATAAAAACTCTATTAAAAAAAAAAAAGTATATATATATATATATATATATATGACGTGTAATTTTCTGCTATTAAATTCAGATAAAACAGAGGTATTACTTATTGGTCCAAAAAACTGCCCACAAAACCTCTCACAATACAACTTTAACTTGGAAGGACGTCCTGTCACTTTATCCACTACAGTAAAAGACCTGGGTGTTATATTAGACCGCAACTTGTCTTTCGAAAATCATATTTCATATGTTACAAGAACGGCATTTTTCCACCTTAGAAACATTGCTAAGCTACGTAACATGCTATCTATTTCTGATGCAGAAAAGTTAGTTCATGCATTCATGACCTCGAGACTAGATTACTGTAATGCTTTATTAGCTGGTTGTCCTGCATCCTCAATAAACAAGCTACAGTTAGTCCAAAACGCAGCTGCTAGAGTTCTTACTAGGTCAAGAAAATATGATCATATAACACCAATTTTATCATCTCTACACTGGTTACCTATTAAGTTCCGTATCAATTACAAAGTATTGCTACTGACCTATAAAGCCCTAAATGGTTTAGCTCCAGTGTATTTAACGGATCTTCTATCGCCCTACAATCCATCGAGCTCTTTAAGATCACTAAACTCGAGGCTTCTGGTCGTTCCTAGGATATCTAAGTCCACTAAAGGAGGGAGGGCATTTTCACATTTAGCTCCTAAACTCTGGAATAGTTTTCCTGATATTGTTTGAGGTTCAGACTCGCTGTCCCAGTTTAAAACTAGATTAAAGACGTATCTCTTTAGCCAAGCATTCACATTATAATTACCTTTTATACTACAGTTAAATCGGATCAAAAGCATTAATATTCTGAACAGCAGCTATGCTAATTATTTCCCATCTGCTTTTCTGTTATTATCTCGGGACACTAGTCCCGAGGTAAATAATTCATCAGCTCCAGTTTGTATCCAGCCTCTCATGGAGACTTCAGATGCCCCTACACCTGTGATGAGACGACTCGACGCCAGCGTTGTTATGGCCTAAAATAATACATGATTGAACTTTTTCTAACATTTTTCAATGTACATTTATAAAATGCACTTTCTGTAAAGCTGCTTTGAAACAATGTGTATTGTGAAAAGCGCTATACAAATATATTTTAATTGAATTGAATATATATACTGTATATATATATATATATATATATATATATATATATATATATATATATATATATATATATATATATACACTTTTTAAATTTGTATATATATACTTTTTTTTCTATATATATATATATATTTTTTTTTTTTTCACTGATTTGATATTTATTGTGAAAAGTACTTTACAAATAAAGAAAATTTATTTTTCATGCTAGGTTAAAGTAAACACCAGATAATGTGTAAATAATTTGCTTTGGCTTCAGTACAGTGACAATATAAAAGCCAATTATTTAATTTGGGAAATAATTTTGTAGTTAAAATATATTTTACACCATATGAATGGAGAAAAAATATAAAGGCATCACAAAGTTTGAAAACCCCTGAGATTTTAGGTCTACCAAAATGTATTAGATGTATCTAAATTACAAAGAAAACGTATATGAAAACTAGGACTTCATCTTCATGAAATGATCTTTCATGCTGATTTTTAATCATTCATCTATTTTAATCATTAGCATTTGTCTACATCAAATTAATTTTACTCTTAACATGAAATGTCACTGTCCTTACAGGAGACAGCAAAGACAAACTTGTCAAGGCTTGCTGAATATGTCTAGCTTTTCTTCAATTGAAACCTGTGATGTACTCAAAGAGGGTCACAGCCAGAGGACAGCAAAAACACAATTTAATGACCTTAGATAAATGTGAGAGTTCAAAGATACTTTCAATTACAGGAAAATCAGACCTCAAAAAGAACAGCATAATCGGTTCTGTTGTAGCCCTAAGATATCATCTATAAAATGAATCTTACGTGACTGCCACTGAGAGAAATGTAAAAACCAAAATCCATTTCAGAAATTCATGTAAAGTTTTTGAACTGGACTGTGGGGGATTGATTTAATATGATCCAACTCTAGCAGATCCTCCAGTCATGTACCTACTTCTCTCACAATGTCAACTAAGCTCACATTCTTCAGCCCTTAAGTCAGTGCAATCATCAGGTTTGTAATGTATACCTTAAAAGAAGGTGCCAAGGTGGAAGAGTCTGTGGTGAAGCAACAGTATAATAACTAGGCCAGAAAAAAGTCACCACTGCATTTCATCTGAAGAGGATGGTGTTGAGTTGTAAAAAGCTTTCAGAAATACAATTTTATTAAATATGTTTTTTTAAATGTTGCAGCAACTTAACATTATCCTTACAATAGTTCTGTACAATAGTTTATTGACATGTTCCTGCATGTAGTCTTGTTCATAGATCAAAACTATGTAGATCTAAACATTGCTGAGGGTGAGGTAGCAACACGTGACTCACCTGCAGTCTGCCAGCATTCATCTCCAGCAACAGGAAATCATTGTGCCCTGCAGCCAGGAAAAGCAGGCCACTCAGGCTGGAGGTGCGGAAACGAACGTGCAGTGTGTTACGTCTAGACGCCTCTGTCCCTTTTAACTGCACAAATCCATCACCATAGAACGAAGCTGCAGATAAGAGAAGATCATATGACGTTTTTTTTGTTTGCCCTGAATGCTCCATGATTTCATTCAAATGAAGCAGAGTGAAGACTTTCTTGTTAATGAGTTTCAATATTGTTAATAAAACCTAATTATATCACTTTTAAACTGCCGATTTTTTATTATTATTAAACTGATTTATGGGAAGATCAATGTACATTTAAATGGATAGTTCACCCAAAAATGTAAATTTTGTTTTCATTTACTTACTCTCATGTCATGAGGGTGACAGAATTTTAAATTTTTGGGTGAACTATCCCTTTAAAGTTACATTTAGATTTTCACATAGACATTAAATAAAAGTGACTGAATGAATAAACACAGCAACACTTGTCTTTATAAGACAGGCCGGATGGCGCCAGGGAAGCACTGTGATACCCATGTGCATGTGCTGGCATGCTCTGCCCTGACAGCTCCCTGTTCTCAACATAAAAGACTCTGACATGGCCACATTGTCTTAGCCCTGCTGTCCATTGATGGAAGCCTGGACGCAGCTGTTTTCTAACCCAGCCACTCCACGTCACCCTTTAATCTACTATACTAATGTGTTCTACACTCTCATCAACCTCTCTGCAAGTGTTACTATAGTATTTACACCCCACAATTTGTATGGGTACAGAACACTTCTACTTTAGGACTGAATGTCATACTGATGTTTAGTGTAATTATGTGAAAGTATGCAAGTCTACTGTGTTGTCATTACTCATTTGTGATGCTACAAGAACATTTTCTGTTTGAATGAATATTTATTAGCTTTAAAGTCCTTTATTTACAATGCTCAAGGCACCATGCAAAGTTCAGTGAAGCAATGCGATTTACTGAACTTTGCATGCCTGACACAAATAGCTGAATTATAATTGTGGAAATAAAGATTATTTTATGGAATGTAAGATTACAATAACATTTACAATGCAATGATTAGTACTGAACCATATTGATCTAAAATGCAAAGGAGAAATATTAAGATGAAATATTAAATATTAAAACATTTTATCAAAAGTATACTACAATAATGATAAACATTAACAATTGAGGTCAACCTTTGTGGATTGAGTTATACTGTTATACAGTTAAATCTGAACCGACAGTAAGAGAGGACAAAACTAGGATCCCACTATCTTTAGTCTCTTTTTATTGCACAAAGAGGACTTGCATCTGACATCTTGGAGATTTTATAAGTCTGGACACTGCACTCCAAAATAAGACCACAGAAGACATCAGACATCTTGATAATTCAGTGGAATTGCTATTGTGAAGCTCAAAACTAAAACAAAAGCAAATGATGCAACAATTTAACACAACTTGCAAATAACACTAAAATTCAAATATTCACCACAGGAATCAGCATATAATTCATGTGGCGCATTGAATGATGCTGGACAGTTCTAGGAGTTAAAAAAAAAAGAGGAAAAAAAGAGGAAAAACATGACCACTTGAATAAACATCCAGACTAATATGCATTGCTTTCATAATGCAGTGATTCACTAGCATTTCATTGTTATTAATAACACAAAAGGCTGTTTTTAGTACCTTGAACTGACATTTGGCAAACTGTGAATATGAAATCTGTGCAATCATGACTTACTTTCTGTACACAACAAACTTAAACAGACATGATTTAGGAGGCACACGCAACACTGGCAAATTACATTATTTGGCTATAGAGGAGTCAACTGCAGACATGCATATTTTAATATATTTGTTTGTATTAACGTCAGTTATTCCACAAACAGAATATGACAAGACTTTCTCATTCCACAGACAGCAGCCATGAGAATCAGAAAGGCTGCTTGTTCAAAAGTCATTGCCATACTGTCCTCTGGTGCATTATATTTGGGGGAAATTAAAGATCATCAGCTTGCTCTTGCTGAATCCCCCAACTCAAATGTTTTACACAGAGGGAAATGTTGAAATATCCTTCTTACTTGCTTTACATTAGCCATACTTCAGCAATTTAAACAACTTACCCCCTTGTGCGAGTCCGACAAAGAGCAAGAGTAGTCCGTTTAAAAGAATCGCTCTCATTTTAACATCAATGGATCGTGTTCATTCCGCTTGAAATGGAGAAAGAGTGTGTTTTAAAGTCACTGTGTTAACAAATTCATGGCGGCTCGGTAACTACTCACTTTAAAATCTTTTCCTAAACTTGTCTGTTCGAGCAAAAAGCGGTGAGCCCTTACTGGAGAAACTCAAACTCCGCCTCCGAGTCCTCGAGCTTTCTCTAGCTGCAGATATTTGCCCCTCACCCCGCCAACAACACCGATAGGTTCACGTATTTAAGACCATGTTGTAACTTACTTGGAAAACTAGAGTTATTAAAATGGAAATAATATTACAGCACTGCTAACAAATGGTCTTATATGCCAAACATTAGAACCATCATTTAACGTGTTATCTTAGTGCACGCGCACAATTAATTAATTTATTTTTTTTCTTCCGTTTTGACATGTCGCCACTTCGCCCCTGGCTGAGCCATTACAGAAAGTAAACAAATCGGCACACGGGGGCTGGGTGGGTCTCACCTCACTCCGGCCATCCTTCAGGTGTCAATCAATTGTGGGCGGGTGCAGAAATGCCCTTATTTTGGATTTTTATATAATACAAATTATTAATACTAATTCGAAGTTTAGTTTGCTAAAGATATCAGCAGTTTGGTTATGTTTTTAACTTAAAAAAAAAAAAAAAACATTTATTATTTTTGTATTATCCCTTGGCCTCTTTGGCGCCCCCTAGCGAGATTAGCCCCGTTAGCATTTGCCTATATTGCCTATATAACGGGCCGGCTCTGATCATTTCATTTGGCATCATGGAAATTATATATATATATATATATATATATATATATATATATATATATATATATATATATATATATATATATATATATATATATATATAGTTGGTGTGCAATGAATCTAAAATATATGAAAGTTTAATTTTTATCATTACATTATGGAAATTAATGAACTTTAATCACAATATGCTAATTTTTTGAGAAGGACCTGTATATATATATATATATATATATATATATATATATATATATATATATATATATATATATATATATATATATATATATATATATATATATTAATATGTTTTTTACAAACTATTCTATCCCCCTACACTACCGCCCTACCCCTAAACCTACCCATCACAGGAAACATCATCAGGAAACCCATCATTTTTAATAAAACATTGTTTAGTATTGTAGGACATATGAATTGTTCACATCTCACGTTTACGTCAGTGTAATACCCGTGTTATTATACAAATTTGTGTCCTCATAAATCACAATAACACACACACACAAATAAAACATATATGTTTATAGAAATACACTCATACAGGCTATTTCATGTGCATACTGCAATATAGGCCTATATAATTAAAATGTTATGAATTTAAATTAAGTAAAGTCTGGTTCAGGGACCATATAAACTGTACGCACAATGCATTTTAAAAGTAGCAAACAAAAATAAAGGCAAAGCAGGGTGAAAAGTGTAATAATTTTTTTTTTTAATACATGAATATGATATAAAAGTAGTGAAGGATAAAACTGTACTTGTGTTGATTGGACATCAGTAGGACCATCCTCATAAATGACAAGCGCTTAAACCAATCAGAAGATGTTATTTTTTAGATAGATTACGATATTAGCGTGCAACATTTAATACTAATAATAAACGTTAAATATATCAATACAATTCGTTTTATATATTCTAGTTTAAAGATAAATGTGGACGTCTTTTTTTTTCTTCCTTATCTAAACGGCAGTTGTGCGTTTTGACCACAGGGTTTTGACCATAGACTGGTTTTGACAAGCATATTTGTCCCGCCCAAGTGAGCCAGCGAGCCAATAAGAAACATAGTATGCTATCTGCGCATGCTAAAAGAAGAAGTCAGGAAGTTCATGCAGCGAATGCATCCATCCATCTGGGTTTACGGGACAGTCATCTGCAGGTGATCTGCCTTGACACAATGCAATCTTTGCACCACTAATCTTCTGTTTTCAATACATGTTGATCTATCTTTTAGTATTTAGCTATATCCAGGATGCAGTCATTATGTAACAAATGCAATGGCAACCTTGTTTATTTTGCTCTGCTTTCGACTTTTCTAATGCATAATCAAGCCTTGCGAATCCTTACGTTTTGAAGAAAATTGATGGGAAAGTCTTGCTGTAGACAGGTAACACAAGTGAGAAGTTAGAGACTATGCATGATGCACATTGTTATTGTCCTCTTCAATATCAGTAACTCATTCCTTACTTTTCTGTATATTTTAATTGTAATCTGATGTAAAGAGAGAAGAGAGCCCACCGACTGTATCTTCATGTAGGAGGCGCTGTCGACATAAAGAATACATAATACCGAATAAAGTCGTTCTCCTGGGTAGGTTTCTGAAACAGCATCTGATTCTATGCATTTATGTTAAATATGTTATAATCTCAGTCCTTTTGCTACTCCAGGTATTAGAACCAACAACCAGCAGCTGGCATAAAAATAATGTAAGTATCATGTTAAAATAATGTCATTCAACATACATGAATCATACAACGTTTGAGGTGATTTTTGTTTTGAAAGATATTAATACTTTTATTCAGCAAGGATGCATTAAACGGATCAAAAGTGACAGTAAAGGTTATTGAATTAAACATGAATGCTATTTCAAATAAATGCTGTTCTTTTGAACTTTCTGCTCATCAAAGAGTCCTGAAAAAAAAACACGGTTTCCACATATAATCAAGCAACACAATCATTTTCAACACTGATTATAATAAATGTTTCTTGAGCAGCAAATGAGCATATTAGAATGATTCCTGAAACATCATGTGACACTTAAGACTATAAAATGCACTACCATTACAGGATTAAATTACATTTTATTACATTACATTTTACACGTTAAAATAAAATGTTATTCAAATTATACAATATTTCACAATATTACTGCTTTTTTTTAACTGTATTTGAGCAAATGGAGCCTTGTTAAGCATAAACAATTGACCAGCAGCTGGCATAAAATTAATATAATTTTCATGCTAATGTCATACAACATGCAAGAGTCATAAATATAATTATATGAATAGTCCATACAATTAATGTTCATTATAATGTAATACAATAAGGTTTCATTAGTTAACTGCTTTAGTTAAAGGGTTAGTTCACCCAAAAATAAAATTCTGTCAATGACTCACCCTAATGTCGTTCCACACCCGTAAGACCTCCGTTCATCTCCGGAACACTGTCCTTCAATTGAAAGTGAATGCCCACTCTACAGTCCGTGTCCAGAAAGGTAGGAAGAAAGGTATGAAAAACATCATCAAAGTAGTCCACTGTGACATCAGTGGGTTAGTTAGTGTCACGTTATACAAGGGACAAACAGCTGCGAGGACTCAAGCTCAGAAAATAGGATTTAATTATAAAATAAAACATAAACACAAACAAAAACCCACAATGGGGTAAAACACATAATCAAAAGACATAAATAAACTCAAACACATACAGAGTTGGAAATCACAGGGAAACGGGAGACGTAGACATAACGATCCGACAAGGACTGCAAACACACAGGAACTTATAAAGGGGAGAAATCAAGCTGGGAATGAGGGAACACAGGTGGGGCAAATAAACCAATAACAAGATAACAAGGGGGTGGGATCTAACAATGACAGAGCACATGGCCTAACATGACAAAACACCACATGTGCAACACGAGACAGGACAGGCATGTGACATTACCCCCTCCCTACGGAGCGACTACCAGACGCTCCATCAGCCAAAAGCGGGGCAAGAAAGACAGACCAGGGCGGGACGGGAGGGACAGACCATGGCGGGATGGGAGGGACAGACCAGGGAGGGACGGGAGAGACAGACAAGGAAGTGGAAAACAAGGGAGGGACGGGGACAACAAAAAGTTCAGGAGGCCGAGGCCTCCCGCAGAGTTCAGGCGGCCGGGGCGGCCAGCAAAGTTCAGGCGGCCGGGTCGGCCAGCAGAGTTCAGGCGGCCGGTTCAGCCAGCAGAGTTCAGGCGGCCGGGTCGGCCAGCAGAGTTCAGGCGGCCAGCAAAGTTCAGGCGGCCAGCAGAGTTCAGGCGGCCGGGAGGGCCAACAGGGTTCAGGCGGCCGGGGCGGCCAGCAGAGTTCAGGCGGCCGGGTCGGCCAGCAGAGTTCAGGCGGCCAGCAGAGTTCAGGCGGCCGGGAGGGCCAACAGGGTTCAGGCGGCCGGGGCGGCCAGCAGGGTTCAGGCGGCCGGGGCGGCCAGCAGGGTTCAGGCGGCCGGGGCGGCCAGTAGGGTTCAGGCGGCCGGGGCGGCCAGCAGGGTTCAGGTGGCCGGGTCGGCCAGTAGAGTTCAGGTGGCCGGGTCGGCCAACAGAGTTCAGGCGGCGCGGGCAGAGCCGAGCGCCGGAACGGCAGGGCGGAAGGAGCAGGGCGGCGGAGCGGCACAGGCAGAGCAGGATGCCGAGGCGGCACGGGAAGAGCAGGACGCCGGGGCGGCGCGGGCAGAGCAGGGCGTCCTTGCTGCGCTGGAAGAGCAGGCACATCCGACACATGATCCAACAGCACTGGGACCACCGGCGCAGGGACCACCGGCACACGATACACCAGAACACGATCCGCTGGAACACGATCTGCCGGCACTGGGACCACCGGCACATGATCCACCGGAACAGGGATCACCGGAATACTATCCACCAGAAAATGATCCACCGGCACTGGGACCACCGGCACTGGGACCACCGGAATACAATCCACCGGAACACGATCCACCGGCACTGGGACCACCGGCACAGAGACCACCGGAATACGATCCACTGGAACTGGGACCACCGGCACAGTGACCACCGGCACACTATCCACCGGCACAGGAACCACCGGAACACGATCCACCGGAACACGATCCACCGGAACACGATCCACCGGAACTGGGACCACCGGAACTGGTTTCCTCTCCCTTGCCTCTCTTTCCTGCAGGCGAGCAAGACCCTCCACCATTGCCCCAAAAGAAGCATTTTCATAAGCACTCCTGAGTATCCAGTCCATGGGCTTGTCGAGCGCATAAAAAAACAAGTCCTTAAGAGGGCCTTCATTTAGTTTCAATCCCTCCGCCGCAGCAAGGAATCGACCACGAACCTTCTCAGATCGGTTCCTTGTTGGCGGAGGGATGCTAAGGTCTGAAACCTCATGATGCGTTCATAGTGGGGGCATGAGTCAGTGGGAGTGGGTCGATTGGGTAAATTCTTCTTCCACTGAGTCCTCGACATGGTCGGATCGTTCTGTCACGTTATACAAGGGACAAACAGGTGCGAGGACTCAAGTGCAGAAAATAGGATTTAATTATAAAATAAAACATAAACACAAACAAAAACCCACAATGGGGTAAAACACATAATCAAAAGACATAAATAAACTTAAACACAAACCGAGTTGGAAATCCCGGGGAACCGGGAGACGTAGGCATAATGATCCGACAAGGACTGCAAACACACAGGAACTTATAAAGGGGAGAAATCAAGCTGGGAATGAGGGAACACAGGTGGGGCAAATAAACCAATAACAAGATAACAAGGGGGTGGGATCTAACAATGACAGAGCACATGGCCTAACATGACAAAACACCACATGTGCAACACGAGACAGGTTAGGCATGTGACAAGTTAGACTCTTTTGAAGCATCGACAATACATTTTGATCCAAAAATAAGAAAAACTACAACTTTATCCAGCATTCTATTCTCTTCCGCGTTTGTTTGAATCTGCATTCACGAGTCCACAGTGACGCTGCTGACGTAAGACGCAAAGCGTGCGTCTCCCTCAGACTACATGGAAGCCAGATAACGCAGCGTCTTACGTCAGCAGCGTCACTGTGGACTTGTGAATGCAGATTCAAACAAACGCGGAAAAGAAGACAATGCTGAATAAAGTATTAAAATACAGTAAGAATCTAAAATATCTTAAACTGTGTTCCGGAGATGAACGGAGGTCTTACGGGTTTTGGAACGACATTAGGTCATTAATGACAGAATTTTCATTTTTGGGTGAACTAACCCTTGAACATAAACTAACAATGAACAATCCTTTTTCTATAGCATTTATTAATTTTAGTTCATGTTAAATTTAGCATTTACTATGTAATCAAAATCAAAAGTTGTATTTGTTAACATTAGTTAATGTACTGGGAACTAACATGAACAAACAATGTACAACAGTATTATTAACTACCATTAACAAAGATGAGTTAGGTCATGTTAACAAATGAGACTATTGTTAAGCGTTACCATTATACTCTAATGTAATATAAACAATGCTAGTGCTCCTGTTTATTTCTCTTTCAGGATCGTATTGAAGTGCTATCTCTCTCTTCCATTGGTGGCAGGGGCATTATTAGTGGGCCTCCCTTACAGTATATCTCTGGTTGCCCAGTGGCTCTATGGCTGGCCCAGTAAACCTGGGTACCAAAAATATTTAGAGGCTGTCAAACCAAGGTGACACAGCATTAATTTTTTGATGCTACTGTACTTTTATTGTGGCCTTTTTTAATGATGCTGTTGTTTCTTGCACTCCCCGCAGACGCATATACTGCCTGACAAGAGCCGTGCTTGAAATGCTGAAGTATCTGCAGTATGGCAAACTGTATTTTCAGTGGAAACTGTGGTACAGTAATGACAAAAATAACAAGCACTATGTGAAAGTTAGTTCTATTTTTGTATTTCTGTTAATGAAAGGATGTGGTTTATTTAGCTACAGGACACACAGTGAGCTATACAGCACAGAGCCACAGAGAGTGAAAGTTTTAAGAAACAAAGCTACTATTACGTCTAAATTTAGGACAGTGATAATTATTTTAAAGTTTTGCGATGCAGCATGATTTGTAATATTAAAATGTTTAGGAAATGCACTATGTCATTGTCCTTCTGTCCTTTTTCTAGGGCCTCACCTTTGGTCGCAGAGGGAATAAGCTAGATTTATATTATTCACCAAGCACGGGCCATTCTGATGCTGCTCCTGTACCGGTGGTTGTATTTGTGTATGGAGGAGCCTGGGGCTCAGGAGACCGCTCTATTTACTGCCTGCTAGCCTTACAAATGGCAAAGGAGCTTAATGCCTCTGTAATTTGTCCAGATTATTCCATATATCCAAAGGTAAACCACCTATAAATATTTATTATTTACTTTTTTTAGTGTGGTATTCTTTTTTTGTAAAAGTATGCTGTGTTTTTAGGGAAATGTGTTAAATATGATTCAAGACATCAGTGACAGTTTGCTGTGGGTGAGAGAAAAGGGAAATGCGTTCAATCTTGATCAAGTAAGTTTTCTGTTCTATGAATTTAACGAAACTGTTAAGATGTAAAAACTGTTAGAATTGCATCACAAATGCAACTTTACTTTACTTTTTACTTTAATATTTTAAAGTGCTTTCATTGTATACTACCATTCAAAAGTTTTAGTGTTTTTTATAGGTTTTTTGGGGAAATAAATTAATACTTTTATTCAACAAAGATGCATTAAATGAATTGAAAGTGACAGCTGAGACTTTTAAATTGTTACAAAACATTCTATTTCAAATAAATACTGTTCTTTTGAAATTTCTATTCATCAAGGAATCCTAAAATAATGCATCACTGTTTCCACAAAAAATGTTTTAAGTGATAATATGAATTGTATAAGAAATAATAAGAAATGTTTCTTGAGCAGCAAATCAGCATAATAAAAATGATTTCTGAAGGATCATGTGACACTGAAGACTGGAGTAATGATGCTGAAAATCCAGCTTTGCCATCATAGATATAAAATAATTTTAAAAATATATTCAAATAGAAAACAGTTATTTCAATAAACTGTAAACATATTTCGTTTTTGCTCTGTGAGCGTAAGAGATTTCTTTCAAAAACATTTTTACAAATCACAGCGACCTCAAACTTTTAAATGGTAGTGTTTATTTTCTATGTTGTTTTGTAAGCAATAAAATTGACATAGAAATCTAATTCTGAACCTACACCTTTTATTTTATTTTATTTTTTTATGCAGGACAACATAATATTAATAGGTCATTCAGCAGGGGCTCATCTGTGTGCCATTACCACACTGTTTCTGGTGAACAATGTAGAAGAATTGTTCATTGAGACCAACAAACAGAGAGATCTTGTATCTGCCATTAAAGGAATCATCGGTAAATCAATGCTCTAGATTTATAATTTAGCATAGCGGTTGCAGTGTTAATATAGTTGTTGTTTTTTTAGAAAAAAAGCAAAAAAAATGTTCATTCATGTTGTGATTTTTGTTTTTCTAATAGGTCTGAGTGGCGTTTACAGTATAATGGATCATTATAAGCATGAGAAAATGCGGGCTGTTGAATATGTGTCAACTATGCACAAAGCTATGGATGGTGTGGAGAACTTTGATTATTACTCACCAATTTCATTACTCAAGAAATTGAACAAGGATCAGTTGAAACGGTATGACGTAGTTATTGCACATTTCCATTTACACATTTGTATTACTATAGTAAGTTATAAGATATTTCATCAGTTTGCTATTTTAGTGGCATTATTGGCCAACTTGTTAAATTACCAAAGCAGTTTACCAAGTAAAGGTCACAAATACAGTACAGAAAGATGCAGAATACAGTCGGACTGTTGAATGAAGCTCTTTGTTTGCTACTGTGAGGGTCAGGGCAATTCATTATATCATTGTAGAATTAACAGTAAATGCTTTATTATTTGCTATGGTTTAAATGCAGAGTTCCTCCAGTGGGTTTGCTCCATGGAACCAATGACATCATAGTTCCGGTGGAATCATCAGTGATGTTCTCTGAGCTCCTCACTTCTCTTTCTGTCAGTATGTCTCTATATCTAATACCTAAAATGAACCACACCGAGATGGTCACTGACCTTATGGCTCCAGACAGGCACTTTTACCATACTGTTTATGGCTGTATTAAACAGGAGTACAGTAAATTTCAGGGTTAGGTTGATTAACGTTTTTCATTCAAGTCATGAAATTACTAATATAATTTTCTAATATGCCAAACAGTCATTATCCTTAAGTATTATATGTTCTATAGTTTTATTGTAAGTTTACATTCAAGTGCTAATGATGTTTTCTTCTGAAATGTTTAATTTTCCATCAAAATGTGTTCAATAAGATCAAAACATTAGCTCTGTGCTTGTTCATTTAAATAAAATAAAATAAAAACTGTTAAAAAAAATCTACCTTTAAAGTGTAATTAAATGCAACGAAAAGAGATTGTTCCAGGTAAGACAGTAAGAATGAATGAATAAAGAGAAATATACATCTATGTTTCACAATTGAAAATGTAATGTACATGGAGAAATACTGCATTCTTATTCATATATTTTAGGTTTACTTGTGTAAATTCTTCTATAATGTTGTTTATCTGATACATACATAAATGTTTATTTTTGTGTTTTAGTTACATAATTGGTTATTTTGTTATTGACCTTGATGCCACATGATTTTAGATTAAATAACATATGCTTCAGCTGTGCATGCTGTAGACATGTTATTGAATTATATTTGCTTTTGATAAGGTTATGATGAAATGTTGTTGCCAAGAACATAATTATGTTCATAACTGTTTAAAACCAGCATTGAATATTCACCTTATAAGTAAACTGCTCCTTAATGTGGGGGCATATGCTTATGATATCTTATGAATGTAAAATGGATGTTATAGCGCAGGTGTAGGTCCTATTAATATTGAGAAATGTGTTTGACTAAATATACATAAATATAAATATACATTTACAAGTGAATATATTTACATATTGATTGCACTAAAACTGTAACATCCACATCAGCATCATGTAAAATTGATATTTCTTTCTTGTTTTACTGCTGTGGCATTAAACAAACACTATAAAATGTCAGATTGGCCTTCGATTATTACCTTGCTGAACAGAGTAAAAAAAAATCGAACCTCCAAATGCATCGTTCTGGCCAGCAGGTGTCGCCGTTTCCCGTGTAATTAAAGTACTACAGCGAGCGCTGTGAGGCAGCGTCTCCCACACCGCTGAGATCTGAAGTAGCGCTGGAGCTGGGACGAGCTCAAGCCTGTGTTGTTTGGGATGTCGAGGATTAAATATGGCCACTAGCTAGCTGATCTAACAGAACCAGTAACCGCGTCAGAAAGCACTGGCATCACCCGTGAAATATGGATGGGAAGAGCGCAAGTGGATCTCTTTAGAGCGCTTCTCGCTGACGCTTGAACACATCGGCTGGTCTGGTGAGTTCTCATGGATATGCGGATACACTGGAGACATGCAAAACACATACACACTGCCCACTGGCGCTAGCTTCCTTCATCCAAAATACACCGCACTTTCTCCTGTTTTTACGTCTTTCTAGAAATGTAGATGCTATTTGCTTTATATAAATGACATTCAATGCAATCCAGCTGTGTGAAAATGAAGCGCACAGTTCGGCATGTATTGGTTGTGTGTAGCAGGGGCTGGCTAGCTGTGGCTAGGAAAGGAGGACTCCGCTAGCCTGTTAGCTGCAGGCGAGTAATCACTCATGTGGAGAAAATTCACAAATACGATCGTTTATTATTGTAGACCTAGAGTTAATCATATGCGTGATTATTATGACTTATTTTTAGGTTATTTACATCGCGTTTGGTGAGCTGTAATTGTGCTGTCACTGAAGATATCGCCTCATCCCCGACTGTACTGGATGTATTTTTGGTTCATAATATAATATAATGTAAATTTTGTTTTCTAGTCAGTTTCATGCGTGTTTCTACTCGCTCGTGTAATTCCCGTTTTCTATTTATACATGGTTATTATTTTTGTCGTTTTATTCTAATTGTAGGGTGTCTATTTTATAAACTGTGTATAAACATTACCTTTATTATATTTGGCTAAGTCTGTGTAGCGTTGACTGTCTGGCGGATAATTTCCCACGCTGAGTAAACTGTCTATCTATCTAACATTATACATGGACACTCATGAAGGCTGAAACTAATCCCAGTAATGTCATAATTCAAATTGTGATGTGGAGGCCATGGTGATTGATTGGGACACAGTGTGATGGTGAAGTAGTGGGCAGCTGCATCAGGTAGAGGTCATGGACTCATGAACAGCTGTGTGTGGCCTCAACACCTCCAGCCTGCTCATTTATATGCCATTTCATTTGTGTTGTGTGTTTTAGTGAGGGTATACAGATCTGTGAATATGATTAGAGACAGACTATAATTGTGGGTTTTATTATATAAACAAACCACCCTTGTATTGTGCAAGTCATTCGACCTGTGATTTTATCCCAGAGCCATCATAATATTGGCTTGGGGCAAAATCAGTCACACATGACCTAAATAGGTTACAAACCTATTTTTCAGTTTGTCTTTATTTTCAATATTACACCTTGCTTGACTTATATTTGTTGTAGACCAAGTTATTTTACAAACCTTTTATTTTTGCTTTTCCTCCCATTGTTTCGTTCATGCGTTTTATAGACAATGTAAATTGATCTTAAATGTTATTACTTGATGGTATTATGGTAGCTAGAACATTTAAGATTTAGCATAAACCAGTTTTGATGTATAGATCTAATTTAAAAATACCTACTGTGAGTTGAAGTTCACACAAGGTGTATAACTAAAGGTATGTTGTTTGATAATGTCTTGTGCTGTGCACTTCCAGGGTAATTTACCATCTTAAGTTGGATTCACAGAGAGCAATAATGTTCAGTTTAGCATAAGAAGCCAGTGTACACATATATATCACTTGACAGGAAATGGAGAGGGAAATGTGCCCACCACATAGCTATTCAATGCTACAAAATGTTTGATTAAAATAAATACAGTGAAAAGGAGTTAATGCTCTAGATTTTTTTCAACCTAATTAACTTCAGATTTGTTTTCTGGTCAGTTGTTTTCAAGTAATTTTCTCGGCCGTTTTTCTTTCTAAGAACTATATTTGACCGCATGTACAATCAAACATTTACTTTTCTTCAACGCAAAGTTTTATTTAAAAAAAACAAAAGTAAAAAGTCAGTAATAAAATAAGAACAAATAGACAAATAGCAAAATGCAAATAACTTGTGACATCCTACAGTGGTTCAAACGTAATGTTTTGAAGCGACAAGAATAATTTTTGTGCGCAAAAAACAAACAAAACTAATGATATTATTCAACAATTTCTTCTTGTCTGTGCCAGTTTCCTACACAGTTTACGTTGTAAATACAGTGCAGCACTTTCGAGTTCTACGTCAGAACGGTGGCTCACCATTGGCTAGCTCCTGCATCAGCATCACACGCATGCGTCATGGTACTCACGTGAACATCATCGACCAATGGTGAGCCGCTGTAGAACACGAAAGTGCAGAGAGCTCTCAGACTTCAATAAAAATATCTTAATTTATGTTCTGAAGTTTGGAATGACATGAGGGTGAGTAATTAATGACAGAATTAAAATTTTTCAGGTGGGTCTAACAATAGGTTATTATTCAGGTAAGAAATACTACAGAAATTAAAGTAATCAAATGTAAAATAATATTGGATAACACTTGATTAATGCTTACAATTAGAGTTATAAAACTTATTCAGTCAAGAGTAGTGTGTGATTTTCTTTGTCTTTTGTTCTTTAATGAACATGACAGACAGCAGCAGGAATATTAGACTGCTGTCACTTTAAGAGTTTATGCGCAGATCCAATAATACTGTTACACAACATCTGTTATCTGTATCTATACCGTTATCTAAACTATATTTACTTTACCAAACTGACTGTTTAACTGAATACTTGCCAAGGGGGCCATTTTGACATAATTTTGTATGTATTTGACCCTTTAAGCGCAGTGAGACACTCATTTTAGTACTTGCGACTCACAAGCTGTTTGAGACTGAGAAGCGGCTTGTGCGCTGCACTTTTATAGATCAGAGGTGCACGCTTTTGTCATAAGCGCAAAACCTCCAGTAAATAGTAAAAATGCTCAATACAAGCTTTATTTAACTGGAGCGAATGAGACAAGTGAGTGAGAGGAGGCGGGTGTGTGTTACTTCACCGTCAGAGAGAATAGTGCGAGAATGCGCAGCTGATGTCCGGTCACCGATCCGAACCGATCATGCGGATTATCGGCCGATTCCGGTTATTCGGATTATCTGGAGTGGATACAATTATTTGGAATATTTTATAATCACACACGCACACACACGTACACACACGTTTGAATGTGGGAATCTACATTTACCGGTATTTATTTTTTATATGTCAATAGGTTATGTTGTGATTCCTATACTACTCATGTGTCATTGTAATTGAATGTTATGTCATGTGCTCAGTGTGTAATTTTGAGCAGTGAATCAGCATGCAGCAGGTCACACATTACACGTGATATTTTACACAATTCCGACGTCAAGCTGTTTCTGTTGACCAAATGACATTGTTGGAAACATGACTCACATTATATGCAAAGAACTTCAGCTGAAGCATTTTGTCTCGTGATTCCGTGCCAGTAAAAGCCCTTCTGCAGATTAAGTGTCAGCTCTGTTCTTTTTGAACAAATATTTTCTTAATTTGTGTCATTGTGAGCTGGTTTTGATCTTTATGTCCTCAGACTGTTCTTCAGTGCTTTGCTGCAATCAGATTTTCTTTGTGCTGTTATTGTTTGAAAAGGCCCTTTACGTAATATTGAATCTTCAGTGAAATGATATCTCATCTTTTTGCAGTGTAGATGTTGGATATTTTTGAGTGGTTCAGGTTATTTGGTAGATGCTGTTCCAGTGTTCAGTACACAATGTGTATATCCTCAGAATCAGATGACTGACTTCCCCTTCTCAAAATATCCAGAGCTCTCTTATGTAGAGAGTCATTACCCTGATCTGTTGATCGATTTTTGTTTTTTTTTACAGCGGGATCATTTCATAACCGCCATCTGCTCTTTAAATGCTGTCGATAGATCCCCCTGTACTGCCGATTTGGTATCTCCTGGTATGACAGTGGTCACCCCCCCATGATTTAGCCACGTGGTAGAGCTGGTGACAGGGAGGATCAGCTGTGCCAGTCCCTGCAGGCTGCTTGGCTCTCTGGTGCACAGGTCTCCTGGCAGTGCCAGCAAAGAGCGTGAATCGGCACTCGCTCCCACAGCGTTCTCTGCCTTCTTTCTTTTTCCTAGTCGACAAGGCACATATTACAAACGGTTGTTTTCTCAGCAGTCTCTGGATCAAAATTACGTCTGTAAAAACGAGGGATGCTTGCAGAGCACCGGGAGAACAGTAGGTATGGAAAAAAATAACATGTTTGATCAGTGTGTCTCCATGGTGACAAGACGTTTGTTTACAGTTCGGTGCCGTGTGTCATGCATTTATTTGCTGCGATGGTGGTCTTGAAATGGCTTCTTACTTTCTGCTGAGGTTTCTGGCAGCGCTTCACTTAGAGAATCACACATTTTTGGGTGCCACGTGAGATTCTTGTATGTCGTAGTTTTTATATAATTAAAGGAAGGCTGTTTTAGGTAAAACAGGTGAGTAGGCAAATGACAGATGGCACAGCTAGTGAAGCAACGGTGCCGTTTCTCCTGGAGGAATGATGGCGTGGAGCAACAAGAGGTTGAGAGTTTCAGATGTAAGAGAAGGTTATATCTCATTTTTGAAGTAATAAGCAGCTTGCATCAGGCACTGTGGGCGTGAATGATATCTTCGCTGCTTCATCCTGGCAGTCATCCTTTTATGGGAATTGTGATTTTTGAAGACTTCAAGCACCTGGTTCTGGCTGCTCATTGCAAATCAAGTCAAGACACGTTTGAAACCAAGGGCTTCATTAGACTCTGACTTATTCAACACTGTGATTTACACAGAAATGGTTCTTGACTTCAAGAGATAGATGTTGATTTAAGTGTGGGGTAACCAGTCACGGTGGTTAATATTAAGATCATTATTTTGGACCATGTCACTCCATCTTGTTATATCGTTCTCCTCATAGTTGAATGGTGATTTACTGACTTTAAAGAAGATTTCAGCTAAATGGGGATTACTGGAGGTTTTTGGAGGATAAAAAGTTCTTATATCTTTTTTTTAGGTATAAAGATCACCTTAAGGATTCAGTCTAGATAAGTACTATGTTGTCAATCATCGGGTTGGAGTTAGAATGCTAACTTACTGCCTGCATGATCTCATCTGTGGTGAAATTAATTTCACAGGAGACTCTTACTATACTCCATTTAGAAACAATAACAACATTGCAATGCAACTCAGCAAACTTTGTTGCTTTTGTTCTGGTGTTGTTGAGTGTTGCGTGTCTTATTGTGCTGATATTCTTCTTGTATTGAGCACTGCATGCTATAACATGAGTTGGCATTTCTTGTTGACTCAGCTGATGGTTATAAGTGCTTGACTTGAATTGCGTAAGTATAATTAAACTAAATATTTGAGGTGACTTTGGTTCAAAAGCATCTTCCAAGAACTTAAAAATTATAAATGTGGTAATTAGTTGTTAGTGAAACTGTTATGAAATGGCAACTCCAACAACCTTTTAATAGTACAGTATAAAGTTTGTAAAAGTTTAATAGTAGTAAAAGTTTGATTAGTTAATTGTTTTTTTTTTGTGAAATAAATATGCACTTTTATTCAGAATGCATCAAACTAATTTATAATGTTACAAAATATTTCTATTGTATTGAACTTTCTCTTGATCAAAGAATCCTGAAAAAAATGTGTCATGGTTTCCATAAAATTGAATTTAGAATTCATATTATGAATTAATATTAATAAGAAGAAATGAGCTTGAGCACCAAATCAGAATGTTTTCTGAAGGATCATGTGATACTGAAGACTGGAGTAATTGAAACATTGAAAGTTGTTGAGCGAAGATTGGAGGAACTGCATATGTCAGTTTACTAGAGCTGTCAAGCGAATACAATTAATCAAATTAATTACATGATGTGGTGATTTGCGATTAATTAATCGCAAATTAATCTCACATCCAATTTAGCTGGGAAATTACCCCCCTGAAAGATAATTTAAAGTCATTATTTTGTGTTAAATGAGAAAAGCATCTAATAGACATGACAAAACGTAGCTTTAGAGAATTTTTTTTTGTATTTGATTCAACGTAGAATTTATTACACAAACGTTTAGCCTTCAACAGCCATGAGTCATTGAGTCAATCATTCATTCATTCATTCATTCAATTCAATTCATGGTTGTCTTTATGAATATGCCATTGATTCATTGGTTCACCTGATAGATTCGCTCAAAATGTGGAAACGTATTATTAAATGTAGCACCGCAGTGTGTTGCACAGCAGGTCTGCTCTGACTTTATTTGTAATATTTTCTTTAGCAAAATTGAACAAAAGCAGACAATTTTGAGTCTAAAATATAAAACAATATTAACTTCTTATTTATTCAACTACTGTATAAAATCAATATCACATTTGCAAAACATCACTCGTGTGATATTGCGCTCGTTACCCGTGTGATTTGCGCTTGTTACTCGTGTGATATTGCGCTTGTTACTCGTGTGATATTGCGCTTGTTACTCGTGTGATATTGCACTTGTTACTCGTGTGATATTGCGCTTGTTACTCGTGTGATATTGCGCTTGTTACTCGTGTGATATTGCGCTCGTTACCTGTGTGATTTGCGCTTGTTACTCGTGTGATATTGCGCTTGTTACTCCTGTGATATTGCGCTTGTTACTCCTGTGATATTGCGCTTGTTACTCTTGTGATGTCACGCTTGTTACTCCTGTGATATTGCCCTTGTTACTCCTGTGATATTGCGCTTGTTACTCGTGTGATATTGCGCTTGTTACTCCTGTGATATTGCCCTTGTTACTCCTGTGATATTGCCCTTGTTACTCCTGTGATATTGCGCTTGTTACTCCTGTGATATTGCGCTTGTTACTCCTGTGATATTGCGCTTGTTACTCTTGTGATGTCACGCTTGTTACTCCTGTGATTATTGTGCTTGTTAATCTTGTGATATTGCGCTTGTTACTCCTGTGATATTGCGCTTGTTACTCGTGTGATATTGCGATTATTACTCGTGTGATATTGCTTTTGTTACTCCTGTGATATTGCGCTTGTTACTCCTGTGATATTGCGCTTGTATAGTCACGCTTGTTACTCCTGTGATTATTGTGCTTGTTAATCCTGTGATATTGCGCTTGTTACTCCTGTGATATTGCGCTTGTTACTCGTGTGATATTGCGATTATTACTCGTGTGATATTGCTTTTGTTACTCCTGTGATATTGCGCTTGTTACTCCTGTGATATTGCTTTTGTTACTCCTGTGATATTGCGCTTGTTACTCCTGTGATATTGCCCTTGTTACTCCTGTGATATTGCCCTTGTTACTCCTGTGATATTGCCCTTGTTACTCCTGTGATATTGCGCTTGTTACTCGTGTGATATTGCGCTTGTTACTCGTGTGATATTGCGCTTGTTACTCCTGTGATATTGCTTTTGTTACTCCTGTGATATTGCCCTTGTTACTCCTGTGATATTGCACTTGTTACTCCTGTGATATTGCCCTTGTTACTCCTGTGATATTGCGCTTGTTACTCGTGTGATATTGCGCTTGTTACTCGTGTGATATTAAGCGCTTGTTACTCGTGTGATATTGCGCTTGTTACTCGTGTGATATTGCGCTTGTTACTCGTGTGATATTGCGCTTGTTACTCGTGTGATATTGCGCTTGTTACTCGTGTGATATTGCGCTTGTTACTCGTGTGATATTGCGCTTGTTACTCGTGTGATATTGCGCTTGTTACTCGTGTGATATTGCGCTTGTTACTCGTGTGATATTGCACTTGTTACTCGTGTGATATTGCACTTGTTACTCCTGTGATATTGCGCTTGTTACTCCTGTGATATTGTGCTTGTTACTCCTGTGATATTGCGCTTGTTACTCGTGTGATATTGCGCTTGTTACTCGTGTGATATTGCGCTTGTTACTCGTGTGATATTGCGCTTGTTACTCGTGTGATATTGCGCTTGTTACTTGTGTGATATTGCTGCGCTTGTTACTCGTGTGATATTGCGCTTGTTACTCGTGTGATATTGCGCTGCTTTCCGTGTGTGATTTGCGCTTGTTACTCGTGTGATATTGCGCTTGTTACTCGTGTGATATTGCACTTGTTACTCCTGTGATATTGTGCTTGTTACTCCTGTGATATTGCCCTTGTTACTCGTGTGATATTGCGCTTGTTACTCGTGTGATATTGCGCTTGTTACTCCTGTGATATTGCGCTTGTTACTCCTGTGATATTGCGCTTGTTACTCGTGTGATATTGCACTTGTTACTCCTGTGATATTGCACTTGTTACTCGTGTGATATTGCACTTGTTACTCCTGTGATATTGCGCTTGTTACTCGTGTGATATTGCGCTTGTTACTCCTGTGATATTGTGCTTGTTACTCCTGTGATATTGCGCTTGTTACTCGTGTGATATTGCACTTGTTACTCGTGTGATATTGCACTTGTTACTCCTGTGATATTGCACTTGTTACTCGTGTGATATTGCGCTTGTTACTCCTGTGATATTGTGCTTGTTACTCCTGTGATATTGCACTTGTTACTCGTGTGATATTGCACTTGTTACTCGTGTGATATTGCGCTTGTTACTCGTGTGATATTGCGCTTGTTACTGCGTGTGATATTGCGCTTGTTACTCGTGTGATATTGCGCTTGTTACTCGTGTGATATTGCGCTCGTTTCCCGTGTGATTTGCGCTTGTTACTCGTGTGATATTGCGCTTGTTACACGTGTGATATTGCGCTTGTTACTCGTGTGATATTGCGCTTGTTACTCGTGTGATATTGCGCTTGTTACTCGTGTGATATTGCGCTTGTTACTCGTGTGATATTGCGCTTGTTACTCGTGTGATATTGCACTTGTTACTCCTGTGATATTGCGCATGTTACTCCTGTGATATTGCCCTTGTTACTCCTGTGATATTGCGCATGTTACTCCTGTGATATTGCGCTTGTTACTTGTGTGATATTGCGCTTGTTACTCTTTTGATATTGTGGTCGGTGCACGCGTGTAACGTTACCGAACGGTTTCCGGGTGCAATCTTTAACAGTTAACAGTCGGCTTGTTTTAAGTGTGGTACACACTTCAATTGGAGTTCCCACACGAACATATTAAGTATTCAGTCCATTTTATCAAGAAATTCAAACTATGCTGTTTTGACGCTCTATGTGGCGTGACTGATCACTGACAGTTCAAGCGGCCTCGCGATGCGCATGCGCGTGAAGGCGATCGATCATCTCTTACTAAAGAATAAACATGAATGACCATCTGAAGTTATGCTGAGGATACATTACCACTTACTGTCATGTATATGTGGTGTAATCGCTCAATCAGTGTTTCAACGGCAGAAAGACGTCAATATAACGGCTGTAAACTAAACAATGTCATGTAACGTTAGCGTCACATTTACCTCAGGCAGTCATTTAGTGTCCACAGAATTGTATTCACTAGAGAAATCAACTCTTTCTCTAAATATATGCTCTATATAAGCCTGTATATTCATTATATTCTACTTGACCTGTTAATGATGTCATGCATCACAGCACTTCCTTGAGTTCCAGGCGTTTCCGTGTTGTAAATAAAATCTTTTTTAAAATATTAAGTGTGTCATTCTCTTTAAGTCACGCTCAGAAATGTGTCATTTGCATATTTAACCTGTCACCTTTTTTACTCAGAGGAGTTTGCAGGTCTGGTCACAATAATAATACACGTTCTTCCGGGTGGCAAAAGCCGAAGCGTTTCTATGGCAACGCTAGTAAATTGTTTGGAATTCAGACATAGTTAACATGATCATTGATGGACGTGTGCAAAGTATAGACATTTTTACACCGCATTTTGGTTTGTAACTTCACAAAACATTAGTAAACCATAGAAGATCACATATCTCTGTTTAGAGCAAGTGGTTAGGGTCCTATCATACACCTGGCGCAATGTGACGTCAGGTGCGATGCAAGTGTTTTTTGCTAGTTTCAGCCTGACGCAGTTATCATTTTCACGTCCAGTGCCACGTTGTTTAAATAGCAAATGCACTCATGCCAATCTGTTCGTCCATGGGTGTGCTGGTCTGAAAACAAGGTGTGTTCATGCTTGTTGTTGACGCATTTCTATTTTTAGGCAACTGAAGTAGACCGCGCCATTGAACAAAAAAAACCTGGTCTAAAGTCAATAGCGCAGCATTTTTGTGTTATTTAAAAGGGTTTGTAATATGCACCTATAGGCGGGTGCACAGCGCTCAGTCTTTCTGGTCGCAAATTCCACCATGTAAATAGAGAATCCGCCATGGTGCAAGCGCAACTGGCTTTTAAAGGTAATGGGAGATGAGACTCTGATTGGTTTATTGCACGTTATGCCCAAAACGCACCCATGACTCATTAAGAGACTAGGTACAAACCTTTTGGACCATGCGCCTGCCGTGCAGACCTTTTTTTTTTTTCGTTCGTTAGTTCGTTTTTTTTCCTTTGTGTGTCTGCTGCACTTCCTGCATGAGCCTCAAAACTACGCACTTAATGATGACCTTGCTTAATCAACCATTGACAAGTTTATTGACATTTTTATTATTAAATAATTATTGATAATAAATGTATCTGCGATTAATCGTTCGCATCCCTAGTAGGAACTATGTGAGGTTTATGTGTGTTCAGGAATCCAGTGGGCTGTTTTGTATCGAGACAGCTGACACTGTCGCCTGTTGTTGACTTCTAGTCAATGGGAAATGTTCCCTCTCACTTCTGCATTTCCATCACCCATAACAGTGGCAGAGATGTGGGGGTTTTGTGTTTACGTCACTCAATATTCCCAAGAGTCTTTGAAAGGCTTTGAGGAGGCTGAAGCGGTGCCTTTTTTTCTCTTCGAACAGTCCTTTGGAGCTTACTTTGCTTTCTCAGACAGTCATTGGAGCTGGCAGCCCTCTAAGAAATGCCATGAAAGACTTAAAGCGTAAAAGGCTTAGCCACATTTTACTGAAGATTTCATGTCCCAGCAACCTTACTCCCCACCGATTTACATCAAATCTGTCTCTTTATGTCCCAAGGCAGGATTATTCATTGAGGAAGGACACATAGACTAAGGTGAATTGAATAGACTTTTTCATTTTTGAAACACCTGTTAATGTAATTATAATTCAAGTTACACTTTGTCATAACCTCTGTCTAAACACAAAAGCTTTGATTAGGTTAAAAAAAGTTTTGATTATGTTCAAACACAAAAAAAGCATTTATCAGAGTTTATCCATGGTAAATAAAATGAAATGCATGTCCATAAAATGAAGTGCCTACCTTAGTCAATTTTTTTAAATTTAATATATTTTGCATATTTTCTCCCCATTTTTGTTGTTACACAAAAGAGGGAAATATATTAAACTCAGGGAAAAAATTACCTTCACAAAAGTTCACTTAGCCTTTCAGGGCTTCCGTACTGATATCAACCATTCAAGCACAAAATTACTGTTTCTCTCTTCTTTTAATTTCAATGTTCAAACGCTATTATTGTGAAACAGTTTTTATATTTGGTATAATTTGCCACACATACTGAGTCCCTTGCAACTGGTGTTTTCATGAATGAGAATGATTACTCAATTTTTGCAAGCATTCAAGGCTCATCCATCTTAATGCAATAATTGTTGTTATTTTGAAATGTCTTTTCCCCCATGCATTTATGGCTCTGGTTATTCCCTTGTTTCGGTTAAAATATCACTGATTTTTGAATTTGTGGGAAGATGTGTTCCCCCAATGTACATAGACCTGGATAGGATGATGGGGGTGCTTGACAGCTGTCATAGATAAGAAAACGGTGTACATTAACACTCTCATGGCCTAATGGTGATGTTGTCTTTACCAGTTGGAGGCTAAAGCATTTGTATATCAATTTCAAGAGTGTTACAGTTATGTCCAGTTTAATTGTGTTTATTATGTTAGATTAAGAAATAATTAATGGTGCCTTGAGTGCTCCGCATTCTTGCTATTATAATAATCATAATGACTGACATCTGAGAAACTAGTAAATGAGCTCTGAATGTTTAATGACTAGGAAAAGGAGCTGCTCTTGATGTGTAAACACTGTTGTACCTTCTTACTCAGCAGAAATTATAGCACTTGAGGTGTTTCTCTCGTGATTTGTTCTGTACCTGAAATTAAGAATGATTGGGTTGCAAAACCACAATTGACTGTTGGCCACATGAGAGAAATGCTAAGCAATTTTTGTTGTGCAGGGCAGGCCACATGGCTTTTTTTTAACCTAAATGTAAGCTCATTAAAGTCACAAGAAAAGTGAAGCCAAAAGGTTTTGATCGCCCTCAGTTGGCTGGCTACAGTATAGCTCATAAACACAAACACACCGCCCTGGCAACGAAGGAGTGGCTTTGTAAGAAGCATTTCAAGGTCCTGGAGTGGCCTAGCCAGTCTCCACATCTCAACCCCATAGAAAATCTTTGGAGGGAGTTGAAAATCCGTGTTTTCCCACCGACAGCCCCGAAACATTACTGCTCTAGAGGAGATATACATGGAGGAATGGGCCAAACTACCAGCAACAGTGTGTAAAAACCTTGTGGAGACTTACAGAAAATGTTTGACCTCTGTCATTGCCGACAAAGGGTATATAACAAAGTAATGAGATAAACTTTTGTTATTGACCAAATGCTTATTTTCCATCATAATCCATTTTACATTTTACATTTACATTTACATTGTCATTTAGCAGACGCTTTTATCCTAAGTGACTTACAAATGAGAGTAATAGATGCAACCAAGACCAGTCAAGGGCAACAATATGCAAGCGCTGTAACAAGTCTCACGGAATCTAACACAAAACACATGGGACATTTTTTTAATCCACTCTGATCTTTTTAAGTGGGAGAACTTGCACAATTGGTGGCTGACAAATTGGTGGCCCATGCCAAAATTCAAGCCCTAGGCAATGTGTGGCATTTTAGTCTGTTCTGCTTGGATGAATGGACAGTTTTGGATAATTTAAAGGGTTACTTCAGCGATTAGCATTAAGCTTTGTATCAGTAGAAACCCAGGAGTATATTCAAATTATCGTCATTTTGCGTCATCTGAGGAGTTTTTGGCCAGAGGCTGAAGACTACAGCCAGCAGGAGGCGCTATTTCCACATGTTTTCAACATCGCACTCACAGCACTCGGGAGCTGCGGAGATTCATGTAAGCGGAGCGGTGGAGAGCAAAGTGAGTGTTTCAACTTTTCAAATGAATTCCTATGAAAGTTAAGCTTCCAAAGACATGAACTGAAAATGCTCCAGACTGATCATGCGCTGTGAAAGCAGCCGCAGCCGCGAATCCCGCAATTACCTCAGCTCATGTGATGAATGTAATCCGACTCCTGCTGCGTTTGTGCCGTGACATTCAATCTACTCACTTCTATTGAACACACACATTCAGTTTTAATTGTAGCGTCTCTAACGGAACTGATTTTATGAAAATGAACGCGGTGGGCAAGTAAACCAGTAAGCCGTGCCTAGAGCAGCCTCAGGCAGCGAAGTGCATTCTGGGACTTGTTGTCTTTCATCCCCATGAGACAAAAATACATTTTTTGTGTTTTCTCAGTCTAGAAGGCACCAAATTCAAAAATAATTTCATATTTCTACTACATTAATGACCGAGATTAAATACAGATTCATCTTCCCAGCGCTGAAGTACCCCTTTAAAGCCATTTTACTAAATCACAAGGCCATCAAATCTTTCTTGTGCTCTGAGCAGAATAATAACCTTTTGTCACATGGAATAATATCCAAAAATTGAGGAACCTGGATACAGTGCAGATATTTTTAGTTAGATGGATGCAGTCACTGTTGCTCTTGATCGTCTCATGTTTCCTGCCTTCAAGTGTTGCTGTCTTTCTCAGTGGCTGTAGATGTCTGAGGTCTGTTCCTGTCTTAGAATCTGCTTCAACTCACAGATGTTGGGCTTTTTGCTGAGGGCATTGCTGAAACTTTTTTTTTTTTTAACAGCACTGCAGGCTCAAGTAAATGTCTGTCAGATGTGTGTCCTATTTAATCCATGTGCTCGCCGGCTTCAGCAGATGATGTAAAGTTCTGGTGTGGCTACTTTTGTTTCCCCCAAATTTTGTAACCATTACCCAGTTGGATCTGATTCATGACCTCACTGTGTGGAGCACAACAAGGCATAGGAAACCGTTTGTGAACATCATGGTTTCCTCAGGAAGCTATGCCTGTTTACAGGAAATACAAATAAATAAATGATGACAATAATAATTATACCTTAATGAAATCAATTGGTGCAATTTTTATGAAGGATACCAGTAGCCCAGAGGACTCCTGTCATGACCTATTTGTGGCAAAAAAAGTGATTAAAAATGTCTTTGTGGGTAGCTTTTCCTGCACATTCAGCCAAACGCTTTTACGTCTTGTCTAGATTGAGAACTCAAGCTCATTCAGGTCAAAAGTGAAGTTTGCAGCTATTTTTGGCTTGCACAGACAGTTTTATTTTGATTGTGTTTTCCTCTTTTTTCAATTTCCCCCTTAAGACAACTTCAATTGTATATGAATGCATTTCTTACAGCTTTGGAAATTGTTTGCAAATGGGATGCTATTTATAATGGATATGGTTTATTAATAAAAACGTCATTAATTAATTAACATCATTAATAAAAACACAAGATGGGAATGCTTTGCAACATGCCAAAATTTGTAACTAGAGGCTAAAGTTTGGGAACAAACTGATGATGGCTTGAGAAGCCTGAATCCCGAGCTGGGACTCTAACTCGCCTTGTGCACAGCTGCGGCAAAATTCATGGCGCTGCCCACAAGGCTATTGCTTCTACATAATCGCTTGTTTTTAACAGTTATTTTATATATGGATGGTTATATTTCTTACAGATTTCTACCCATTATAAATTCAAATACAGATAAAGTAGCACAGTAAGAATAAATTGTTTTTCATTAGTGAGAGTTTGTGTGAATTAATTTGACCTGTCTGTGCAGCGCATCTCTACTAATAGTGAAGCTGTGGGTTTTAGTTACTTTTAAGTTTTTTAGTTGACTTTTTTAGTTTATCTGGACAGCATTGACCGTTAGATTCTGTGCTCCTGAAAGTTTCTGGGCACGTGTGATCTGCATGTGATGTGCAAGCTACTGTCTGTATGTAATGTGTGTGCGTTACAATGTAGCAGTGAGAAAAGGGGATTTAGCTTACCAGTACAATAAACTGTGTAAAATATGTATTCACTTAATCAATATTGAGTATCCAGATGTTATAAACAAGTACAATTTATTTTATTTCAACTGATGGAAATCGAGCATAAATGTGGACATCAGTGATTTCTTACCATGTTGCTCCCTCTATGGGACCACATTAGGTTTGTAAAGCTATGGGATTTTTTGGAAAGTCCAATCAGTCAGTAAAGATATACTAGCACACACTAAGTCTGAAGTCTGAAAAGTTGTCTGTGCAGCCCAAGAATGATAAGAATAATGATAAGAATAAGCTACAAATATAACGATAACGTTTTATTTTATTTAAATAAAGTGAATGTATTATGTTTTAGTTTGTGTTTTTTGTTTTTTATTTTATATTTAGAAGGACTTAAGTTTGGTCTCTTTATAAAGAAGATACTTGAAAGATTATTGCTGGAAAAAAAACGTTTAAAAAAGTAAACTTAAAGTTACTGAGTTTAAGTTTATTGTAATGAAAAATGCACAAAAATAAAATGTAAACTTTTTGATGAAATGTATTTTTTTTTCCAAAACAATATTTCACATTGTGCACCCGACTATAGGTGCACATTACTAACGCGCTTTAGACCAGGTTTTTTGTTGGTCTATGGCGCAGTCGATTTCAGTTGCCTCAAAATAGCAACGCGCCAGCAATGTGCCTGAACACACCTCATTTTCAGACCGGCAACGCCCACCGGTGAACAGATGTGCGCGAGTGCATTTGCAATTTCAACAATTTGGCATTGGACATGAAAATGATAACTGCGATGCGCTGAAACTAGCAGAAAACGTGTACGCCTGCCGCCTGGTGTGTGTTAGGGCCCTAAAGCTGTGAGAAAGTCATAACCATAAATCAAAAGCAAGTTGCGTTACACATTTTTTGGCTGATATCTCAAAAAAAGATAATTTTTTTTGGGCGCAGTACCACCAAATGTTTCTAATGAAGAAATTTGCTTCCCATTTGTCACCAATGTGTTCATGTTTGATTGCGAGGAGTTCAAGTGTGACCATTTTTTTCAGGACCATTTAACCTTTTTAAATCAGGTCCATGATTTTTTTGTGTGTATTCTCACATGTCAAGTGCCAAAACCTTTAACAAGTTTCATACCATTCTGATAAAAAAAAGGAGAGGGTTAAGTTTGCCTTTATCACTGTGTCCTTGAAATACACCCGAATAATATCCAATTTTGTTTGCATGTCCTGCAGTATTTCTGTACCTGCAGCAGAATCTTCACTAGAGGAACTCAGACAGAAGCAGTTCACTGCAAAAAATAAACAGGCTGAATTTGATCTGCAATTTGAAGCTAGCATTTCGCGTCACATTAGAAGAGGACTTTCACAGTCGACGATCAATTTCCCTGACATCTTATTCTCCCCTCTCCTCCGCTCTCCCGTTTTCATTTCCTCCATTTCACAAAACCTCTCTCTTATCTGTGTGTCTGCTCTCTCAGGGCTGGCTTCGGCCTCAAGAAGCCTCTAAAGATGAATATGGTGAAGAGGATCATGGGGAGGCCGCGGCAAGAGGAGTGCAGCCCGCAGGACAACGCGCTGGGACTCATGCACCTGCGCCGCCTCTTCTCCGAGCTCTGCCACCCGCCGCGCCACATGACACAAAAGGAGCAGGAGGAGAAGCTCTACATGATGCTGCCTGTTTTCAACCGGGTGAGAGAAAGAGAGAGAAAGATGGCTGTTTACTTAAAGAGACCGTGTCTTCATCTAATATGCATCAGGATAATGCGATTTTATAAAAAAAAAGTTAAGGGATTCTCAAAGATGCTGGCTCTCAAGTCAAAATGCATTAAAAGAGAGTGTAGAAGTGTAATAGACACGATTGTGTTGCACTTCTAATGCTAAATGTAACCCATGGTGACTATTATATATATATTTATTTATTTATTGTTTTGTTACCATTAAATATCAGGTTATAGGAGTGATGAGATTTTTTCCCCACTGGCTCAGTCAGGCCAGTACATCAGATTATTTGCCCTGCTAACATTTTCACTGGCCTCACCATAAAAAAAAAAGATAAGTGTATTTTTTTTTTTAGTAGCATATTTTTTTTATCAGAAAACAATTATATTATTATTTATATTCTAAGATTATTATTATTATTTATGTTTTTTATTAAATACATTTTTCTTTGAAAAAGAGAAAAATTACAACAAATCATTAGTTATAATTGCACTAATAGCTGGAAACTGTAAAGCTATTATATGACTGTGACAGCTGTAAACTTCATAATCATTTTTGCTGAAAATCACAAATTGGCACAACAATGCACTACTGTTTAGGGTCTGTAAGAATTTTTGTGGGAAGAATTTAATACTTTTATTCAACAAGGCTGAAATAAATTGATCAAAAGTGATTGTGAAGACATCTATATTATTATAGAAAAAAGATATTACAAATGAATGCTGCTCTTTTTGAACTTTTTGTTCATTAAAGAATCCTGAAAGAAAAACAATCACAAAAACATTGATTGTTAATAATAAGAAATGTTGGTAACACTTTAGAATAAGGTTAACATGAACTAATGTTGAACTGCACTTATAAAGCATTTATTAATCTTTGTTAATGTTAATTTTAACATTTACTAATACATTATTAAAATCTTGTTAACATTAGTTAATGCGCCATGAACTAACATGAACAAGCCATGACTAGCTGTATTTTTATTAACTAACATTAACAAAGATGAACAAATACAGTTGCACATGTACTGCTCATGGTTAGTTCATGTTAGTTAATACATTAACTAATGTTAACTAATAACCATTATTCTAAAGTGTTACCGAAATGTTTCTTAAACACCAAATCAGCATATTAGAGTGATTTCTGAAAGATCACATGACACTGATTGGAGTAATGATGCAAAAAAATCCGGCTTTGCCATCACAGGAGTAGATAAAATGTAAAATAGTTATTTTAAATTGTAGTAATATCTCACATTATTACAGTTTTTTTTTACTGTATTTTTGTTTAAATAAATGCAGCCTTGTTGAGCTGAAGAGACTTCTTTCAAAAACATGAACAAATCTTACCAAACTTAAACCTTTCAAAGGTAGCGTACACATATATAGGCTATAATCAGTAAATTGTATATTGTTTGAACGCAAGAACAATAACACAATTTTTTTTTTATAGACAAATCACTATTAAAGCTACACTGTGTAACTTTTTTAGTTTATTCTTAGCTAAAAACACTTAGTTCTTTCAAAAATATATGTGCTCATTAATGTATATTTACTTCTTTCAAGTAATAAAGTATTTTCGTAAGTGTATAATATGCCATTGAAAATACATACGGGTGAGGGGTTCGAATGCGCGTCGCCATGTTGCCCCTCCATCTTGAAAGTACATTAGCCAAAGAGGGACATACCCGTAAATTCAAGCTTCGCCTTTCGCGTTTTAACACTCGATGGCACTGTGTCGAATGTGAAGAGGGGGATTGCTTGAGACTGATATACCCTACAATGTAAACTTTGCTGTACGCTAGTGATGTCGTACAATATACAGAATAACGATAGCACCGATAAAAGTTACTTTACTAAGCTTGCATTCGTCTGGGAACCTGATCGCTGATGTTAGCAATGAAATGGTAAAAAATAACGAAAACGTAAAACTATTATTCATTTTACATAGATGTCATAACCTACATGTTAACTGACAAATTAAATAACTGCAAATTATAATAGTTTTCTAAAGTAACCTCATCACTTGATCGAACTGGAAGCCATTTTAATCTTGGACTAAATCAGCCACCGTAGGAGTTAAAACGAAATCCGAATTGAGAGGAACAGAAACTAATATTCACTGGATGGTCATATACCTTTTCACCGCTAGATGGGGGAAAATATCACACAGTGTAGCTTTAAGTCATGATTAAAAAAAAAAATCCCTGTCATTAAACCAAATTATTCACACTTTGCTTTTGATGTTAAACTTAAACAATGAGAAAAAGTGAACCAGCAGTTACAAGGGCTTCATTTACAAAGGCTAAGTAGTCGTTACGATTTCAAGTGACTCTCACCGGCTGGAGAAGAGCATGATGGTCCTAATCATCCAGCATATTAAACAGAAACCCCGCTGGTGACCTCAGCTACAGCTCATCATTGTGCAGGAAAGAGCGCTGACCTGCTGCGGCCTGTCTGCATTTGGAGAGCACTTGTAGAAGTGGGATGAAACGTGCTCTCTATTTCCAAAGCTGTCATACTTCAAGTGTTATAGACCCATCTGAAGCGATGCATATTAACACAACAGTATGTCTCTCTAGATTTTGATTTCTTCAAACAACGAGAGGACTGACAGGATAGATTTGAGCATGGCAGTCTTGCGCCTCTTATGAATGTTTGTGGTTTATATTAACTTGATTGGACACTCGGCCTGTGAGCCAAATGCTGAAGGGCAGTTTTCAGAGCTTCTGTGAATGTCTTATTTTTGCTGCTGTGAAAGATGAATAACTCTAGAAAATGAGCATCCAGCTCTTCAGACATCAAGGGAGAGATTTGCTGATTAAATCTCAGCTTTAACTCAACAAGTCCCCATCTTTGTAGAGGGAAAAAAGGACTGCATGAAAAGAAGGTTTCATGCAGGTTTAATAAAGCAGGTTTCATGAAGGTTTGAGCTCTGTAAATGGTGTTTGTGTGTGTGACAGGTGTTTGGGAACGCTCCACCGAGCTCCATGAATGAGAAGTTTTCAGACCTGCTGCAGTTTACAACGCAAGTTTCCAGGCTGATGGTGACCGAGATCAGACGGAGAGCGTCTAATAAATCAACAGGTACTTCAACTGCAATTTACTTGCATGCCTGGGTATTCTATTAACATGTATTTATTACACAGAACTTGTAAGATAACTTGACCGAAAGGCCAGAAAAATGTATTGGCATGGTAAATTAAAAGTCGTTACAGAATACATTTTTTTATAGGTTAAAGTCAACATTAAATAAAATTCGACCACACTTGCTTTAATGGATGCTAAACAATAGCTTTTTCAGCATGGTTTTCTCTCATTAGGTCTATCTATTTTTTCCCGATCCAATCAGTTCCAGATGGGTTAAAATGAGTCTCACCCCTTTTTTCTCTCATTTAATGCGTTAATGAATTCATATATTGTCATATTACATATGTTAAATTGGTTGCAAATTGTAATTCATTTTGATGTTAAATAATAAAATATATATATTTTTTTGTTGTGTTGTGATTTTTAAATTTTCTTAATTTTAAGACGTCTTTTATCCTAATGTTATAGACATTACATAGACATATGAGTGTTGATCCTGAAGAACTTTATACCTGTTTATACTAGTGATGCACCGAAATTAATTTTTTTACAAAAACATAAAAGCTACATTTCATTTAGTTTTCATAGCCGAAAACCGAAAATGAAATGTATTTAATAATCAATTAATCAAATGTATGTAATAATAATAAACACTCAAAAACACAAACATTTAAATTTCACAAAAGGAAGTTTTTATATAATTACTTATTAATAACAGAATTATGGGTAACAAATTACAATAAGGCCTCGTTTGTTAACATTAGTTAATGTATTAACTAACATGAACTAACAATGACAAAATATTTTTACAGCATTTATTATCCTCTTACATAATCTCCATAAATAAGTGATAGCATATGTAATCATATGCATATGTAAAATAACGCAGTCATCAACATTAAACAGCATATAAATCAAAACGACCTAATGTTACTGAATGAAATGTCGACCCAGGACGAGCTATAGGACTGTGCAAGCTTTGGGGGTGTTGATGGACCCCATCTACTCCATCTGTGTTTCGATCACCGTTCTGTTTCCGATCTGGATGTAGACTTTGAGAAAGACAAGTTTTTCTCAGCTTTTTTTTCAAAATGTTACTTTTTTTTTACTTACCTATGTATACCCATATATTACTCATATTATATACCCATATATTGCATGTTCAGATATTCATACAATAAAATATTCTGGGGGTAATGAAAATTATCAAAAATTATGTTTCTACTCTTATTTTTTGTTGAAATATTAACATTTAAACAGTGGCTCTGATAAAAATGTAATTTTGGTGCATCCCTAGATTCTACCTGCTTCATACTTTACCCGTGCGTCGTTGTTTAATAGCTGTGTTTATGACTGAGGAAGTTCTTCTGACTCAATCTGGGCTTGGTCTCAGAGTTACTCTGCTGTCCACACACTGTGTTGGCAGCTTGTCTTGGCACATGATGTACAGTAATGTTTATTTTTGGTGATTTAATCTGCATATGCTGCATAGATTCACAAACCCCAGACTGAGCATGTCATGAAGCAAAGTATTTTAGTAGGTATTATACCATTTAACATCTTGTGTTTAGCACCTGCTTTTGTCAAACTGTAGTCATAATACGGATGCAATAAAAAGCATAACGTAAAATGTTGTATTTATTTTCTATGTGAAATGTATTTTTAATGACAAGAGATTTTAAAATGATATAATTACACTTTTGTTGGAGCAGAAAATAATATTCTTCTGAGTAAACCTTGTTCTTTATGAATTCACTGGGGTGTCACAGTATTGCATCTCAAAATGAGGCGGCTATGGATGAATGAGAAACGAAAGCGCCTGCATGTCATCACCTCTAATTGACTCAGCGTCCTTCCCCAGATGAGGCCAGTCACACACAAGCTGACGTGTGAAAATGGATTTGATCCACATGCACAGATTGTTAAACGCGTCAGTGGTTCTGTTTGTGTGTTTGTGCTCCTCCCACAGAGGCGGCCAGCCGAGCCATTGTGCAGTTTCTGGAGGTAAATCAGAGCGAGGAGGCGAGCCGTGGCTGGATGCTTCTGAACACCATCAACCTGCTGGCCTCCTCGGGACAGGTCTGTATATTTAATGTGCGTCAGATGAAACAATCACAAGATGCATGAAACATAAAAAAACCTATTTGATCAGCACTAGAAAAATATATACAGACGTAAACACTCTACCGTTGGGAAGTTTGTTTTTGAAAGAAATCTGTAATGTTCACCATGGCTACATTTATTTGATCAAAATATAGTAAAAAGAGTAATATTGTGAAATATTACAATTTAAAATAACAGTTTTCTATTTGATTATATTTTTAAAGTGTGATTTATTCCAGGGATGATCAAGCTGAATTTTCACCATCATTACTCCAGTCTTCAGTGTCATGTGATCCTTCAGAAATCATTCTAATATGCTGATTTGCTCCTCAAGAAACATTTCTTATTGTCAATGTTGGAAACACAATTTTTTTTTGATAGATAAAAGCATTCATTTTGTTTTTATTCAGCCATTATTTTCCTTTACTCTGGCATTACAGGGCTTACTCACCCACGTCACTTAGATTCCAGTGTACATTTACCCACATTTTTAAGTCCTTCAAGAAAATAAAACAAAACATTTTGTTGGTGAAATTTGTTGAACATGTGCATGGTAGTTTCACAGCTGAACAAGACCCCTTATCTCAAGTTACACGGGTCTCTGTTATCAGGGATAAACTAGTCTTCTCCTAGACTGAGAGACTGGAGAACCATGTGGAGGCCGGAAGTACTAGTATTGTGACATTTCCTTAAGTGTGTTTTTAGTCCGTTTTGGACTTGACCAAGAGCAGGAGAGAAGGAGGAATACTCACTTCGTGAAAGATGGCTTTCCCAACAATGGTTGCACAGGTCTTGCCTTCCAGCTTCTCCGCTGCTGGTGTGGCGCTGTGAAAATTGTGTTAATGGAGGAACCGTTTCTAAAGCTGATGATTGCTTAAACCTGCACAGCTTGAGACCATGACTACCATGGGTCTCTTTATGAAGGCCAGTTTTAAGGGAACTTTGTGAAAATGTGTGAACTATTATGCTCTACATAAATGATCTCCAATTACTAGTTGTTTTTCCTCTCCCTGAAGCACTTCCTCTCTGTTCTGAGAGGCTAACATGTATTGATCAAGCAGACAATGTTCCTGTCATGTCATTTATTAGATGAGGAAAGACTGATCCTGCTCTCATCAAAAGCTCTTCAGAAGTATTTCTAGCTTTTGATGTCAGTCACCTTAGAGGTGCAGATTTCCTGTCCAGGGGAAGTCATTGTGTCAGGAAAATGCCCAAAGGGTATCTCAGAATTTGCAGCACTTTGGAATATCATTAGATCAAGGGCTGTCTGTGGATGTCCAATGATCATGTGTTGTATTGATTGAATGGGAATGTTGTTACCACTGTTCCCACAAGAATAGAAGCCCTTCTAGTTAGATCCTTTATGAAAAGTGCTCTGGCAGTACTATGCTACAGTGGTGGTCATGATATTCACATGATATATTTCTGATTATTATCAGTTAAAGAGTTGTGCTGCTTAACATTCATGAAGACCATGGAAGATTTCTTTTCAGGATTCTTAGAATAGAAAGTTTAAAAAAAAACTGTGTTTATTTGAAACAGAAATATTTTTGTATTTTATGCATCCTTCAATGGGAAAACGTCTTCCTCACTTAAACTAAAAATTAAACGTTTGATTTACTTAACTTTTATATGTCAACAGCTTCCACATAACTGGGTTATGTTGCATTTAATTAACATTGTTTATTTCAGTAAATTCAGTTTTTTCCCACCATAAGGTTAATTTAATGCCAATTTAGTTGAACATTCTTTATTTTGTCCAAAACTATTAAGTTAAATTATGCTAAAATCAATATCAAACAAAAAATCTAAACAAGTAATCCAGTTTAATCCTCTTCCTAGTTTCTATAATGCTATTTTAACCCAACTAAAATCCTTTACGTACTATTTACTTAAAAGAATTAAGTAAAGTGGTTGAAAATAATTGTGTTGGATCAAATTAATTTACTTAAGTTAAGGTCTTTGCACACTGAGTACGAAGTTCGAATTCGTCATCTGGTGGCTCCGAATTGTCAAAACCCCTCTCAAAATGCTTGCTACGGATGTGGAAAAGCACAAAAAATGTAACCCGATCCCCAAATTTTTTTTTTATGATGGCCGAAAGTTTCAGAGGCAGTGTGTAAAACATGATTGACATAACGTGAGGTCATATTTATTTTTTAACATGCTAAATTTCCGGATGAGAATTTTGGACTAAGCGTGCAAGGAAATTTGTACCACCTAAATGCAGACCTCTCAAAATGCTTATCCAAGTGGTATGGCACAATTTAGGGCTTGGCACAAAACAGAGGATGAGCTTGAATTAATTAGACGTTCACAATTTTCTTTTCTGGCAGTAGTCTCTGGTTTTGAGAGGTGAAACATGTTGAAACATGAGGGGTGAAATATGTTTGTATTCCAAGCTGAGAGTTGCAGACAAAAACCGGTGCTCTTGGCAACACTCCCCGCCCCTCGGAAACAACAAAGGTCTTTTCTTTTCTCTCTGTAAGGACGCCCTTCATGCTCTACATTCCCAATGCACCCTCATTTCACCCTCACGGATGCTGTCTCTCTCGTCTCATCTTTTCCCCCCTTTTGCATTGACAGCCTGTGAGAAACCCTCCTGCTTTTTCCCTCTTCTTTTGGTGTTTTTCTGTCTGACATCATCGTTTAGTGGCTGTAGGTGTCATGTACACTTGACCCTGGACCACACTGTCTGCTAGCGTAGCTTCAGTGCTGAGGTAAACTACCACAGAGCAAGCTATTCCAAGCCTTGACCATCTATCATAACAAGTGTCCAACTGTGGTTCAGTTTCTTTCACATATTGGACCTTTTGCTTAGGATGATTTATTAGTGTAACTTGCCTTAATTTATCTTCAAAAACTCTAATTTGAATGTAAAAGGCAATTAATTTATCTAAAGAAAGGGTGATTTGTTTTGACAGAGAGAGTGGTTTGATTTATTTTCCTGGAATGAAAATGCAGAAGTGATGTATCTCTTCTGTTTTGCTGTCTCATTCTTATGAAAGCGGTGGTTGTGACAGTGCTATAATGATACATCCATTAAGGTTTTGCACTGCTGGGATTCTTTGGCCTTGTCTTAAGACCCATTCACACTAAGAAAGATTACTATAATGATAAGTACCCTATCGTTCAAAAGTTTGGTGTCAGTAAGATTTATTTTTATGAATTAATACTTTTATTCAGCAGGGATACATTAAATTGATCAAAAGAGATATTAAGTTATTTTGAACGTTTTATTCATCCTGAAAAAAGTATGATTATTTCCACAAAAATATTAACCACAGCTGTTTTCAACTAACAACAATGAGAATGTTTCTTGAGAACTTTGGTGTGTTAATAATGGCCATTTCTGATCCATTGTGAGGAGACATTTTTTTGTGTGGTAGCCTGTGCACACTGGTTCAGACTGGATCTCCAATGAAAAGAAAAAAGCTTGGGCTATGAATGTGTGTGAGAGAGAGAGAATCATTGGAATCATTGGCTCGATCGATCCGAGGCCTATCACTTCCTGACTTGCCTTAAAAGCGGCTGATGGGATTCTCTCCTCTTGCATCAGTGTTTCATTGGCACTGGTAGCAGGATCCTGCTCTGATTAGTGTCAGCGGTGAGACTGTTGCAGGTGACATGGCAGGGATAAGTAAAGCTCAGTCCCACCTGCAGCACTTGAGACCCAAAACTGTGTTGTGAGATGCAAACAAACAAACCAAAAATCACCTAGTTTATTGGATTTATACAACAACAAAATTTACACTACTGTTCACAAGATAGTTTTTTTTTTTTCATTAAATTGTTACTTTTTTTCAGCATGGATACACACTGATCAAAGTGACATTTTTAATGTTATAAAATATTTCTATTTCAAATAAATGCTTTTCTTTTAAACTATTTATTCATCAAATAATCCTAAAAATAATGTATCAGGGTTTGTCTGTTTCCAGCAAAATTTTAAACAGCACATCTGGTTTCAGTATTGACAATTATAAAAAATGTTTCTTGAGCACCAAATCAGCATATGAAAATTATTTCTGATGGATCGTGTGTCACGGGAGACCGGAGTAATGGCTGAATTTTCAGCTTTACCTTCACAGGAATAAATTATGTTTTAAAATATATTCAAATATTAAAGGCACAATATGTATGATTTTTGGACTAAAAAATCCAACAACCACTAGAACAGTGTGATATATTTTGTTGACTTCGAGAAATAAGCAATTTTAATGGGGCCGTGTCCGTGCGTCGCCTATCAATGACATCATACCCGCGTTACCATTGATTTTATTTTGTGGAAACCATGGAAACATCAAAGATGCTTTAATATATTGTGTTTGATAAGACAGATGAGCAACTGTTTGGATACATTCATCGACAGCTATATCATCATTGTTATATAGCTCAACACATTTAGTCTTAAATCTTGTTTTCTTGATTTAGTACCATGTTTTACCATGCCTAATATCGATCTAGCTTACTGCAGTGTGCAACAAGTGCCTCATAGTAGCGTACGCACAGAGTAGCATTATGACAAGTTTCCTTACTGTATCTAAAATGATAAAACAGCGATGTGTTACCCCACATACACGTGAACGGAAGAAGAGGAAGCGGTCGTCTGCTGAATAATAAAAGCTTTGCAAAATCAAGGCATCATCAAGCTACGGCTTTGTTTTGAATAAGCAACCTCTAGTGACTTTAAAAGAGACTTCTTTCAATAACATTAAGAAGTCTTACCAGTCTCTGAACGGTAGAGAACAATCATCTGTAGTAACAGAAAATGGGTTATTCATGTATAAATAAGGAAGTTCAAGCTTAGACCTCAAACTTTGATTTAAAGGCTCTGATGTAATCCTTATTTGACCATTCATTGGGCTTTCAGATGATGATGTTGATGTATGAGTCACAGAATTGCATCAAAACACATTGACATTTAATCCAAAGTGACTTATTGATTTTTTTCATCCCCCCACTCGTCTATCTGTTACCAGAATTGTGAAATACAACCCCAAATCAGAAAAAGTTAGGACAGTATGGAAAACGCAAAAAAGAAAGAAAGAAGTGATTTCTACTTTGACTTGTATTTCATTGCAGACAATATTAACAAAAAATATTTCATGTTTTGTCTGGTCAACTTCGTCATTTGTAAATATGCATCCTTTCCTGTCATTCAGACCTGCAACACATTTAAAAAAAAGGTGGTACATTTAGAAATAACTACTTTCTTTTTTTGTGTTTTCCATACTGTCCCAACTTTTTCTGATTTGGGGTTGTATTAAACAGTTTGCCAGTTATTTGCATTAGTCAGTGCTTAAATGGAAAAAAAAAACATGATATGCTAATCATCTGAATTTGAATCCCCTTCTGCAGAAAACTGTGGACTGTATGACCACCATGTCGGTGCCCTCGACGCTGGTCAAATGCCTATATTTGTTTTTTGACCTGCCACACATGCCCGAGGTTCCTGGCGCCACCCAGACCGAGCTTCCTCTGGCGGACCGCAGAGGTCTTCTACAGAAAGTCTTTGTCCAGGTCTTTCCGTCTTTAGGAACAGCATTTTCTCAAAACATACCCATAAAAGACACACATTGACATCAACCGTGACTTTCTCTTCTGGTTTCTTTGCTCTGCTCAGATCTTAGTGAAGCTGTGCAGCTTCGTGTCTCCTGCAGAGGAGCTGGCCCAGAAGGATGATCTACAGCTGCTCTTCAGTGCCATCACTTCCTGGTGCCCCCCCCACAACCTACCCTGGAGGAAGAGCGCAGGAGAGGTGCTCACCACCATCTCCCGACACGGCCTCAGCGTCAATGTCGTCAAGTACATCCACGGTTAGTTGTGATGATGATTTGACTAGCCGCTACGTTCACTGTGGTTCTCTGCCGGTGCCGTGCATGGATGCATAGCACTGAGAATGTTTTGCTGCGGGCAACTTATGAACCCTAGTAACATTTTAACCTTGCATAACCATTTAACTGTCACTATTGTGCTTTAGTGTTTTTAGAGGTCAATGTCTGGTGGTTTGCAGACGCTCTTGTCAGAAATTGCTTTGCAATTAATTGAGAAGGACTCAGATTTCTGCCCTTGAGAGTCTAAAGTAAAACTTGGTAACTTTATATTAGGTGTCTTTAACTACTATGAACTTACATAAAAAATAAGTACAATGTACTTATTGTGTTCGGAGTTGGGATACTGGTAAGGTTAGGGACAGGTTTGATGGTATGGGTAGGTTTAGGTGTTAAGGGAATGCTCAACAGTGTAATTATAGATGTAATTACAGAAATTAATTACAGCTGTGATTACAGAAATTAATTACAGCTGTAATTACATAAAGTTATTTCTTAAAATATAAGTACAATGTAAAAACATTTATATACACTGTCTCATTCACTATTAATCGCATGGATTCTTTCGTATTTCGAGAACTTCTCATGAAAAATCTCCGCCTGATTCACAAAACGATCGTACGGACATGAATTTGTTCTTAGCGTCGTTCTGATGTTAGTGAATTTGGTGTATTAAAATGTGCGGCCGTGTGCACAAGGTTAGTCATTCGAATAAAACACACCCAAATCATCTCCATATAAGGGCTTCCCGCACATGCTCTCTTTACAGCCTTTCGTCACTTGTCAAACTTGCCACTGTTCGCAGACGCTCTTTTGCCTGGATCTTCAAGCAGCGCCAAGTGTGCCGTTCTCACAATAAACACCTTTTATAAAGACCCAGATTATAGAGCTCTCATTAGCAGCTGTACATACGCGTATCTGCGTTATTCAGAGAAACCTCGCAGCTGAAGCTATAATGCAGCTTTTCTTACTCTTTAACTGTGTATGATCAAATGTATTTAAGATTAAATTAAATTGTATTATTTAATAATTTCATTATATAATTTTATATATGGATTATATGATACAATTAATGCAATATACATATTCAATGTAATTATAGTCACTTTAGGATGAAAAATAGCCTTCTTAACATGATTATAAAGCCATACAGAGTAAGTTATTTTTGCATACGTGTGTCTTCAGTTGTTCCTATAATTTTTTGTAAATTTAGGAAGAAATTTATTATGAAATCATGTTGAATTGTGATTTTTTTTCTTAAAATCGCTCATACGTTTTCTGGCTATCACCAGACCAGGCTTAATCTTTTAAGATTGAACATTGGTCTGGGGAGTCTGCTCTGTATTTTCTACTGCACAAGAGGCATGATCAACGGGCATAGTTCAAATGACTCCGTTAGTCTGATTGGTTAAAGGACTATCCAATTGCGTACAATCCATCGCTTCTCTATCCGTCGTTGTGTTAAACCCGCCAATAGCGCACCAGGTGGATAAGCCTGTTTGTAATTGGTCCCTGTAAAATTGTAACAGAAGCAGGATAGAAATGTGTACAGGTTTCCAACAGGTTTCACAAATTTGTCTGTACGCATGCTTTGTGAATGAGACCCATTAAGTGCATTGTTTTAAATTATTAATTTAAATGTTAGTACATAGTATTACGGCTGAAAACTTAGCTCGAACACTTAATGGAATAAGAGACAAAGATTGTTAAAATGGTATGAATAAAGATTTATTTCTTGCAAGAAAGAGGCACAGTTAGCGCAGCCTTCAAAGCCTGCACCATCATGTCTTCAGTGCAAAAACATATATGGCTCTAATTGCACCTTTAAAGTATGTAAATGTAGAGGTGTTTATCGGTTTACTGCAAAAAAGTTATCAGAAAATCACAACCAACATGACACTCTTTGGTTCTTGCAGAGAAAGAGTGCTTGTCGACATGCATCCAGAACATGCAGCAGTCAGATGACCTCTCTCCTCTAGAGATTGTGGAGATGTTTGCTGGGCTCTCCTGTTTCTTGAAGGACTCGAGTGATGTCTCTCAGATACTGCTGGATGACTTCCGCATGTGTCAGGGCTACACATTCCTCATAGATCTTATGATCAGGTGACTGATTTGTAATTGTTTATTGTAATTTTAAATCTTCAGGGTTTTATGTGCTGAATAATGCACGGCTATTGTCTAAAAATAACCCCAGACAGGAAGATGGTTATTGTGCTGTAATAATCAGATGATTGTACATTATCCCTCTTATTACTTTGCTCCTTACCAAATATATCAATATTTGTGTCCATATACAGTACTGTTGAAAAGTTTTGGTTATTGTATATTGCGAAATATTATTACAAATTAAAATAACTAATAGTATTCACTGTCACATGATCCTTCAGAAATCATTCTGATATGCTGATTTAGTGACATTTATTATTATCAATGTTAAAACGGTTATGGTGGAAAAATATTCTGGGTTTTTTTCAGGATTCTTTCAAGTTCCTAAGACCAGTATTTGTTTTACATTGAAACATTTTGTCAAATTATAAATGTCCTTAATGTCACTTTTGAATATATTTTTTTAAGGTTTGCTTAAAAGGGATGGTTTACCCAAAAATATTAGTAATTTAAAAGCAAAAATAGGTAGTACAGTCATTTTAAATTCTGATATGATTGAGTAGTGATATTCTCTGATACACTTGCTGTACATCTTAGGTTGGAGCAGGCCAAAGAGGATGAAGCCAAAGATGCTCTAAAGGACCTGGTGAACCTGGTGACCGCTCTGACCACATATGGGGTCAGTGAGCTGAAGCCAGCTGGTCTCACCACTGGAGCACCCTTCCTGCTTCCAGGTTTTGTGGTTCCGCAGCCTTCTGGGAAAGGTTAGTCCTCCGTAAAATAACATCCACTTGACTCTTAACTTATGTCATAGCACAGCTGGGTGTGAAAGTTGGTGATGTGAAATTCCGGGGTATGTTGAACTTCGGCCAGGAAACAATGTGAAATTGAGTTCTTTATAGGATTCAGATGGCAAGTTTGCAAAGTTGAGGCTTAAGTGGCCTGCATTAGTAAAATACTTGAGAGATTTAGTGTGCTTCTATATTTGCAATCATTTAAATTTTTGCATCAGCTGGGATTTTTTGTTTTCTTTTTTAAGAAGTTGCAGGATGAATTAACCAAGCTGTAATCAATGGCTGTCTGAACCACTGAGTAAGAGATTAGCAGTATTCTCCCTCTCTACATTTTCATATTAATTTTTCCTCATCTATGTCTGCTTCTGCCTCCCTTCGTCAATTAGATTTAGTCACACAGGGAGAAGAAGAGCCTGTGGTTTCTGAGGGAGAATTAAAACATTAGTGCTCACTGGCTGTAAATGGCATTAATTGGTCAGAAGGAGGCAAAAGGCAGACACCTACTGTGTAATCTGGTTAGGGTATTTGTTTGGCTTGTCTTATGCCTCTCCAAGAGCCATTAAATGCTGTAATTAAAATAATGGCGCCCGATAATGTTGTTAATGCACCCAGTCACATCAAGACTTCCTCTTTTCCAGCAAGCCAATCACAGAGACTGTTCCCTACTTTGTAGTGTGGCTTTTTCATGCAGCCAGCATTAACTCTTATTGCAGTGGGAGTTCATAAAGGTTGAATGCACAAGAATTTGTTTTTAAGAGTTGCAGGGTTGAGGGGCTGACTGGTGTTGCTCTGTAATCGTGTGATGGTTTGGTGTTCTTAGTTAATATTGCATATGGTATGTTTTTATTTTTTAATTTTAAGCTTAGTTAAAGAGCGTAATGATTTCATAAAGACACAATTAGCACACAATTCATCCCAGAAACATGCAGAATGGACATCTGTTGCAGACCTCATATTCACTTTTGGAGGCTATTCAGCAGTGTTCTAGTCAAGTCCAGCTCATTCGAGCCTGAGTCAAGACCGAGACCAGAAGAGGGTTGATTTCGAGTCAAGACACCAAGACCATGAATATATTTTTGGGTCTCGGGCCTTGAGTTTGATTCCATTGTGGATTTGGTCTTGACTCTGAACTCAACCCCCTTCTGGTCTTAGTCTCGGACTCGAATGAGCTGGTCTTGACTACAACACTGCTTGCTATTCAGTTATGAGTGTTATGTGCTACTACATGTTACTGTTTACATCAGAATTATTTGGAAGTTGTCATGAATAATATAGACTTCTGCACACAGATTAAGAGGAATTGAAAATGTGTGAGGTTGTGTGTTTCTAGCTATGTAAGAGTCCACCAAAGTTCACTGGGGTTTCAAAATTTTCATACTGTCATTAGGTTTATGCAGTGTTAAACTTATAAAACAAACTTTCATGTTGTTCCAAACGGGAGTCATTTTGAATAATGTATTGGTTGGTTGTTTTTTACTATTGTCCATGAACCATTTACTTAAGAGTTTGATTTTTCTTTTCAGGCCACAATGTCAGGAACATCCATGCTTTTTCTGTGCTTCAGAATGCCTTCTTGAAGGCCAAGAGCGGCCGATTAGCACGCATGATCCTTGAAGCCATCGCCAATATCTACGCTGCCGACTACGCCAACTATTTCATCTTAGAGGCGCAGCATCCACTGTCACAGTTTGCGGAGCGAGTAACAAAGCTACCGGAGGTGCAGTCCAAGTACTTTGAGCTGCTGGAGTTTGTTGTCTTCGGGCTGAATTACGTACCTTGCAAAGAGCTTTTTAGCGTTAGCGTACTATTAAAGTCAAGCACTTCTTATGGATGCAGCATCACAGCAACTCGCACTCTTCTGAAGCTTGGACGCCACCATCCCGTCTTCAGTGATGTCTTCCGTGAAGTTGGACTGCTGGAAGTGCTAGTTAACCTGCTCCACAAATATGCAGCGCTGTTGAAAGACCCAACGCAAGCGCATGTCGAGCAGGGTAACAGTTTTTTAAAATTACATTAGTCATTATATTATTTCATTTTCATTACATAAGATCAATATCATTACATATAATGATATTAGTCTGTGTTATTTTAGATTTTAGTATTGTTTATAATTTGTCATTTACATTTATAATTTGTTATTTTGAATTACCTTACCTTTTTAGTTTCAGTTTCAAGTTTTAGTAATTTTATTTCAGTTAGTTGTCAGAACAGTTTTTCTTTAAATTTGTATTGAAGGTTTAAGTTTAAGTAAATGTTATTTTATTTCAGCTTTATTTCAATTACTGAAAACACTTTCTAAAAGTTTCTGTTCTGGTTTACTTAAGAGTGCTGATAATGGTTGTAATTGCGTTGTTTGCTTACTGCACCCTCTCACTGTGGTCAGGTGATGCCAAGAACAATGTGGCTGAAGAGCAAAAGCAGCTTGCCTGGCTTGTCATGGAGACACTCACAGTACTCTTGCAAGGCTCGAACACCAATGCAGGTAAATGTGTTTACAGCTGTTTCCTTGAGTGGGAGCTCTGGGTAGGATTTACTTTGACTCCTCCTTTTTTCTTTTTTGAAAGTTAAATTTTTAGCCTTTCTGACTTTGTGATGGGAAGGTTTAGCGAGAGACAGGAAATGTTTGAAGAGGAGAGAGGGGAATTGAATTGGGCTCCAACTGGATGGGTTTTGAAAGAGGAAGTGGTGAGCAGGGCTTGGATTTAGACAGACTCAGTAGTTTTGGTGTCATGTCTCTTCCTCTTTAGCTACCTTTGTTCATAATCAGGGCCACTCGGAAAATGTCAAGAATGCAGATTTACGCAGAATTGGAAAGCCCATGATTTACATTGTTTTACACAACCCCACACCGCAATCTCTCTAGAAAAGAAGGCCTCATAAAGAGATTTTTGTATATTTCTTTGTATAATTCATGTAAGTACTTTGAAGACAATCACAGTTTTAATGAAATAAGCTTCCATAAGTTTTGGCAGAACATTTTTAGCTGGCTTTAGCTGCATTACAGCTGTAAACCATAATTTGCTACTTCCTATTCAGTTGCTGGTGGTATTTGGGGGAGAGTCATTTTCTTTCTCCAGCATTTAATTGATTACAAATTTGTGCGGTGCAGGATGAGTCATTAGTTTCAAAGCTAACAGAGCCAAACAAGTCTGTTTCAAAAAGAAATACGAGATTGACATTGCTTGTTTTAAAACTTTCCAGTGAACCTCTTCGGCCTTTATTATAATTGCATTATTGTACTTCAGTATTTCCTTTGTTTTTATGCACTCAGGGATGAGTCAAAATTCATTTTCATGCTCTCAGGCCCTGCAGTAGTCTTCACTTTCTGTGCTGAGTCAGGTCTCGGGTTAAGGGACGCTCTTAACTTCAGCTCTGTAATGATTTCTCTTTTGTCTGCTGAATGCTCAGACTGCTCGCTCTCACAGATGTGCTCATGCTTTATTCATAGTTTGCAATCAGAATGGGTTTGTTGCAGAAAATGATTAAAGTGTGTAATTCCAAACGTGGCACTGCCACTGAGGTGATCTGTCATTCCTAAGTCTCACCACAGTCTTGATGTGTCTAATATTCCCACAAACAAAACAAAGTTGAACCTGGAACCCAAAATTGCTTGTCTCCAAGCTTATATAATACTCAGATAAATGTTTAACAATAAAATCTCAATCTCTCAGGTTTGTTCCGTGAGTTTGGCGGCGCACGGTGCGTGCACAACATTGTGAAGTATCGTCAGTGTCGTGAGCACGCTCTGATGATCATTCAGCAGCTGGTGCTGTCGCCATCTGGAGATGATGACATGGGCACTCTGCTTGGCCTTATGCACTCCGCACCGTCAACAGAACTACAGCTCAAAACTGACATTCTGCGGGTGAGGCACATTCATTACTCTGAGAAGAAATAAGTGTGCACATGCAGCCTAAGTTGGTCACAGGTGCTGGTGACAATGGAGCAAATGTGGGAAAAAATATCCACACTTTGAAATTTATGTTCCCAAATTTTATTGAACAACTGTATTGTTTTGCCAAATGTTCAGATGGAGACCTACTGATCAAAATGTTTCTGTTTGGTAAATAAAATTTTGGTGCACTGATAAATAAATCTGTATATATAGAGCATATGATATATTATTTCGCGTATATTTACCTTTTTAGTGGTATTCACTTAAATCACTTGTTTTTTAGTTTTTTGTTTAACCATCATATTTATGTAAATGAGCTACGTTCAAAAGTTTGGGGCCTGTAGATTTTTTTTTATGTTTTGAAATATTCTCAAACATATTCTCTTATGCTCACCAAGGCTGCAAACATACAGTAAAAATAGTACCTGTTTTTCTGTTTTAATGTATTGTAATATTAAATTTTATGCCAAAATGAAAGCATGAATGAATGGGTGAATGAATTTTGACACTTGACAGACTTTATTGTTTCTCATTAGGCTTTGTTGGCTGTGTTGCGTGAGAGCCACCGTACACGCACCGTCTTCCGCAAGGTGGGCGGCTTTGTTTATGTGACCTCACTGTTGGTTGCCATGGAGCGTTCCCTCTGTTCTCCACCTGTCAGCGGCTGGGAGAAGGTCAACCAGAACAAAGTCTTCGAACTTCTACACACCGTATTCTGCACTCTGACGGCAGCCATGCGTTATGAACCTGCCAACTCGCACTTCTTTCGCACTGAGATCCAGTACGAGAAGCTGGCCGATGCAGTGCGACTTTTGGGATGTTTTTCTGATGCTAAGAAAGTTGGTCCATCAACTGTCTTCCCCTCTAATGCCCAACCATTCCAGCGGTTACTGGAGGATGAGATCATACCTGCAGAAAACGTGTGTCCCACACTCAAGCACTGCAGCAAGCTCTTCATTTACCTGTACAAGATGGCCACCGACTCCTTTGACAGGTGTGTATATAAATGGAAGTTGACTTTTATAGATAGAGAGGGTCGATGTGTTTTGGTGAGATATCCGTAACATGGCTGAAAAAAGAAAATGAAATCGCTCAAGTGAGCAGTTACATTTTTTATTGAGAAATTTTAAGAGGACTTTAGTGAGGATGGGCATTTCGAGTGATTCAGTCTAGACCTTTTTGCACATAAAAATACGTAAAAATTATATTAAGGGCCAGATTTACTACCAGCTTGTGCCAAGCACGAACCCTCTTTTGCTGTTAATAAACTACTGGCAGGATTGACTAAAGACACACAGTAAAAAATTAGTGCTGAATAGCACTAGACGCTATTTTGTGCTGCTCTTGGTAGATTGCGTTGGTCATTATGGAAATAATCCGTCTGAGTCAGTCTCCTTTCATTTGCACGTCGTCAGTAGATGACATGCAGAACTTTCCACTCGCATCAATGTTTTTTTGGAAGTTCGTTGAATAAGGAGGAAGGAGGCGGGAACCGGCGAACCTTCACAATGACTTTAATAAATAAATAAACAAACTGAAAGTAACGCGGGCAGCCCCTCATGGACGACTGCCACACACACACACACATAATAAAACGTAAACAAAACACAACATAAAATCTAGGCCTGGTCCTCTCTCCTCCTTTGCTGGTGTCGCTCGTCCTTATATGCCTCTAAGCTCCCTCACGAGAGGACTCGAGACTCGCAGGTGACGCTGATTCTCAATCACGCATCGGGTCTCACTCGCTTCTCCCACGTCTCTCGCTCATCTACCTCGCCACAGTTCTCTCATGCTAATTTGCCCTGTTTAGTAAATCTGGCCCTCATTGTTTATTTTTTAAAAGCAATTTAAATATTACATGTCTGTGAAGTTTAGTTTTTTTTGCATACATTTCACCACTAATAATGGTTTAAACTGCTTTTTCAATATAAAATAAATGAGCATAATGGTTAAAAAATTTTTTTTTAACTACATTTGAAAATTAAAATAAACAAACCAATTTCAAAAAGACACAAATCAACCATCTAATTAAAAATGTAAAACACATTTGCACTAACCCAGAGCTTAGATGAAAACCACTTTTGAAAGTAGACTACCGCCGTAGGGGTAATTAACATGTAATTAATAGGGTAATTAAAAATGTCTATTCTAAATTCACACGGCATATACAGACACCGGCCTACGGCAATAGACATTGTGTTACCCCTGTAAACGTTTGTTTGCGTTAATTGACGATTGTTTTCACCGATTGAACATGTTCTGTCGTGTTTGTCAGGTCGCATTTTTTTTCCACCAAAAAATGTATTTTCATCTGGTGGGAGTCGTGATTCTAACAAGAACCACAGATCAAATTCAGTTCTATTGGCACTTAGATGCACCTGAAAGGACACAACATTTCCTTTAATCACGTCAACATCAGCGGCAGCCGACATATTTAGTTGTAATAATAAGGGATTCGGCGTGAAAAGTAGCAAGCAAGCAAAGACAAAGGAAAAACTGTTTGGGTAGTTTGAATAATGTTTTACAACTTGAAAAATGTAAAATTACAACTTGTAAAATGTAAGTCGCTTTGGATAAAAGCATCTGCTAAATTACCAAATGTAAATGTAACTTGTGTAGTTGATGCAGAACGAGGACTTGTCTAGTTGATTACTCATGCACATCCCTGATCTGCTGATAGTGTAGTTTCCTTTAATGCAGTGCTTCTCATCTGGTTTGGCCATGGGACCCACATTTTTTTCCCATGGTCATTAAGCTGCGGCTCAATTTATTTATTAATTTTTTTCAAAAGTATAGTCCCACTTTACTTAAAGGATTAGTTCACTTTCAAAAAAACTTTTGCTGATAATTTACTCACCCCCATGTCATCCAAGATGTCCATGTCTTTCTTTCTGCAGTCAAAAAGAAATTAAGGTTTTTGATGCAAACATTTCTCCTTATAATGGAGGCAATGGACCTCAAATGGTTACAGGTCCGAATGACAGTTTCAGTGCAGCTTCAAAGGGCTTTAAACCATACCAGACGATGAATAAGGGTCTTATCTAACGAAACGATCAGTTTCTGAGAGAAACCGAGCAGTATTTATGCTATTATTTGACCTCTTATCAGACAAACGTGATCATGTCTGAGCTCCGCCATAACTTCCGCCAAGTGAGGTCAAATACGAGCCTGGTCATTTATTGGTACTTTGTCATTTATTGGTACTTTAATTGACCTAATTGAAAACCTGACTACATCGTTGCATGCTTATTAAGTGATATACAGTACACGTTGAAGAGTGTGCAGTTGAAAATTGCACACTACGAGCACAGTACAAAAGTTTGCTTTTCTAAGGTGAGAGACTTTTTATTTCATTACAAAAGTTACAAAAATAACGTTCAAATGATGACACGTATAGCCTGACAACATTTAATCTGACCGCAGATACTTTTGTTTCTTTGACTGCACACTCTGCGACCCACTCAAAGCGGTCTTGCCACTCACTTTTGGGTCGCGACCCTCCAGTTGAGAAACACTGCATTAATGTATCTTTGTTGTTAGTCATGATCTTCACATGCTATCTGAGTGCAGCTATGCTTTGGGCTTGTGTTTTTGTCAGATTTGCATGATCTGTAGTTCTTCAGAGTTCTATCTGCTGTGCCCTGAGCTGTATATTCAACAGGAACTAACTGCCTCCCTCTCTTGCTCTTTCTCATTTCTTTGTCTCTCGTAACCTCTGGCACTGCCTGGCTGTACACGCGGGGTGTGTGTGGTATGGACCTGCTGTTTGTGTTTGTATGGCTGTGTGAACGTCTGGTCTGTCTTTATGTTGATTGTTTGGTCGTGACTCCGCGTGTCCGTGTGTTTGAATCGTTGTAGTCGTGCCGAACAGGTGCCCCCCTGCTTGACTCATGAGACCTCACTGCCCTCTCCTTGGGGCACGCCAGCAATCGCCAGGAAGAGGTACTGCTTTCTGCCACCTCTTCCTTTTCTCCCTCTCTTTTTCTCTTCTGTTCTTGTCGAGTGATCAGACCCTTTTTCCCAGTCTGTTTCCCTCTCTTTTCCTTCCTGTGTTCACTTTCCTCTCACACCTTCCTTGGTTATTTTGTTTCTGTCCTTTAAAGGGATAGTATTACCCCAAAATAAAAATGTCATAATTTACTGTCATCGTTTACTGTAGGGATGTAAAATATACATTGCTACCATATTGTTATTTGCCGATATAATATATTTTTGATTCATCATATTGCACATAAATACATGTCTAGGATAATATTTTTAAAAAATGTTTTCTCTTTTTAAACAAAATGTTTTTTTAAGTCTCTTCAGCTCACCAAAAATACAGTAAAACAGTAATATTGTGAAAGATTATTACAATATAAAATGTTTTCTATTTGATTATATTTTAAAATGTAATTATTCCTGTGATGGTAAAGCTGCATATTCAGCTTCATTACAGTCTTCTGTGTCACATGATTTCTTCTTATTTTCAGTTTTGAAATAAGACTTACTACACTTACTATAGTAATAATAGTATATTGTGCATAATTAACGAAGTAACTAAGCCTAAACATAACTCTATAGTAAGCACATGTAGTTAATTAATATTACTCAGTACTTTATGTAATTATACTATAACAATGTCAACATTTGAATGGTAGTGTAAATGGTAGTGTACGGTTTGATTACCTTTAACAGCATCTAAAGCTCACTTAAAGTTCATCTTTAAAAACACTAATAATTTAAGAAAGCTGTTAAATTGAATCTTTAGCAGATCTCAAAATTAATTTAAATGTTGTGATGCCTAAATATAATAGTGTTATTATTTTCAATATATTTAGACAAAAATTGTGTAGCATTTTAGTATTGGCAATAAACAAATTTCATTTTTGGGTGAACTATCTATTCAGTTCTTAGAAAGTGGTTTAACCAGACACCATATGACATCTTGACAAGTGATCAAATGTACCGTTTTCATGTAATTGTTATTTCTAACAAGCCCCAACAAGCAACAAGACATTTAGCTGATCACATACATTTATGGTTGCCCTGCCCTGCCCACCCAGAAATGTCATTCAAAATCTTGCTCCTTATAGCTGTTCATTAAACATATAATATGTTCTGATTGGCTGTTATTGTGCTTTGCCCGGCTACATTTATGTTTTCAATGTGAACAGACAAATTGCTTGTGGTAGGAAACCTACAGCGTCATGTGTTTAGGAGACTTGTTCATCTTCTCCCTCTGATCTGAGTGATTGCCGTCTGCAATTTTTCTCTCACTTTTCCTCTCCTTGATCATGTTTTCATCTTCCTCTGCAACATCTCATCTGCCTAGTTGAGCTACTTTGCTTACCCGTAAAGCTTTGCAGTTGCAAAAACTTTCCCTCCTCTAGTAGTGCTGACAGCTTTTTTTCAGTCATTTTTCTTTTCAAGCTCTCTGTGGGGAGTTGATTTATAAGTAATATTAAATCAAAGCTGATATTCTTTAAATGGAATTCCAATGCTTTATTTAAGAGTAAGTTTTTCTTTAAAAAATATAAGCTATTTTAGCTTTTATCTGGATAAAACTGCCAAGCCAAAATGTGAGACTGACACTGACGTTAAGTAATGAGGCTAAGAAGAGCCATTAAGTGATCTTTTTCTTTCCCAATAGACATGGCTACCATGGCTCATCCAACTCTGCTCCTAGTAAAGCCCTAACGGACCTAAAGCTGCACTTGGGGAATCAGTTCCAGCACTCTTCAGACCCTGTAGTCATTCACCCTGGAGCAGTGCTGGCGATGATCGACCTCCTACCCTCTGTTTCTTCTGACACACAGCCTGAGGTATGAGCTGCTTGTAGACATAGGCTCTGCATGCATTATATTGAACATAAGTGACTAAAGATATTTATAATGTAACAAAATGTTTCTATTTTAACTAAAAGGTGTTCTTTTGATCTTTTTAATCATGCTTTTGATCTTTTAAGAATCCTTAATAAAATGCATCTTGGTTTCCACAAAAAATATTTAAAAAAAATTTGACCATCAAATCCAAATATAAGAATGATTTCTAAAGGATTGTGTGATACTGATAACTGGAGTAATGACGGATGAGAGCTTTCGCTCACAGGAATAATTTGCATACAAAACACACATTAAACTACTTCAAAAATAGAAAACCAGCGGTAATATTTCAAAATATATTACTGCTTTCTGTGTTTTTGATCAAATTTCTTTTCAAGACCACACTAACAATCACATTTTTTTGTGATAATGTGGGATGAAGTAATATGCAGCCATGTTATACACTTTTTTGCAATTCACCTTCTGTAAAGCGTCAAAATAAGCAGTATATAAGCAGATTTTGTGTGAACCTTCAAGGCATTTTCCCCTTTAAGGTCTATCGACAGCATTTCTGTCATGTTTGCCACGATTACCACAGAAACAAATCTAAGCTGCTCCCTGGAGAGGTACAGAGAGTATCTAGAGATGCATGCTTACAATGGAAGAATGTGTGACAACACATTGGCTCAAATTCTAATTATATTCTGTGGGAATTGATAGCAAATGTGGCATGCTGATGACATAAATGAATTTGTATGTAACCCAGAGCATTCCTTTTAAGGGGTGTATCTTCTGAAATCATGCCTAAAAGAAATCTGTTACATGTTATCAAATAACTTTACTAAGACTATATTGGACACTTCTGCAGGGTTCACATTGAGATTCTGACACACTGACGTTTTTGTTTTCCCTGTGATGAGGATTGTCCACAGAACCTGCTTGACTATTGATAACATGCTATGTTTGGATTTTGCCACTGCAATATGATTTTCATTGTTTATCTGCACTAAGTGTACTATTAAGTGTCCTGCAGCTCACTTCACCCTTGCTCTCCTCCTTAGCATGCTCTGGACCTGCAGCTTGCTGTTGCTAACATTCTGCAGCTGTTGGTGCATTCAGAAAGGAACCAGCAGATCCTGTGTGAGGCAGGTCTGCACTCACGCTTGCTTCAGCGCTGTAGCTGCGCATTGGGAGACGAAGATCACCCACTCCACCCACCACTGCAGAGGATGTTTGAGCGACTGGCCTCCCAGGCTCTACAGCCGATGGTGCTCAGGTGAGTCTGAGTTTGCTCAGAAGGTTTTTATTGCTGATTTGTTTCTTCGATAGTGACTGGAAAATAAAAAAAAATATTGTTAATCGTTAACGCGTTAAAGGGTTAGTTCACCCAAAAATTCGAACTCTATCATTAATTATTCACCCTCATGTCCTTCCAAACCTGTAAGACCTTCGTTCATCTTCGGAACACAAATGAAGATATTTTTGATGAAATCCCGAGAGCTCTCTGACTCCTCCATAGACAGCTATTTAATTAACACTTTCAAGGCCCAAAAAGTTAGGAAAGACATTAGGCTTGTTAGAGATGCGCCTTGCCTGAAATTCAGCCAAGACTAGATGGCTGCAGTGAGGGGAGGAGTGAAAAAAGTGCAGTTAGACGGACGGTTCTCTCTTCTCCTAGTGGATCAGACACCTGCGAGATCAAAGGCGGATATCGCGGGATTCACACTCGTGTGCTTTGTTGCTAATAAACTGGATGTAATTTAAGTTCTGTTGCTTTTATATGACAATAAATATAATGAACAATTCACCCAAAGTTTTTGTTATTTATTTCCATTCGCAATAATTTTTAATCAATCATTTTTACTTTAATATTTTTTTATATGCTATGACAACAATCACATAACCCACAGAGAGATCGCACTGTCAGATTGGGAATATTCACACATCATTTATATACACATAAAAACATGATATCAGAGTTTTAAACATTTTAAAAGAGAGCCATACATCACAGTTGTTTAAACCAATAGGGATTAAGCTGTGTCGTCAGCAAGTCGTTTCCCATCGTGCTTTTGATCAGCGCAGTCGGTGGAGAGCAACTGCGCCCGACTGCAGAATCCGACAAGTCCGCCTTGCCATCACAAGAGTTTTTCTGACATGCGTCAGCATGACATCAGAGAAGGTCGGACCACACTCGGACACATTTCTAACCGGCATGCATCTCACGGCACAATCGAGTAAAATGTTGGTGACATTCATTATCATGTAAACATAATGGGCAATATATAGCATCACAAAAAATTATTGAGGTCATGAACATATATTGTGCGATATATTGATATATTGATTATTGCAACATTCCTACGTGTGCGTCTGCTTTATTGATGAACAAACAACAAACTGTGAATGTGCGCTCTCGATCACCAATCGTACGCTTATGTACAGACGCATTTCAGTACATTTGCGTTGTTTCCACACACACTCAGGATAATGCTTGATTTGTTGTGTACACTGTTGTGTTTAGTAATCGAAGGTTTATGCAGTCAAGGCGGTTGATTTAGGATTTTTTTGCAGTCTCCTTGTGGTCCTGTTCGGTATCGCTGCTTGACTCGTCTAAAATGAAAACAAGCTCTTTTTTTGTTGTTGCTCTCTATACAAATTATGTGAATTCTGTTAATTTTTTCTTCTGTAATGTGTACTTTTTAATGCATGCATGTATAATATAATAGAATTATATGCACTCCTTATATCATTTGGTTATTTGGTGTCCTTTTGGAGTCTCCAAAGCTCCTTGAAGCTTGCAGAAAATACAGTTTTGTGAAAATTGCCCTTTAATCTGATTGTGTACTTTGCTGGATATTGCAAATGATGACAAAATGAATTAAACAAAACAAGATAAATGGTTTCACGAGAAAGGCCAAAGTATACCAGGGTCAGCATTTCATCAACAGAAGTGCATGTGCGTACTGTACGCACACCGCCGGATGTTTGTATTTACATGGGTTGTTACTCGTGACGAGAGATTGCTCAAAACTGTGCATGCGTCGCATGCCTGTGTACATGTATGAGACAAAAGAAGTAAACTTTACAAGGCTGTGTGTTCGATTGTGAGCTTGTGTAAAAAACAAGATGTACTTTGGGCTTAAGTGTGCGATTAATTGCACTACAAAAGTGTTTTAATCTTAATATAATATAATGATATAATGGACATTGAGGCCCTCAGATCAATGCAGCATATACAGTACAGTACACGACTGATACAGTGCAGATTGGAGGGCCAGCTCTTTGTCCAGTACATCTCAAGGCCTCAGCAATATTTATTTAAGTGATGAATATTTATGAATAGTATCTTAATGGAGCATGTTTCTGCCTCCAGCCTTTTATTGATTGGTCTCCCACATGGAAGCTCTTTTGAACAGGTTTTTGTTTATACAAAAACCGGATGATTCAGTTAAAATCTGTCTGCATGATTCAATCTTATCAAAGCTGCACGTTTGCATAAAAGGAAAATTATCAAATTTGACGCATCTTAATATTATTCAAAGCTCTCCATGGGTCTTCTCCAAACGGATTAGCGATTTCAATTTTCCGCATGGCTGGTCATGGCTGGTCATGGAGAATGCAGGCTCAGTTCACTACAAAATAAAAAAACAAAACAGCAGTTCACTCCAGCGCATTTGAGGGATCAACCCTTCCTTATAGCGTGGTTTAAATGTCATGCAACATTCAGCTCTGGAAAAATCCTTCTGCAAATAGATATAATAATAACCATAATATTATTTACTTAACTGGTTAATATGTATTGTTTTTTAATGCTTGTTGTTGTTATTTAATATATCTTTAATTGCATTTATTTACTTGTATTATTTACAGTCGTTGTTTTAATGTATTTCTGAATGTGTTGTGTTTATGCTGATAGAACAGGCAGCTGTTTATTGAGTGGGTTATTTCCGTCTCTATAAAATGTTTTTATGTATTTTCCAGGGAATTTTTAAGACTAGGGAATCCTCTGAATTGCGGTGCCTGGGACAAAAAGCTCCTGAAGCAGTACCGGGTCCACAAGCCGAGCTCCCTCAGCTATGAAGCTGAAATGCGAAGTAAGGAAAAAAAGAATGCATAAAGACTGCTAGAACTGTCAGTGTGCTTTTGTACCCTCCCGTAAACAGTTTGTGTCAGTGTTATGTGGTCTTGTCTCTGTGGTTTCTCTGTGGGCCAGTGAAAGGAGGGACATTACTTCAGGCTTCACTGACTGTGGTCTTTGGTGAAATGCCATCAATCACCATCAGAATCAAACAAAACATTCTTCTCTCGCGCTCCTCGACTCTGCCAGCTGAGAGACGTTCAATTGAACAGGCTTTTGCCGGAGATGAGTTCCCAGCTTCCCTAATTACTTGTGGAATTACTTTTCTCCAAGCTCTCGCCATGTCCAGCGAGTCCTTTTTGAACTTGCTAATTTAAAGGTTTCCTGCTTGCTTAGTAGAAAGTATCTGAGGAATTCTGCTGTCCATCCAGGGTCTGGTGAAAGCGGATATTTTTGTTGATTATATATACGAAACAGGTTATCTCAGAATGAGGTTATTTAAGAGAACTCTACTTTAAATGGAATGAAAAGATTTTACAGGACAGGAATTTTATCTGCTTTTAGTGTGTCAAATTTACAACATCCAACACCCACATAGCATTTCTGTTACGCTGCTTCAATCTTCAAACAGCAACATTACGTGAATGTGAAATTGCATTTTTTATTTATGGGAATTCTTGATAAATTGACTGAATGTTGAATATAAGGCACTTTCCACAAATTAAACTAAATAATGTTTTTATTACTATTTTTAATAACAATTAGAAAATTTTGATCATGAACTTCAGGAGGTCAGAATAAATATTACCAGTAGTTTTATTGTCTGTTCAATTTATGATGTTATTATTAACATTATTTTGATAATTTTGTATTTTTATCTTTTTATTATTTTTATTATTATTTTTTTTTTTACACATTTTTTAACCAAAAGACCAATTGTTGGGGAAATAATTTACAACCCTGATATTGTTATTTTCAATAAATAAATACATTTAAATGAATTAAAATTAATATATAATATAATTTCTTTGTATTATGTAATACTACAATTGCATTAAAAATGTCCAAATTAAATGGACAAAATTAAGAAACCATACTTTTTTTTACCACAGACATTTAATGTGGTCATTTTCATCCAATGTTAATGTTATTTAGTAGTTTATCAAACATATCTAAAAAGAAGAAACATAGGATTTGTGCCTGCTAATGTTTCTTAAAAAAACACAAAAACAACACATTTTCCTGTGCCCAATAATGTGGTTGAGGGGAAGTATAATCACTTATACTAACAGAAATAAGTGTTATCTATGTTACATCACATTTGACCATTAACTTATTCTATTTTTAATAGTGTAATACTAAGTGAGCAGGCTAATTTACGTGACCATTTGACCCTTTTCCACCTTCAGACAGCATGACCCTGTCCATGGAGGGTTTTGGGCCGGATAGCGTGTTCACAATTAACGAAGACAATAGCCAGTACCGGATCAGTCGAAGTCTGGTACGATCAGCTGAGGGCAGCACTGTGCCCCTCACCCGAGTCAAGTGCCTGGTCTCCATGACGACGCCCCATGACATCCGTCTCCATGGATCCACCGTCACGCCCGCCTTCGTGGAGTTCGACACGTCATTAGAAGGATTCGGGTAAGGCTGTCGGCGCTATTCGAGCCTAGTCTATCTTTTAAAAATAAAGATTTGTTTGCGCGGTCAATGCTTGTAAGCAGACACCCGTTTAGCCATTTATTGGCTTCAGTTCAGAATGTGTTTACCAGATATATGCGTCAATCAAACATTTATCTGGTGTTGTGCTTTTAAAAGCTTGACCTAGTTTAAAGCTCACAGAAAAACAGAGGCTTGAAATTCGCTTGCATCTCCGAACGTATCACAGTTCAAAGCGCAACAAAGAATCCACACTGAGCCTCCATCTGTTTCTGTTTAACATAATCCCATCAGGCTACGTGCTAAAACTGAAAATAACAGATCTTTAATATTTCATTTTTTTCATTAATTATGAAAGCACAGTGATCATCATTTGTCTTCTTTCCAAATTATTAGCTGCTTAAAAGAGATTTATGTGTATGAAATAGGTCAACGGTTCTGTTTTTGCACCCAGCACACATAATGGTGAGCCACATGCTTCAAGTAATATTAGTTGTGCACAGATTGCATTTTGTTAGTCTCCCAATGGCCTCTCTATTGCTTGAACAATTGTGCAGCAGTTCTACCGACTTAAATACCTCAAATTCCCATTAAACCTGCACCAACCGCACAGACAAATCAAATGATGTATCTTTTATGTGTCTTAGCCAGGATCCTCTTGTGTCTTTAAATACTTCCTCCTACATATGAATAGAACATGCAGCTTAGAATAATTGAAGATGTAAAAATCACGTGTACTGGCCCACATTTCATCTCGCGGATGCTGAGAAAACGCTCGCGCACGCACACACGGCGCGTTCCCCATCTGCCTTCATGAAAAATTCATGTGAACACGTTCCGTATTGGGCCGTGTAGACCAGCCTAATGGTGCTGCCACAGCTGGGATAAGAGCTTTTTGGGTTATAAGGGAGCACACAGGGAAGAGGAGATGGACATTAACCCCCCTGTTCACACACATACAGAGACTTCTATTGTTATCTTTATCTCATTTAAATAAAGCATTATTCAATCATGTATCATCAGTGTCAATAAGTATATTCATATTTTTAATTATTTAATTATTTTTACTTATAATTTTATTACTAAATAATTATTTATTATATAGTCTCCAAATGTGCCCAAACAGAGGTTTTGTCATATGATATGTAACGAGCACATTTGTCCCCAAATTGAACCCTTCCTCACACACTTCCATGTCTGGTGGGAGGTGTTAATGTTTCACTGGTTTTGGGTGGAGGCTTGCATTGTTAGTGTGATATGGGATGTTTTTTGTTTTTTTTTTCAATATTAAAATGAGGCTTCCTTTGTCAGGGTTAATTAGCCTCCAAAGAGACCCATTTAGCTGTTTTGAGTGACACTTGGTGGTTTTCTGTTTATTTTAATGAATGGCAGAATGTTTAATGAAGTAGGGATTGACAGTAATCTTCCATTGGGTCGCAGCTATTTTCATAATTCGCTTCTCTGGCATTTAGTAATATCTGCTGATGTTTGAAGTTTTATTAGTGGATGTTAGATGTTATTCATTGCTGTTATGATGAGCACACTCCGTCATTGTTACATAAGGCATGACACCCACAAATGAACATCCAAATATCCTCTTTAATCCGAATGTGAAATATTCCCACGTTTTATGAGAGATGAGAATAAAATGTGTGAAATGTCTGAGCTGCTGGCATTCTTGAAATTCATTTTTGTTTTTTATTCTCTCTCCAGCTGTTTGTTTTTGCCCAGTTTGGCCCCTCACAATGCACCATCCAGCAATGCCAACACATCTGGAGTCAGTGACGGGGCGGTGGTCAGTGGCATGGGAAATGGTATGTGCTCATAAATACACTGCCCCCCTCCTGTGATTTGCATAACAGCAGCCAACAGCTTCCCACTCTATAAAGCCCAAAATATAAAGAAATTGTAGATTAAATTGATAAAGTATGCTGCTGGTGTTTGTCCATTGAGGTAAGGATAATTTACAGAAAGCAGGTCATTATCGCAATATAAACCTTGTCTTAGTTATTGGGATCCCAGAGAGTAATGATCGGCTGATTGTACAGCATCCCACTTATTACATGGCTATCCATTACCAGATTATGAATATGTCATGTCTATGTATTTGAGTATATTATTTTATTATCTTACTTTACGTATCCGTTACAATGTAGAGAACCAATGGCTCAGCAACAAGACAAAGATTGCAACAATATTATAATATTCATCTGACTATGTATATATGTGCTGCTGACTATTTTTGTGGAAACTGAAATATATAAATTGTTTTCCACACAAATGTTCAACAGCACAACTTTACAACATTGATAATACTAAATGTTTCTTGAGCACCAAATCAGCATATTTGAATGATTTCTGATGGATCATGTGATGCTGAAAATTCCGCCTTGTCATTGCAGGATTAAGTTAGAATAGATTTTAGAATATTCAATATAATATAATAAAAAAAAAAAAAACTTTTTTTGAAATAAATTAGTGCAGCCTCACAATGTTACATGACTTGATTTTAAATTATCTTTTTTCTTGTTCCAATTTTTTAGCTTTATATGTAATCAGTACCAATGTATGGTGCCAATTATTCTAACCGGTGTTGATATAAGAAGGCCATGGGATGATATGAGACCGATGAAAATAGCACCGGTATGTTGCCATGGACAGTGGTGAAATATAGTTTATCAGTTGTTATGTGATTGACCGATCAGAATCAAGTATTCCAAACCGCAGCAAAACTAAAAATTTTTAGTACGTTTTTGAGTTTACAAACGTGAGATGGCAAAGGGTGGTATAGCAGCTTGACAGAATTTAAGAAAACCTCTTGGCTCATGACAGGCGGGAGGTAGAGGGAACAGGAGCATAGCACTGTGACTGAATTTTTGCAAAGATGGTGGAGTCTAGAGAAAAGAGGGAAACTTGACAGAGCTTGACAGAAATTGTTTGTTTGCCTTTGCTCCTGTTCGAGTGCCACCGGCTCAAAGCAGCCCTGAGTGGGCGTACAAGTGCCTATGTAGTATTAATGAGGTGATTCAGGGCTCGCTGCCTCTCCATCTCTCTCACTTCCTCTCTTTCTTTACTCTGTCTCTCTCTCGTTCATGTCTCTCTCTCGTTCATCCTCCCTATTTCCTTTCCCTCGTGTCTCTTTCTCTTCCTCTGTTGAATGTAAATGGATGATTTCAGTATTTATAGATAGACTCCTGCATCATATCCTCTGACCCATTTTCGTTGATGACATCATCATTTCTTGCTCGGAGAGTTTCATTCAGATCCCCTGCAGTCGAGTTCATTGTTCCTGTCTCTCTTCCAGGGGTTTCCTGAGTTTAGGGTACAAGCTTAAGTGGATTTAGTGTATCAAAGTAGCTTAGGCTAAATTTTCAAGAATGTGCACTTGATGTAATAGATAATTATGCATTTGAATAAATCGATCATTATGTCCAGGAAGATTTATTCAGTGACAATGTTGAACCCCAAACCTGTACAAAATTATTTGTACTTGAAAATAAATTATTAAAATAAATACAAAACATTAATTAAACAAACCTAAAAGATATGCTAATTATGCTGATATTATATTTTTTAAGAAATTCATAATTCAAATTCATTATTTTTCTAAAAGGTGACCGTAAAAAAAAATGTAACACAGTTTCCACAAACACATCCAGCAGCAGAACTGTTTTCAACATTGATGATAATAAGAAATGTTTCTTTTATTAGAATGATTTCTGAGGAATCATGCGACACTGAATACTGGTTTTACCATAACAGGAATAAATTGTATATTAAAATGGAAAAACTTTATTTTAAATTGTAATAATATTTCACAATGTTACTTGTTTTTGATCAAATAAATGCAGCCTTGGTGAGCATAAGAGACTTCTTTAAAAATATATATATTTTACACATTTATTTTAGAGGTTTTTTTTCAAATGCAACAATGACAGCTATGAAGAAAAAAAAGGGAATAAAAATAACAGTAATAAAAAATAATAATATAAAATAACCTATGACAAAACAATAGAACATTTGAGAGACAAATGCATACTAAGACCAATTATCATTTGATAGGACAGGAAATGGACAAGTCATTTAATTAAATTAATATAAAACTAAAATAAAAATATCTGTACTACCTTTTTGACTCATAAGAATGACAATGACAATTGTGTACAGTACAACAACTGCTATTGTCAGAACAATATCAAATACATTATCAATGAAAAAAAAAATCTTGTCATTTGTAATGAAAACCAAAGCAAACTTTTCACTTGTGGTCTCAGACTTTGGGAACCCACTGTGTACTTTGTCTGATAGTTAAAACTTTACCATTCTTCGCCTGTTCAAGCAGCATCAGAATTTAAAAGAGGTCTTATTTGTCCAATAAAAAGCTATTTTGAAAAAGAAAAAAATTTCAACATTTAATATACATGTAGATTTACAATGCAATATACATAATAATATACATTTAGTACACAATGCACAGCTGCTACTGTTATGTTTCATTCTATATCATAATCATGCAAAAAGAGAAAATGACTCATAATATTAAATATCCTCATTTTCATCTCTCCAGGCGAGCGTTTCTTTCCACCCCCGTCTGGCCTGAGCTACTCTACGTGGTTTTGCGTTGAGCGCTTCAGCACGCCACCCCAGAGTCACCCTGTGCGTCTGCTCACGGTGGTGCGACGGGCCACCTCATCTGAGCAGCACTACGTGTGCCTGGCCATTGTGCTGTCTGCTAAGGACCGATCTCTCATTGTGTCCACCAAAGAAGAGCTGCTTCAGGCCTACGGCAAGTGTTTCCTACAGCTTCCTGTTCTAGCTCTTTAGTCAGCAAAGTTTAATGATGAAAATGGAATGTGTGAATCAGAGGACCATTTTAACCTTTGTTCCTCTGTACCCAGATTAAGGAAGCTTGAATAAATAAAAAAAACAATTACAAACTTTTAAAATGTTTATTTAATTCTGTTGTTTGTGAACACATTAAACAGACAATTAAAATAAACAATCTTGCTTGTGATGTCAGCACGCTTATGTTTTGTAGGCATCTAAGAGCCTGTTCCTTCCGAAACGCAGAGGAAAAGTTCCTTTGTCTGTGGTTAGTGACGTGACATAATTTCCTCTCTCCCCTCGCAGTGGATGACTTCAGTGAGGAGTCCTCCTTCTATGAGATCCTGCCCTGCTGTGCTCGCTTCCGCTGTGCTGACCTCATCACCGAGGGACAGTGGCACCACCTGGTGTTGGTTATGAGCAAAGGAATGCTGAAGAACAGCATGGCGACTCTCTACATCGATGGCCAGATGGTCAGCACGGTCAAGGTGTGGCCCAGCTCCTGATGTTGACACCTTTCTTTTGTTTTTACTAAAGTAATGGAAAACGTTGCTGTGGCGTTATCTTTTATGCACAAAGGTCAGATTTTAATTTCTCACTTTAGCATAGCTCAAAACTGCCGTCAGATCTGAAATCTGGTGATTCCGCCTGCTTCATTAGTAGCTGAATCCCCAGTTCCCACAAAAACTGTTAGACAATCAATAGATCTGAACCTTTGGGTCAAACAGATTAAACAAAATACTTTTTTCTTACCTGTTTGACACACACAAATCATTTGGTGGGTCCAAAATTAACACTAAGTAACACTTGAGGCTGGATGCACTTTTTTGCCTAGATTTTCCCCCTGATTTATAGTCTGGACAAGATGATGTCAGAGACAGTTTGCAGATTTTAGTTGACCAATTTTACAGAAGTTTGTGTAGTGTATGATGGGCACAGGCTTTGATGTTTTAGCTTCAGACTATGAATCCATCAGTCAGAGGATATTAAAACTGTTTGCTTTTTTTTATCAGATTTTAAAATGCCTGGTAGTGTGTGATCTTTAGTCATTAATGCCCAGTTTTTCTCAGGCCCTGTTTACACCTGGTATTAAAGGGATATTTCACCCAAAAAACCCAAATTCTGTCATTAATTATTCACCCTCATGTCGTTCCAAACCATAAGACCTTCGTTTCGAGCCTAGAAATCTAGAAACACCCTAGCGGCAGCAAAACTAATTTGCCGCGAGTGTAGTCTAGCAACTCTCGGTAGACCTCGGAGCTGGAAAAACCAAACTCTGGTCAGGCCAATCACATCGTGTATAGAGATGGTGGGCGGGCTTAACATAATGATGGCAGAGTTGCGGCGGTTCCGTGTGCTACTTGTAGACATAAGCTGGCGTACGGCACTCTTTCGAATTGGCTTTTGGCCGCGACTCTGGAAAACTTGGAGTTACGCTTTTCTTTGAGAAAAGAACAAAGAATGCATTGAAGTCATTCTTAAAAAGGGAAGATGTGTTCGGAGTTTTGTCGAGCGGATACGGCGAAATTTTTGTATCAGCTAGCTCCACTTCACGTTGCTCTGGTTGGTTGAACCGAATGTATCTAATTGCGTGCAGAGGGAATTTGAAAGACAACCATTTATCCCGCCCCTCAGATTGAGCCCTGTTAATGATGAGTTCCCAGACCCAACATCTTGATGACCTCTGATCCCTCCATAGACAGCTATTTTATTAACACTTTCGAGGCCCAGAAAGGCAGTAAAAACGATAAAATAGTCCATGTGGCTCCAGTAGTTCAACCTCAATTTAAGGAAGCAACGAGAATTCTTTTTGTATGCAAAAACGAACAAAAATAATGACTTTATTCAACAATTTTGTCTCTTTTGTCCACTTTCAACCACTTCTGTCCTGATTTCTTCGAGGGGAGGGTCTATGGGTGGGTGAAAGTATGGGCCTTTTCAGGTCTTTCGAAGAAATAAGCTCTTACAATGTGATATAAGAGAACATTGTGCTTGGTACGTTTTTCATTTTTAAACAAATTTGGGTCTCTTTAGCCGACAAAGTTTAAATCCCATCTGGCTAGCGGGCTTGCAATAAGGTTTACGCATTAGGTCAGTAGTTAGGTAACTATTTACAAAGTTGGCAAGTGCATGATGCCTAGTGTATTCCGGGATTTAAAGTACTTGGGATCTCTTAACTTTGTCTTAACTTGTGCTTGTCTTTGTAGCTGCACTATGTTCACAATTCTCCCGGCGGCTCTGCATCCACAAACCCACCTGTGGTGAGCACGGTGTACAGCTACATCGGCACGCCACCGGCCCAGCGCCAGCTCTCCACTCTTGTCTGGCGACTGGGGCCCACTCACTTTCTGGAGGAGGTGCTGCCTGCTGCCAGTGTAGCTGCCGTCTATGAGCTGGGACCCAATTACGTAGGCAGTTTCCAAGCTGTTTACCTGCCGTGTAAGTACCTGTTATATCACACTAGGTGGATAACGAGACAAAAAGATGCATAATCTTAAAAGTAGATGGTTATTGTAAATGAATGGGTGTTTTACTGATTAAATGTTTCATCTTGTGTGTGGTATCTAGCAAAATGCAGGTATTGCTTGTTGTGGCTCATAATAGTGACAGGGTTTCCTCTCGTATCTCTAGGTAAAGACTCAAAGACTGAGGCTGTGCCGCCCTGTCCTGTTGCATTGGTCCCGGAAGAGAAGGTCTCCTTCAGTCTCTTTGCTCACTCTGTATCTAGTCTCACCGTAGCCAAGATAAGAAAGGTCTACAACAAACTGGACAGCAAAGCCATTGCCAAACAGGTAAGCAGTCTCACCCTCTTCCTGCATCTTAATGCTAAATTATATATATATATATATATATATATATATATATATATATATATATATATATATATATATATATATATATATATATATATATATATATATATATATATATTTATATATTAATGCAATAATTCAATTATTTAATCAATGGTTAATAAATATGTAATAATGTAAAAAATTTAAACAATTACATTAATTATATAAAAGTGCTCATTTTGCATTACATTGTACATTTTGACAACCACCAAATAATTATGGCCATAAGCAAACATATAATAATATATATTTATTTCTAAATGTAATTTATTCTTGCAATTTTCAGCATCATTACTCCAGTCTTGATCCTTCAGAAATCATGCTGATTTGGTGCTCAAAAATAATTTCTTCTTTTTCTTCTTCTTGTAATTATTATGGAAGCCCGTTTCCGCCACTAAATAAAAAAATTAAAAAAGTTATTACGACTTTATATCTCGCAATTGTGAGATAAAAAGTCAGAATTCTGAGTTATAAAGTCAGAATTCTGAGATAAAAACTCACAATTGCGTGATATAAAGTCACAATTCTGAGATATAAAGTCACAATTGCGAGTTATAAAGTCAATTCTGAGATATAAAGTCACAATTGCGAGTTATAAAGTCACAATTGCGAGATATAAAGTCGCAATTGCGTGATATAAAGTCACAATTCTGAGATATAAAGTTGCAATTGCGAGTTATAAAGTCACAATTCTGAGATATAAAGCCACAATTGCGAGTTGTAAAGTCACAATTCTGAGATATAAAGTCGCAATTGCGAGTTATAAAGTCACAATTCTGAGATATAAAGTCGCATTTGCGAGTTATAAAGTCACAATTCTGAGATATAAAGTTGCAATTGCGAGTTATAAAGTCACAATTGCGAGTTATAAAGTCACAATTCTGAGATATAAAGTCACAATTGCGAGTTATAAAGCCACAATTGCGAGTTATAAAGTCACAATTCTGAGATATAAAGTCGCAATTGCGAGTTATAAAGTCACAATTCTGAGATATAAAGTCACAATTAAGTTATAAAGCCACAATTGCGAGTTATAAAGTCACAATTCTGAGATATAAAGTCGCAATTGCGAGTTACAAAGTCACAATTGCGAGTTATAAAGTCACAATTCTGAGATATAAAGTTGCAATTGCGAGTTATAAAGTCACAATTATGCGAGTTATAAAGTCACAATTCTGAGATATAAAGTCGCAATTGCGAGTTATAAAGTCACAATTCTGAGATATAAAGTTGCAATTGCGAGTTATAAAGTCACAATTGCGAGTTATAAAGTCACAATTCTGAGATATAAAGTTGCAATTGCGAGTTATAAAGTCACAATTGCGAGTTATAAAGTCACAATTCTGAGATATAAAGTTGCAATTGCGAAGTTATAAAGTCACAATTGCGAGTTATAAAGTCACAATTCTGAGATATAAAGTCGCAATTGCGAGTTATAAAGTCACAATTCTGAGATATAAAGTCACAATTGCGAGTTATAAAGCCACAATTGCGAGTTATAAAGTCACAATTCTGAGATATAAAGTCGCAATTGCGAGTTATAAAGTCACAATTACGAGTTATAAAGTCACAATTCTGAGATATAAAGTCGCAATTGCGAGTTATAAAGTCACAATTGAGTTATAAAGTCACAATTCTGAGATATAAAGTCGCAATTGAAGTTATAAAGTCACAATTATGAGTTATAAAGTCACAATTCTGAGATATAAAGTCGCAATTGCGAGTTATAAAGTCACAATTATGAGTTATAAAGTCACAATTCTGAGATATAAAGTTGCAATTACGAGTTATAAAGTCACAATTGCGAGTTATAAAGTCACAATTCTGAGATATAAAGTTGCAATTGCGAGTTATAAAGTCACAATTGCGAGTTATAAAGTCACAATTCTGAGATATAAAGTCACAATTACGAGTTATAAAGTCACAATTCTGAGATATAAAGTTGCAATTGCAGTTATAAAGTCACAATTCTGAGATATAAAGTCACAATTGCGAGTTATAAAGTCACAATTCTGAGATATAAAGTCACAATTGCGAGTTATAAAGTCACAATTGCGAGTTATAAAGTCACAATTCTGAGATATAAAGTCGCAATTGCGAGTTATAAAGTCACAATTGCGAGTTATAAAGTCACAATTCTGAGATATAAAGTCGCAATTGCGTGATATAAAGTCACAATTCTGAGATATAAAGTCGCAATTTGATATAAAGTCACAATTCTGAAATATAAAGTCGCAATTATGAGTTATAAAGTCACAATTGCGAGTTATAAAGTCACAATTCTGAGATATAAAGTCACAATTGCGAGTTATAAAGTCACAATTGCGAGTTATAAAGTCACAATTCTGAGATATAAAGTCGCAATTGCGTGATATAAAGTCACAATTCTGAGATATAAAGTCACAATTGCGAGTTATAAAGTCACAATTGCGAGTTATAAAGTCACAATTCTGAGATATAAAGTCGCAATTGCGTGATATAGTCACAATTCTGAGATATAAAGTCGCAATTGCGTGATATAAAGTCACAATTCTGAAATATAAAGTCGCAATTGCGAGTTATAAAGTCACAATTCTGAGATATAAAGTCGCAATTGCGTGATATAAAGTCACAATTCTGAAATATAAAGTCGCAATTGCGAGTTATAAAGTCAGAATTCTGAAATATAAAGTCACAATTGCGTGATATAAAGTCACAATTCTGAGATATAAAGTCACAATTGCGAGTTATAAAGTCACAATTCTGAGATATAAAGTCGCAATTGCGTGATATAAAGTCACAATTCTGAGATATAAAGTCGCAATTGCGTGATATAAAGTCACAATCACAATTCTGAAATATAAAGTCGCAATTGCGAGTTATAAAGTCACAATTCTGAGATATAAAGTCGCAATTGCGTGATATAAAGTCACAATTCTGAGATATAAAGTCGCAATTGCGTGATATAAAGTCACAATTCTGAAATATAAAGTCGCAATTGCGAGTTATAAAGTCAGAATTCTGAAATATAAAGTCACAATTGCGTGATATAAAGTCAGAATTCTGAAATATAAAGTCACAATTGCGAGTTATAAAGTCATTGATCTGCTGCGACCTGACACATGATGAGTTGTGAACACATTAATGAGAAGGGTATTTTAGTTGTAGTTTTAGCTGCTAATGATGGACTGATTGTCTTATTATCTGAGGGCATTAATACCTCTGAGTAAATGCGCTCTTGAGGGGATTTTAAGCGCAAGCTTTTGCCGCAGAAACAACAGAACAAATGTGAGGTGGCAACGTGCATTGAACATTATTCTCATGTGTTATTATGGAAATATGATCCCCAGAACACCACCAATCTCAGAATGTGCTGTAATTCATGATTTCCTTAGAGAACAAGTATGTTCAGTAATGACACGGCCAGTATGAACTGTCACTACATACAGTCAACTGATCGTGGCGCTGTTCTGGGATCATATTTCATACGTATCAGTAATAACATATTTCATTAATATCGCATCAGAATGTACTGTAAATCAAGATTTCGTTTGAGAATTAATTTGATTGAAATATGTTACATTTGTCTTCATTGTCACTTTTGGAAATTGAATGCATCTTTTCTGAATGCAGGATTCATTTCTTTAAAAGCAAAAAAACTCACTTTTGAAAGGTAGTGTATAAGGGATATGCAGATTTTCTTTACATTTGATGCAGAATTCTTCAGGGTACATGTTTAATTCATCCCTGTACTGTACTTTACTGTTATTGCTAGTTGAGAGCTTAAATTAACAAAAATCTTTAATAGAGGTGTGGACCAGAGGTACAAATTTGTAGCATTAAAGTTCGCCAAAAATGAGGAGATTCAACTTATGTGGAAAATCGGCAGAGCTTTTTGTGGTAAACAGCAGATTTATAGACTTATATTTTCTTTACTAATTTTATGGGATATAATATTTATTATATAAACATGCAAGGGGTTCAAAATGTGTAGAGTGTTCTGTTCCAATTCTGCAGAAATTGCCCCTCAGTAATCATTTGAATTATCATGTTTGGAAAGCTGCTCAGAGTTATTATTTCCATCTCCTTTCAGCTCGGGGTTTCCTCTCATGAAAGTGCCACACCAGTCAAGCTCGTCCATAATGCAGTGGGCCATCTCAACGGACCGGCCAGGACCATTGGATCTGCGGTCATTGGTTACCTGGGTGAGTGTGTGTGTGTGTGTGTGTGCTGTTTTCATTAGGGCAGTAGAGATCTGTGAGGATTTTTGCAGAATAAAACATTTGAAAAGTTCATAAATGGAAAATGGAGAGGCACAGCACAGCTTCTCCAATAAACAGTGTTTCTCAGTGTTCATGTATTTATAGCTGCAATCTTGTTCCATGTAGGTGTGCGCGCCTTCGTAACCAAACCAGTGGCCACCAACCTCCAGTACATCGGAGGAGCAGCTGCCATTCTGGGCCTGGTTGCCATGGCATCAGACGTAGAGGGTCTCTATGCTGCAGTAAAAGCGTTAGTTTGTGTTGTCAAGAGCAACCCGCTAGCTAGCAAGGAGATGGAGCGTATTAAAGGCTACCAGGTGGGCTGCAATAACAATTACTCATTGAACTTTGAACTGAGAATGTCCTCTGTTCTCTGCAGCTGTAGGATGTTATGAGCCAATGAGGTGGCAAATTAAATGCTAACAGTGAGCCTGGGCTGTTGTGACCGCTGACAGCCAACTGATGTGATAAGTGGGGGTTCGTAAGGGTGGGGCATGCTGGGATGTGCTGGTTTAAGCATAACAGATGGTGCATTGTTTTATTTCTCTGCTGTTTTAATGGGGTCTGTATAGAGAATGCAATGTTTCATAGAGCTAATGTTGATTGTGGTGTCACTATGTAAGGTTTAAACTGTTCGGTTCACTGAATCCTGAAATGACTAGACTAAACGGAAAATATAGCAGATCAATCTTTTGCATAGACCTTTCTTTGTTTGTTTGTTTTTCCTGTCAGCTTTAGATCATTGCCTGAAAGATCTTCTTTAACTGAGTGTCATCTGTTATGTTATAGCTGTTGGCCATGTTGCTGAAGAAGAAACGGCCTCTTTTGAACAGCCATATCCTGCATTTGACCTTCTCCCTTGTTGGAACTGTCGATAGTGGCCACGAGACCTCTATCATCCCGAACTCCACAGCCTTCCAGGACCTGCTGTGTGATTTTGAGGTACAAAGCATGAGGACAATATATTTGTGGCAATAGCCAACAATATATTGTATGGGTCAAAATGAGAGATTTTTCTTTTATGCCAAAAATCATTCGGATATTAAGTAAAGATCATGTTCCATGAAGATGTTTTGTAAATTCCCTACCGTAAATATGTCAAAAATGTATTATTAGTAGTAATATGCATTGCTAAGGACTTCATTTGGACAACTTTAAAGATGATTTTCTCAATATTTAGATTTTTTTGCACCATCAGATTTCAGATTTTCAAATAGTTGTATCACGGCCAAATGTCCTATCCTAACAAACCATACACCAATGGAAAGCTTATTTAGTCAGCTTTCAGATGATCCATTTAAAAAATTTACCCTTTTGACTGGTTTTGTGGTCCAGGGTCACATTTATTTGTTAAAGCCACTGTAAATTATATTCCTCCCAAAATGGTTAAAAAATTTAAAATAAAAAAAGAGCATTATACTGGCTTCCGGTATGCCAGATATGACATCGCTACTGCAACACGCATTACCGTAGATATGGCCCACTACAAATGAGTAGCCTATCTTCTCAGCAAGCCAATGCACAAACTGCCACAAATAAACTGAAAGTTTGGCATTGCATCCTGAAGCTCAAAACACAATCGTTTTCATTAAAAGGGGTGTTAATAAACTTACCAGTGCTGATGCTGCTTTCTCTCCTTTCTCTTTCAGTCTTTGATCTTGAATTTAGCTGATGATAAATAAAATGCAGCTCATATCTGTTGCGTTCGTTTACGTGAACTCTGTTAAATGCGCAATATAGCATGGGAATTGATGATCACATTTATATTGTTTTGCGGAGACACATTTTTGTTGACAAGTGTTTAAACGAAACTGTTTTAACAAATCAGATTAGCTATGTGATCAGTAAAGACGCATGAAGTGACCAGATCAAGAAATTTGTTTGTTTTTTACGATATACCCATTTTTACATAATAATTTTGTGTTCTTTTAGGTTTGGCTTCATGCTCCCTATGAACTGCACCTCTCTCTCTTCGAGCACTTCATTGAACTTCTGACTGAATCCAGGTAATCCATCTGTACTTTACCATTCCTTACTGAATCCTTGATTCAGGGAAATTGATTAAAACCTTTTTGCAAAGTAATGGTATTTCTTTTAGCTCTCTTTACTTTTAAGCCCTATTGAAGGTTAATAGTGCACATTAAGCATTAGCATTATGATTGAGACCCAGAAGCAGTTATAAAAATGCATGTGCTCTTAAGCTCACCAAGGCTGCAATTATTTGATCAAAATAAATAATTTAAAAGTCTAAATTCATAGAAATTAATTATACTATTATCAATAACACAGTGTTTAATTGTTTCTGTTCTCAGTGAAGCTGCTAAGAATGGCAAACTATTGCGGGAGTTCCAACTGATCCCCAAACTGCTGCTGACTCTGAGGGATCAGTCTCTCTCTCAGCCCACCATCGCTGCCATCGGCAATGTCCTCAGTCTCCTGCTGCAGGGCTTCCCCAACTCATATGACCTGCTCAGGTAAACAAAGATGCAGGCAGTTTTAAACGTATGCTGTCTAAACCACAGAAGTGAGAAGACTAAATCTGAATCAGAGTTGACACTATCAGATCCATTTGATTTTGGACTGTTTCCACAGAATATACTGTGTTTAGAAGCAGAGGTGATTTGAGGAATCATTTCTGTTGTCTAAGAATTACATGTGTGTGTGTGTGTATACTTTATAACAATAATAAATAAATGAAAATCTAAACTATTTGTTCAATTGTTTATGGCTAAGGTTTGGGCAGTTCATCTCTTCAACATTACCAACATTTGCAGTCTGTGAGAAGTTTGTCATTATGGAGAACACCAACGAGGAGAAGATCGATAGAGGTTGGTCATCTTTTTTTGTGAGTAAAGCTTAGTATCAAAAGAGGCATTTTACCTTAACATCTCAGACCTTTTCAAAACCAGAGGCATTATTTTGGTCAACATCAATTTTGTGTGAAAAAAATCTTGAATGGAAAATGGAAAATCTGCAAGGGGATATTTCACAAAATTCCCAATCACGCAGATACCAACTGAAATGACTGGAATTCAGCCGAAGATTTTCTGAAAGCGACATTAAATTTGACCTCATCTTTTCTTCCTGGGTGTTTGTCTAGGGGCTGATGATGAGTTTGGAGGCCTCCTGTCATCCAACTTGATTCTTCTGCGGAACAGACTGCTGGATATCCTGCTCAAACAGCTCTTCAGCTGCAAAGAGAAGAGCACTGTTAATGCACAGTGAGTGATCTTGCTTATTAAATCATGGGTGGATTATTAGACTTCAGAGAACTGCACTGCATTTTACAGCTTCTGTAACATTGTTACCTGAGTCTGCTGGTTTAGGGATGATATCTGGGATTGGATACAGATGGAACCGGACACTTCGGATATGTGTCCAAAATGATTTAGTTTGACCCAAGTGCTTCTATTGCTTAACAGTGCACTTAGTGTATGTTCTTTGTGTATGAAAAAATTGCAGAACACAATTTAATTGTTAAATTACACCTTTTGACTTAAAACATTATACCATATAATTGCAAGTTTCGCCTTCATATTGATCACCCTAAATTTTCCTTTCTGCTACCTCACACAGGGCATGTGATGAGCTTGTGCGCACTTTGGGTTTTGATTGGTTGCTGATGTTTATGGAAGAACACATTCACTCCAGCACAGTGACGGCAGCTCTCTTGATCTTGGTGGTGTTGCTGAGTAACCAATCCATCCTGAGCCGGTTTAAAGAGGGCCTTAGTGGAGGAGGGTGGCTGGACCACACAGATTCTGTGCTCACTAATAAGATCGGCACTGTTCTGGGTGAGCAGGAGACCTATTTAATCATATTTGATGATTATATAGATAGTACAAAACAACAATCATTATACAGTAATGTTATTTGATAACAATAATAATAACAATGACTAAATATATGGTATTATAACAGCATAACATTTCTTTTGCACGTATCTTCTTTTAGGTTTTAATGTGGGCCGCAGTGCAGGGGGCAGGTCGACGGTTCGTGAAATCAACCGAGATGCCTGCCATTTCCCAGGATTCCCTGTGTTGCAAACTCTACTGCCCAAACACACCAACGTTCCAGAGATCTACTTCATGCTCATGGCCCTCTTCCTCCAGCAGCCAATCACAGAGCTGCCTGACAGCCTACAGGTACATGTCAGTATGCAAACCTTTTTTTCCTTACTAATCAAATTTAATGTCTCTCTGTGTGTGTGTGCGCGTGCCCTTGTTTATATTACATTGTGGGGTACAAATATATCCCGAGCGGTCCCCACTTTTCAAAAGGCTTATAAATCACACAGGATGAGTTTTTTTGAGAAAGTAAAAATGCAGAATGTTTCCTGTGATGGGTAGGTTTAGGGGCAGGGGCAGTGTAGGGGGATAGAATGTACAGTTTGTACGGTATAAAAACCATTAAGTCTATGGAGAGTCCCCACAAAGATAGTGAACCAGACGTGTGTGTGCGCGTGCGTGTGCGTGTGTGTCGCAATCCATATTTACTAAAATGCTTCTACTTTTCCAATGTATAACTTTACATAATACATTTTCTTTGATCATTAATGACCTACAAATATCGCAGAATCTGTATTTTAAGGTGACTTGCTTAATATAAACTGTACTAGTGTTCAAAATTCAAATGTATCATCCATTTAATCATGCATGCTTTATATAAATGTTAACCATCTGCACTTGTTTCCTCTGTGTTAGAGCGTTGTAGTGTCACCACTGTACATTCTTTTACTTTTTCAAATCAATTTTTGTATTATTATTCTTTAAATAATGAACTATGAATTAATTATATTTAATAATAATATTATTTTTTATAATGTGTGTATATATACTGAACAATAATGATTGAGGTGTACCTATCTTCTCACACAGTTTGACCTTGACTCTATCTGGGCGTTTATATTTGGCGTCCCAGCCTCCAGCGCTACAGTGGTGGGCTCAATACACAACATGTGCACTGAAACAGCGTTCCTGCTCCTGGCCATGCTGCGCAGCATGCTCAACCTGGTGAGTCTCCAAACAGTGCTGGGTGTAACTAGTTACTAAGTAATTAGTTACTGTAATTTGTAACTTTTGATGTAATTGAACTAAATATTGTGTATAGACAATTATATATCATACAATAGTGGAATTAACATCAGCATTTAAAAGTCTAACTTTAAAATGCACATTTGTAACTTCTCACATTTGTAATACTTTGGTCAGTTTTATATTATTTATTTGAATGAACTAAGAGCCGTTTCATGTCTATCCTTGAATCGCTTAACTTGTCAAGGTTGATATAGGATTTAGAAAGTAATTAGTAATAAGTAATTGAATACTTTTTGATGAGAGTAATTTGTACAGTAATCTAATTGCACTATTAAAGATATAACTAGTAACTAGTAATAAATTACTTTTTTAGAGTTACTTACCCAACTTACTTGTTGCGGTTTTCATTTGGTAGTTTATCAAAGGTTTTATGCTACAACTGATTAAAAATTCTGGATGAATTGGGAAATGAATGACAAACTGATGCTCAAAGTGATTTTTTTTTTTTACATGGTTTTTGATATTTCTCTTTATTTAACCTGCAGCCTTGGCAGTCAGAGGAGGAGGGTTCCTGGCTGAGAGAATATCCCATCACTCTCATGCAGTTTTTCCGTTACCTCTATCACAACATCCCAGATCTGGCACCCATGTGGCACAGCCCGGACTTCCTGTGTACACTTGCTGCTTCAGTTTTCCCCTTCAATATACGGCCCTACTCTGAAATGGTACGCTATTGTTTTTTGTCATTGTAACTGGATTTTGGGAGCTCAGGGCTTTTGAGAATTTCTCCTTTTGATGTACATTTGAAGTTTATTGTGTAGCTTGTTTTCCCTCAGGTGAGTGATTTAGATGATGAAGCCAGCTCACCAACAGAAGAGTTCAAAGCCTTTGTGACAGATACAGGCATGAACCGCAGCCAGTCGGAATACTGTAATGTAGGCAATAAAACCTACCTGACCAACCACCCAGCCAAGAAGTACGTCTTTGACTTCATGAGGGTCCTCATCATGGACAACCTGTGCATGACACCTGCCAGCAAACAAACCCCCATCATTGATCTTCTACTAGAGGTAAAATCATCTCGGATATCTACTCAATCACAAGTGAACATTTTATTTTTTGCCAGTGAAGCTACATAATTTCAGTGCATGTCATTGTGGCTTTATTTTGTATCGTCTTGTGGCACATAAGCATGCTGCTTATTAGAAGCTAATATAGCAGTGTCCATCTGTTGGGCAGAAACACTAACTTTGCTCTCTGTCCTCAGGCCTCGCCAGAGCGCTCCACCAGAACCCAGCAGAAGGAGTTTCAGTCCTATATCCTGGACAGTGTGATGGAGCAGCTTCTTGCAGCAGATGTTCTGTTGGGTTAGTTGCATCCCAATCATCAGGTTTCAGCTCAGGGAAATGCTCTGATACAATGCGTCAGGCAAAAATTAAAGTACTGTCATTTACTCACCCTCATTTGGTTCCAACCTGTATGATTTGGTGTCAGTGAAGATTAGTCATCAGCATATGCAAAAAATAAATAAAAAATAAATAAAAATCACCACTGTTGTCCAACCCAATATACAAAACTCCTCCATGTAGGCTAATATATTTCTGCTGTAATAAAGCTTGTTTTCAATTTTTTTTTAAATATTAAAATAATTACCTATAATTCATCTTGTTAATTTATTTTTCAAGTTTCAAGAACTGTATATAATTCAATAACAACAGTTATTAAGGGCTAAAGTATGATTTACAAATTTACATCTTAACTTTTTTTGACTTCAGCATTTCAGTTTATTTAGATTATTTAGTAAATTAACAATGATTTATTAATTTAAATATTTAAGTCATCTTGTGTGTGTTGGTTAAGAATCACTGCCATATTTGAATGTACCTAGCAAAAATTATATTTTTAATAGCCAGATGCTATGATATTCAGAGAATGATGATCTAAATTTTGTGTATGTTTCTCACATTTCATATATAGCTGCAGAAAGATTGTAATATAGCTCATAGGTCATAACTACATTCATGGTACTTTTTTCATTCTTTGTCATCTTTGGTCGGCGTCAGACACCAAAAAAGAAAAAAAGTCTAGTTTGTTTAGTGAGTTTAAGTGAAAATAGATATTTCATTTTTAAATATATTATCCATTTAGCTGCCAGTGTACCCCTGAAGCTGATGGTGACTTCTGTAACCCCTGACCCCCAACACATTTCCCCTTTGTTCTAATGTTCCCCAAGTAAAAAAAAAATAGTATTAACCATTTCTTCATTGCAAATTGTTCATGTGTGTGTGCAATCTTTCATGTTTCATTGCAAATCTCCAACAGGTGAGGAGGCATCATTGCCCATAACGACAGGAGGAAGTTACCAAGTTCTGGTCAACAACGTCTTCTACTTCACCCAGCGTGTGGTGGATAAGCTGTGGCAAGGCATGTTCAATAAAGAGTCCAAGCTAGTGGTGGAATTCATAGTTCAGCTTATCACCCAGGTGAGCGCAGTCCTGTGACCTAATACTAGGGCGTAACTTTCATTTATGCTTTTACACCGACTACATCAAAATAAGCACACTTGTTCCCATTGTCAAAATTTCTCCAAGGAATTACTAAAGGAAAATCTAAATTAGGTGATACAAAGGCAAGATCTTGCTGTAACAATTTGGACCCATTTTGCCTTTAGAACTGCCTTAAAGGGTTAGTTCACCCAAAAATGTTAATTCTGTTGTCATTTACTCGTACCCCGTAAGACTTTCATTCATCTTTGGATTGCAAATGAAGTAGCCTGACGTGGTCATAGTCAATTCTAGTCAGAATATGAGTCTGATACCGCTCCATTGGGCTGTGATTATGGGGCATGTTTCAACCTAACCAGGAAAGACCTACAACCAGTCAGAGTAACGGAGCGACGCGTAACGTTAGTTGTCAAATGTCAACAGAACTCAACTGCACTGTGTTGCCAAGTCCGTGTTTTTCCCGCGGGTTGAAGTCACCCCAATTATGTGATACATAGACCAAGGAATGCAAATTTTAGAAGGCAACCTTACCAAAATAACGTATTTTGCAAACCAAATGCAAAAGCTATTGTTTTGGGCTATAGTTTTGAGTAGCAATTGCGCGACATTGCAAAAAAACATGGCAAACCTGTCTGCACGCGCACTGGATTAAGTAAGGTTAGTACAGATGAGTGTAAAGGATCTTTGCCAGTGTTGTAAAAAAAGAATTTAAGGATACACAGAGTACTTACCAACACGATCATCGTTTCTGAGAGAAATAGTGAAATGAATGCATATACGAACAAGTTCTCCGTTTAGGATAAGAGCAAATTCAACCCAAAGCGCCTTTGATGACGTGAATGATTACATTACTGTTGATCATCTGTCCATCATCGGCTAAAGCCCGTCCTGACAATTTCATTGGTCGTACAGTTTCTGTTTGGGCATAATAACTCCTCTATGGATTGAGGCCAGACCGAATTGCCCGAGCAAAACATTTTGTGGGCGGGGCTAAATTCGGCTGGCATCCAGGCTACAAATGAAGATCATTTGTAATCAAATCTGAGCCAGTTCTGTACTCTCCATTGACAGCTACGCAACTACCACTTTGACACTTCAAAAAGTTCATAAAGAGATTGTAAAACGAATTCATGTGAATTGAAAGGTTTAGTCCACATTTTCTGAAGAGACATGGTCGCTTTATATGATGAACAGATTGAATTTAGGTTGGTAGGTAATACATTTTTTGAGTCTCTCATGCTCACCAAGGCTATATTTGTATCAAAAATACAGTAAAAACTAGTCTTGTGAAATAAAATAACAGATTTCTATTTTAACATATTTGAAAATGTAATTTATTCCAGTGATGGCAAAACAACTGTATTTTCAGGAGCCATTACTCCAGTTTTCAGTGTCACATGATCCTTCCAAAATCAGTCTAATATGCTGATCCTATTATTATATTAGAACTTTCTGTTAGTTTTACAATGCTTGTTCTCTCTCTCTCTCTCTCTCTCTCTCTCTCTCTCTCTCTCTCTCTCTCTCTCTCTCTCTCTCTCATGTTGCATTCCTATGTGATTTACATGAGTGATGGTTTTTCAACAAATCTCCTTTTCTCCTTTCTTCTGTTTTTTGTTGTTGTCCCTCAACAGTCTAAACGCAGATCACAGGGTTTGTCTCTGGACTCAATCTACCATTGTCTGAACCGAACAATACTTTACCAGCTCTCACGACCGCACAAGACCGTCCCGCAACAGGTCACCCTGCTGGATTCACTGCGTGTGCTGACAGTAAACCGGAACCTTGTGCTGGGACCCGGCAACCATGACCAGGAGTTTGTGGCCTGTCTGGCCCACTGCTTGATCAACCTGCACACAGGGAGGTGAGAGAGAGACATAGAGGTGGTATGATGTTTTCAGGCACTTAACGTGAAATCAAGGGTTTATGAATTTAGAGCCTATGGATGGACATGTTAGTCTCTCATGCTATGGTTTCAGTTTGACATGCAAGGAGTCTCTGGTTCAAATCCAGACCATATACACACACTATAGTTTATTGTTAAATTGTATTTTTTGTTCAAATAATTGCATTATTATTATTAGTCAATTTTTCTTCTACTTGGTGTCAGAATTGTTTGTGATTGTGCAGCTCTCTGCTTTGCTGTTTGCTGTTTTTACTGTGAGTCACTGTGGGAGATTTGAGGGGGAGGTTTACGTTGTCATGGCTCTGCATCTAGACTGACTCAGAAGTTTGGCTTCAGAGAGACTGAGAAATGAGAGCAGCTCAGAGACAGAGCAGAATTACATTAGTGTGCAGTGCTGATACTCTGAGCCTCTGTGCTCTGCTGACGCAGGAAGATCAATAACTTCAACTGATTTGATTTCGAGTGTCTGATGTGCTGAAATGATAGTTCATTATTCTTACTGTTTGGGATCTGGCATTCAAACTCATATTGACTGACAGGATGAATGTTTACATGATGTAGCAGTGATAAAGCACTGGCCAAAAGACCTTGGTGTCTTCAAACGTATGAGAATCGTGTGCTGTATCGCCGAGCCACAGGTCACTTCTCTTTCATGTTCTCTTACAGTAGTGTGGAGGGCTTTGGTCTGGAGGCGGAGGCCAGAATGACCACCTGGCATGTTGCAGTTCCTTCTGAGAATGAGTCGGACAGCGTCCAGAGCCAGGATGTTAGCGAAGGTTGTTCTTTTTTCTCTTTTTCTGACATTTCTGCAAACAAAAATCATTTTGATTTTAGAGTTTAATACCTTCAACTAGGGATGTCAAATTCCACAAATTCCCATTTAAATGAACAATCGATTAATCATAAGTCTTAATACTGCAACTTATAACGGCATGTTCTGCACAAAATGAATGAGAAGTGTTTTTAGTCTAAATAAAGAGCTAGTAGGATTTCAAAAAAATTAGTTGATGACATTGATCATTTAATTAATTGCCTTATTTAATAATCAAATAAGGCTATAATGACTAATACAAGGCGTCACCAATGCCGCCTCTGTTCTGTTATTCAGAATGTGTGGAATGCGTGCTCTTCCTGGAACGCACTGAAAACGCCAACTAGACCCAATGAATTCACAACGATTTATTAAAATAGTGTCTCAATAATGTTATGTAATACAGTCCCAATCATAGTTATTATTAGCCATATATTGCTGTTTTAGCACGAGCTGAATGAACACCAGTGAACTTGAACTGAGTTAATTGCTATTTAGAATGTGTTTTTCATTCATGTTGTGGAGACACTCTACAGGTGATGATACACAGGGCAGTTTTTTTAGCAATGTTGCTGGGCAGTATTGCCAAATGATGTTTCTTGAGCAATTTCCCCATTGGGTACTTTTCCCCAACACATTTCTGTCTGGGTACTTTAGATCAGTCACATTCCCTGTGTCTCACCTGGTTGTCCAATGCCCCTCAGCATTGCTCAAAAAGTTTCCCCGTGTATCATCACCTTTCCTGGAGCGAGACACTGAAACATGGCATCTAAACCCAAATAATTCATAATATTTTATGACAATATTGTTCTCTTTATAATGTTTTGTAATATGACAGTCCCAATCATAGTAATTATTAATTGAGCATTGCTGTGTGAGCTGCATGCGGTGAAGCTGAAGATGATCACGGCATGCTTTACTACCGTGTTAATTCTTAACCAAATGCATCCTATGTGAGATAAATCATATATATATATTGGCCTACACAAAATAAACACAATAGTACAACTTACATTTGAACAAAACAAAAGGCTGCAAAATACGCAAAGTGTCATTGTGAAGGTGTAACTCTAGTTGTAAAATGGTCCCAAACATAACTCTGGTGCTCTCGCTTAATTTTTCCTTGTGTCTGATCATCGATTAAGTGTATTATCGACGATTAATCGATCAACGATTAATCGTTAACATCCCTACCTTCATTATCTATTATTAATATCTAACTTAATCAGTCCTTCTTTGGTGTGTGTGTCAGGTCGTCAGTTGCTGCTCAAGGCAGTGAATCGTGTGTGGACAGAGCTCATGCACAGTAAGCGGCAAATGCTTGAGGACATTTTTAAAGTGTCTCTACCTGTCAATGACAGAGGACATGTGGACATCGCCACCGCCCGACCTGCTCTAGAGGAACCTGCTGCTAAAAGCTGGCAGAACCATCTGGGTGAGGAAAATGTCCAGTCAAACACACTTAAATGTTCACTTTATAATTCCATCTCATGTGCAGATTCTCCCACATGGTTCAGTTTTAGCAGCTTGTTGCTTTCACACTTTTCCCTGTATCTATCTTTGTCACTGCTTTTTTTTTTTCTCTCTCGATCTGTTGTGTGTTTCTCTTACTGTGTTGAACAACTTTTGTTTTCCTTCTAGTGCATGAGAAGAAATGCATCAGCAGGGGCGAGACTGTTGCCCCAGCGAATCAGTCCAAACTGTCTCGAGTCAGCAGTGGCTTTGGTTTGTCCAAACTGACCGGCTCCCGTCGCAGCAAGAAGGAAAGTGGAATGAACAAGAACAATCTTTCTGCACAGGTAACTGACAACTGTCACAAATGTGGAAATGATTTCACAGTTGATCTTTTGGACTTGCACAGGCAGTTTGTACTCGCATAATTTTTGGCTGTCCACAGGAAACCTTCCAGTGGATGTTCACGCACATTGCTGTGGTTCGGGACTTGGTAGCAATGCAGTACAAGGAGCATCAAGAGGTAACCTGCACAATTTCAAACATATATAGAAAGATGAAATAGATTTTATTTTTAAGAAAAATAGTAATTGGTTAAATATTTTACTTGGAGTTGTCACCAAATAAATGTTTTATATCATTTAAATCAAATAAATCGTAATTGTAGAGGAATGACTAATACAAAAAAATAGATTTTCATTCCAATATATGCATTTGCTTTTTTCACAGAGGCAGCAAAATGCACTGAAGTATGTGATGGATGAGTGGGCAGGAATTGAATATGAGCTGCTTCGGGAAAGGGGTCTCTGGGGGCCTCCTATTGGCTCCCATCTGGACAAGTTTCAGTTGGACATGACCGAGGGACCCTGTAGAATGAGGAAGAAAATGGTTCGGAATGACATGTTTTACATTCATTATCCCTACGTGCCTGATCCTGAGCCCAACGCAAGCTCTCAGGTTAGTGTTTGCCATTCTTCCCTTTCTTTTTTGTTGTAATTTAGAATTTTGATGAGGTACCTGTAGTGTATTTTTATCACAGATTAGTTTGGGACAATACTATATTATGTGGAAACTTTGTATCTCCTTTTTTTTTTTTTTTCAAAACCAAGCTCAAATGGAGTTATGAGGTTTTTGACAATGGTATTTCAAGAATAATTTGGACATGCGTATTTTGTCCATCATTAGAATGGCCGCATCTGAGGTAGTGAGTGCATTGCGTTTTGTTTTCATCAACTCATGGGTTATAAAGTTTGATGTAGCTACAGTCAAACAAAAAGTTCTTCAGACACCAGAGATCATGTTTTACAAGTGGGTACAGGACACTATAGTTCATTTATGTAAGTGAGGATAGCAAATTAAAGACAAAATAAACACATTATACCCAAAAATTCTTCATACATTCTTCAAAAATTAGACTACCAGTAAAATGTATCAAAATTTGGGACCAAAACTACACACAGGCTATTTAATGCAGTTTTGGCAATGACTCAGATAAATGCTAGACACTCTTCTCCACTCCTCAAATACATTAGCCTTTGTGTTTCTTGAGCAAAAAAAGCTTTTTACTTATTCAAAGAACATATTCTTTATTTACCCTTGCACTGCAAACAAGATGGTCCAAACTGCGTGCAGCACTTCATTGATGTTTGAGGTGGGGTGGAGTTATGAGGTTTGACTGACAGTTCAAGGATCCAATGGGGTTACAAGGTTTTGTCACAAGCTCTATTTAAAACGTTTTATTGGTTAAATATTTGCAAAACCCACAAACAGATGTAAAGGGTAACCAATATTAATGATTTATGAAACAAGACGGAATATGGAGATACAAGGTTTCCGCCCGACAGTGACAATATACTACATGTATTATTGAACTTTAGATAAAATGCAGGTTGTAAATTAAATCCATTAGTTATCTATAAATGAATGTATCATAATTCATAATAATAATAATTATAATATTAGTTTATTATAATAAAATCTTATTTATATATTTTTAACCAGATTTGTGCTGAATATAAGTAAATATAATATAATTAAAGATGGTCATTACACAGATTTCAAGATTTGCTTAAAAAGAAGGTAATTCTGACTGCCCAAAATAGAAAAAAATTAACTTATGTAACTAGGTTTAACCTTATTTTACCACATTAACTGAAACAAGTCTGTTGAATGTGCCTATAGTTCTACTGAGAGTCAGCGTGTGTATAGCACTAATGGTTAATAATCTGCTCTGAATGGATTATTTGTGAGCTCTCAAACATGAATTAGCAGCATTAGCCATATGATGGCAATAAATGCACATAAGAACCCTTAAAGGCTTTCATATGCTCCCCTTGCCTTATCACCAATTTTTTCCTTTTTAGAATCAGGTGCCATTACTGGGCGCTGTGGTTAACATACCAGTCCAGGTAGACACTGAAGTGTGCCTAAACTAGTCTTGCTGTAAGCTATCAAACAACTGCATTGAGCTGAATGCTTAACTGTAAAATAAAATGTCCCCAGACCTTCTACATGTGCCTGGCTCATGACGGGGCGTATCTGGATTCACGCCTCTGCAGAGCTTTTAAAATGCTTGTTGGAGATGTTTTCTCTGCTTTCATACCTGTTGAATATATTTAATACACAAAGATTCTTCCCTCCCATGTTTGCTAATCCCTTTTAATCCATATTATAGTATGTGTCATGAAGTTGAACAATGTTTCGTTGCATATTGCTGTTACAGCTTACTAATAATTGGTATTCATGTTGAATTATGTAATTGCCGGCACCAAACAGAACTGCAGAAATAAAGACCATTGTTCATTGTTCCATTGTTCAGCAAACAGATACTGTAGCGCCACCTTAAACTCTCTCCATTGGTTTAGCCAGGGTTGTTACGTGTGGCCCATTTGGCCCCTCAAACTAAAAAATAGCAGTTTTGTTTGGTGTTTCTAGTTGTGCAGAAATCACACACTTCACCTTTAATTACAGTTTCCTTGACTTGTATTTAGATGCTTTAATAGAAAGTTGATAAACAGCATGTCCATGCAGATTGTGTTTTTCTCCCCAAAATCTTTTTTTTTTTTGCATACAGACACCTGCTGATCTAAAGATGTTTAAATGCTTGAACATCCTTTGTGGGTTAATATAAATGGTGTCTAAAATATGAATTACGCAATAAATATATGAATTGTCAGTGTGGGATTTTTTTTACGAAGTGATGCACGTGTCTGTTTCGAGCCCAAAGTGTATGCCTCTGACTGGATTGACAGGCTGTCACTGACGTGCGAGATCGTATTTTTCATTTTATAAAGGTTTTCCATCATGGTTGACATAAGAAGTGAATTAATCATATTAAACAATTCTTGTTCAATTTCAATCCTTCCAGAAACCAGTGCGCTACCGCCGAGCGATCAGCTATGACAGTAAGGAGTATTACATGCGGCTGCTGTCAGGGAACCCCGGGATGTACCAGCACTCCATAGAGCAGAACACAGAGGGAGAGACCACACAGCAGGAGCCTGAACATGGAGAGGACACCATCGCAAGGGTCAAAGGTCATTATTATACGTTACAGTGAAACTACTGATATACCAAGCGCTCACTGGTGTACATTATACATTGAGTTTTACAGCTATTGGTTATACATTTGGATTGTCGATGAATAAAGCATATAGAAAAGACGTATTGTTTTCAATACAGTGAATTCTTCTCCTTTTTCAAAAGACTTGACATACTATACAACTACTACTAACTTGTTAGTAAAAGGTAATTCTACCGACTCTTTAAATTGAATGAGAGAAGATGATATGATGGTCTATCTATTAAAACTGTGAGTGTGTTGTATGGATTGACTCTGTGTGCTGTGTTATGTTTCAGGTCTGGTGAAGGCCCCTTTGAAACGGTCCCGCTCCACAGCAGATGGGGCTGATGAGGACAGTCAAGACCAGCTGCAGGAGTTGCTGGAGTCAGGAGCAATGGACGAGGAACAGAAAACCGACAACACCACGCTGCTCCGTCTGCTGGAGGAGGGAGAGAAGGTCTGCAGCACTACACGGCTCCACCTCTTCCTTCACAACATCCTACTCACACTGCTCAATAACTGCAAATTGTTTTACTGGCAGTCTTTGGATAAAGCTTTACTTTGATCAGTAATAAATTGGCTAGCCTAGCTGTCAGATTATCCCCCATCTGTATAAAAAAAGTAATTGGTAAAATGAGTCAGGTTGGATGATTGTTCATTTTACTTCATGGATAATTTAGTATTGATTGATATGAATGATGTACTGAGAGAATGTGTTTCCCATGTTTGCTCTGATAGATCCAGCACATGTACCGCTGTGCTCGGGTTCAGGGTCTGGACACCAGTGAAGGGCTGCTCTTATTTGGGAAAGAACATTTCTATGTGATCGACGGCTTCACCATGACTGTTACCAGAGAGATTAGAGACATTGAGACCCTTCCTGCAAAGTAAGAGTTTGGTTTTCTGCTCTTAGCTAAGACTCACTTGTAGTAAAAGTAAAAATCAGTATTCTTTCCTACTGGCCCAAAATGCAGATGTTAGTGCAATTTTCTCAACCTTTTTAAATGTTCAACACAATATTCCCATATAGGATAAGATATTCAAGTATTCCTGCTGTGATTATTACACAGCTAGGGCTGGGACGGTATGGATTTATGGCAAGAAATTCCCGCGGTACAGCGGTAAACCGCTTTAAACCCCCAAACAGACCCCATCCATCACGATGGAGAGCCACCATCGTGATGCCACGCCCCCTGTTGCGAGTCTTGTTGTGAGTGCGACACACACTAATCCTCTTCTATAGTTAAACTAAAAACTTGGCTCAGTAGATTCAATTAAGAGTATAACTATGCATATATGCTATTTTAAATACTGTAGTCTAGCCTACAATTTGAAATAATAAACGCTCAAACATCCATTTCATAAGCATGCATGTTTATTTTCCGTCAGTGAAACAACACACTACAGCCTGTAAAACATTTAAATGATTATAAGTAAATAATGGTAATCTTAAGAATATAAGAACATTTTATATTTGTTTAAAAAAAAATTGTTTCATAGCCTATTTCCCCGCAAAGATGCGTCATATGCCACTCTGCGCTTTGAGATGTTTGTGGGAAACGAGCTGGATAGACACCTTCTTGGAAATGTCTTCATGTTTTCTTCTGATGTTGCAAAGCAACACTTGTTGTAAAACATCTGAAGAGCGAGTTGTATCGTCCACAGGGACAAGACATTTAGGCTACATATGTTTGATTAGGCTATGCACTGCTAGAGAAAACGAAAGCAACATCGCTGGGTGTCAAATAAACTTGACACGCCTCAAGTCTAATAACAATCACAAACTGTGTTTATATAAAATTTCGTCCTACAGTGTTTTTCTACTTTTCCACAGTAAAAGATTTGAACGGGTATAATAGACTAAAGTAAAAAACTTGTATAATTCCCTGCGAAAATGAGTGCGACGCGAGTGAAGATTTGGGAAAAGAAACGAGATGTCCAGTGGGATAAAATGGACTAACGTTAGGCCTATTGTTAAAATTCACGGATATTTGAATATTGGGTGACCAGATCGCAAAACAGAATTAAAAAGCTGGCAAATCTTAAATTGGGCTTAGCCTCCCCCTCTCATTCGGCATGAATCCATAGCCTGTGTTTTCATGGCTGCGATTTAACATCCGCTAATTTATTTCCTGTAATAGAAAAATGTATTTAATCAATAGAAGAAAATATAATCATTTAGGAGAGTGATTTTAACAATATGTATGAATTTGCTTTAACACATATAATCATTCATTTAGTATGCTTAACACATATAATCATTCATTTAGTATGCTTAACATGAAGTTTGTTACATGTCCTTAGAATTGAACTGAGAGGGACAACTGGTCAGTTTAAAAAGAATCGATCTGACCCCTAAGGTCAGTGGCTAAAACTGCATTGATCCTTGACAAAGGGACCATGAAAGTTTATTTCTGTGTGTGTGTGCTGAAGCTTTACCATGTGTGGAAGATTACAGAGCACTTGTCTTTGCTTCTGACCTTGTAAATGGTATAAAAGGGAACCTGATTGTTTAGTCTTTAGGCCGCTCTCATACAGTCATCTGTGGCTGTGCGACAGTGTACTCTTTCCTTGCAAGGAAATAAATCATTCTTTATTATATTTAAAGATTTGTCTCTTGTTCAGTGATTGAGTTGAATTATTGCCACGACATTCCCTTGTAAACAAAGCTTTGTGCTGCACTCGTGGTAATAATCACGTAAAACAGCATTCACATACAAAACACTGGGTCAATAACGAAATTATAGATTTAAGTAGAAAATAGTATTTATGTAAGGAGATATTAAAATAAAAAGAGCGCAACTCCTCTTAAGTGGAAGCAAGCTACTTTTTTCCCCTCACGTGCAACCTATGAGTCCTTATTTGGTTTAGTAAAATAACGAAATTATCGTTTTTAAGTAGAAAATAGTATTTATGTAAAGAGATAAAATACAGAGTATAGTAAATTATATCTTTTTATACAATTAAAAAAACAACGATATCATCGTCCATCCCGATAAAGTGAACATGCTAGTTATTCTAGCAAAATATATGAAGGCTGGAATGTAAACCAAATTTTTATTTTTTTATTTTTTTATTTTTGCGGTGATGGAGGTGACTATCTCAGGCCCACGGTATTGCGGTAATGCGGTAACCGTCCCAGCCCTATACACAGCTGCTGAAATGGGAAGTGTTTTAAATGAACTGCTTTACGATTCACTCTGTCATTTAATTCTGTGATCCTTTGTAGATACATTTTACATAATTATTTAGTAATATAAGTCATTCTGCAGGCGCTTTGGAGCTTTGCTGATGCCACCTGGTTGAGAATCACTGTTTTAGCGGTTGCACTTTGTTTTTGTGACATTTGCAGTTTGCATGAGCCTATCATCCCCCGAGGGGCCCGGCAGAGCAAGAGTCAGCTGAAACGAACCTGCAGCATCTTTGCTTACGAAGACATCAGAGAGGTGCACAAACGTCGCTACCTGCTTCAGGTGTGTAAATGAACTATGTTGCTTAATCCGTTGCTAGAACCCAGATAACCCTGGGTAGCTTTGATGTTAAGACTAATAATGAAGTTACATTATGCTGTCTTCCTCACAGCCCATGGCAGTAGAAGTGTTTTCCGGAGATGGAAGAAACTATTTGTTGGCTTTCCAAAAAGGAGTCCGGAACAAAGTGTATCAGAGGTATTGTAAACACCACTAGCTGACAGCTCTATTTTGGATGTGGATGTCACAGGTTTTGATCATTTTAGATGAATCTCATCCTGTCCTGTCAGATGTTGTCATACTCAGCTATTAAGAATAGAAAGGGGTGTCAAACTAAATTACTTCCTAAGACATTTCTCTCAGGTTCCCAGTCACACATGGCAGCTCCCCATTTTGGCAGCAATTCATTGTGAAGTTTCACTTTATTAGAGCAGGTTTACTGCGCATTCATAAACAACTGCATTAAGATTTTTACCAGTAAATGTGTTTGTCTTTTTGTCCCTTCGAGACTTGATTTAGAAAATAAAAGAAATCCTCAGAAAACTGCTTGGTTGCACTGTCACTACTGATGTCAATCAGCATTTGCGATTTGTGGCTTTGCGTTTTCTGAAGCGTACAACTTAAAATCAGCTAGTGGAACAGGCGAATTAGCATAACATATTTCCAAACGTTCAAAGCGGTTTAAGCCAAATCTTGTTTTCTAGGTTCCTGGCAGTTGTTCCCTCACTAGCCGACAGCTCAGAATCGGTCTCTGGGCAACGTCCCAACACTAGTGTGGAACAGGGGTAAGTTGCCATCATAGTATAAGATTATGAAGTGTATTTAGAGTTTATTTATCAAATAATCATTTATAAGTGTGTTTATTTTTGTTAATAGGTCTGGTCTTCTTAGTACACTGGTCGGAGAGAAGTCAGTGACCCAAAGATGGGAGGTGCTGTATCTTCACATTCAAATGTTTTGTCTGTTTGTTTTTTGTTTTTGTAGTGTTGCTCATGAAAGACTCTTTATTTGCAGAGAGGAGAAATTAGTAATTTCCAATATCTGATGCATCTCAACACATTGGCCGGCAGGTCATACAATGACCTGATGCAGTATCCAGTCTTTCCATGGATCTTGGCAGATTTTGATTCTGAGGTACAAACATGTTCTTGATTAGCCTGACGTGGTCATAGTCAATTCTAGTCAGAATATGAGTCTGATACCGCTCCATTGGGCTTTTATTATGGGGCGTGTTTTAACCGAACCACCTCAATTGGATAGACCCTCAACCAATCAGAGCAACGGAGCGACGCGTAACGTTAGTTGTCCAATGTCAACAGAACTCAACTGCACTGTTGCCAAGTCCGTTTTTTTCCAGCGGGATGTTCTCCATGTCTGCGGGTTGAAACGACCCCAATTATGTGGTATATAGACGCAGGAATGTGAATTTTAGCAGGCAACCTTGCCAAAATAACACCCCCCCCTCCCCCCGGAAAGCTATTGAGATTGTTTTGGGCTATAGTTTTGAGTAGTAATTGGGCGGGTTTTGTTGTAAAAATTTGGCAACCCTGTCTGCACGCACGCTGTAATAAGTAACTTTATAATAAAAAGATGAGTGTATACGATCTTTGCCAGTGTTGTAAAAAAAATGATTTAAGGATATACAGAGTAATAGTAATAAGATACACATGAGTAATAATCTGAGAGAACTAAGGTGAAGGTGAATGCATATACGAACAAGTTCTCCGTTTAGGATAAGAGCAAATTCAACCCAAAGCGTCTTTGATGACGTGAATGATTACATTACTGTTGATCATCTGTTCATCATCGTCTAAAGCCCGCCCTGACAATTTCATTGGTCCGAACAGTTTCTGTTCGGGCATTATTACTCCTCAATGGATCGAGTCCAGACCGAATTGCCCAAGCAAAAATGTTGAATTCGGCTGGCATCCAGACTAGTCCTTGATCATTCCTTGTAATAAATACTACAGCAAAAAATGTAGGGAGCCAATTTACATTCTGTTGAAGCATTAGTACATGTTTTGTGTTTTTTCTTTTGCAATTTGTTCAAGATGTTTAATTATTCCACAGGAATTGGACCTCAATAATCCAAAGACATTTCGAAATTTATCCAAACCAATGGGAGCACAGACAGATGACAGACTGATCCAGTACAAGAAAAGATTCAAAGACTGGGAGGACCCTAATGGTGAGTCAAAGGCTCCTGCTAATGATCTGTGAGTTGTGTTGATTATTTAAACTTTTTAAACATGTTTTTGTTTATTCACAGGCGAGACTCCGGCGTATCATTACGGCACTCATTACTCATCCGCAATGATCGTGGCCTCATATCTGGTTAGAATGGAGCCATTTACACAGATCTTCCTTAGGCTTCAGGTTCGTCCTGCATGGCTTGTTCTCTTTACACTTTGTTTTAGTTATTCTTGTTGGGAGTTTTCCTCTCCAACTGTGGGGCAAAGAAGGAATTTTTTTAGCCTAATACAGAAACTACAAAAAAACAGTTTTCCATTCTTCTACACCCATTGTTACGCAAGTGGAAATAGATTTTGTAATAAATGTTACTAAATAAAGCCTCCACATAGCATCAAAAACAAACAAAACTAGAAGAACAGACTGGAGACCAACTGTCTCCAAAAGAAACATAGCATATTCTGCACTCATACAAATATTTATTGTATTTTTCCCCATCCAACGTTAGTTTATAACCATTAATATTCTTTTGTTTCGGACAGTATGTTGTTATTAACAGAGAAATTAGCATCCACGCTATAATAACTGTATTAGCTTCCATGCCAACGGATGATAATATTCTGTTATAAGCACGCACTGCAGTTGTCGCCTGCTCCTTTAAATGCTCAAGCTGTTTAAAGTCAAGTGGATTCTAATAGGCTGTCAATGTTTATATCGTTCGTCAGCTGGAAACAGTCTTTCAGATAGTGCTTCTAATGAGATTGTTCCTCTGTATCGTTATCATTATAGTTGTGATGTAGTCCAGCACAGATCCAGAAGTTAAAGCTCTTGGTTACATGTTAGTTTCGTCTGTGTTTTTAGGGAGGACATTTTGATCTGGCCGACCGAATGTTTCATAGTATACGAGAGGGCTGGCTCTCTGCTTCCAAACACAACATGGCTGATGTGAAGGAACTCATCCCTGAGTTCTTCTACCTTCCTGAGTTCCTGCTCAATTCCAACAACTTCGACCTTGGTAAGGACAAGCTGGACAACTATCCTCATTTGTACCCTAAATACAGTCTCTCTTTTATTTTTAAACAAGTATGTTATTTCATTTGATCAATCTTTCCTAAAGGGAGTAAACAGAATGGCACCAAGCTTGGAGACGTTATTCTGCCTCCGTGGGCAAAAGGAGACCCGAGAGAGTTCATCAGGGTTCACAGAGAGGTAATACATTGTTCTTGATTGAGCTGGTGGTCAGAAAGAGACTTTGTGTGTCATGCTCTTCTAATACAGTTGTTTAATACTGTTCTCCTAATCCCACTTTTAGATATCTGAAGGCCATCTCCAGAAATAGGTGTGTAACCTGTGTGTGTTTTTTCAGGCTTTGGAGTGTGACTATGTTAGCTCCCATCTGCATGAATGGATCGACTTGATCTTTGGTTACAAGCAGCAGGGTCCTCCAGCGGTGGAGGCCGTGAATGTCTTCCACCATCTCTTCTATGAGGGCCAGGTGGACATCTACAACATTAATGACCCACTGAAAGAAACCGCTACCATTGGATTCATCAACAACTTCGGCCAGATCCCAAAACAGGTTTGCAAATTAATTTTTGAACTTTTTCATGGTTATTCTGCTAGGACACTTGTGCAAACTTGACTTCATACTTATAGAAAAAAATACTGTGACACACCAGTTGGTTAAATGTCATTGAAAATCATTCAAAGGTAATTTGTTTGCAGAGGTCATTTGGTTTGATATTCTGTATTTAATGTAATTAAATTCATACATTATGTGTGACTTAGGTGTCCATATACCTTGCCGGTGCCACTGTACAGTAGATATTAGTGTCTGTTTTATTTCGGTATCCAGTTTAACCTCTGTGTTTTTATTCTTTTAGCTGTTTAAGAAGCCCCATCCTCCAAAGCGGGTGCGCAGTAAGTCAAACGGAGAGGTACCTGGTGTGCCTGTTACAATCAACTCAACCTTAGACAAGATCTTCTTCCATCATCTGGACAACTTGCGCCCCTCACTCACTCCTGTCAAAGGTGATGCAGATTGGATGGAAGTGTACAGTAGCATTACATGCTCTGTGATGATCAAAAGTCAGATTCGAACAGCCCACTTTTTGAATACCTTTTTTTTTGTCACTACTGTATATATATATAATTTTTTGTATTAAAATATTAAAATTACAACTATTTAATTTAATAACTATTTATATATTGTAATACCCATTTTTACTTGTTAAAACTTGTTTGTTCAGAAATAATGTTTAAGTTTTGAATATTGTTAACAGTTCTGGCCATACAGTGCAGAGCATTTAAATGAGCTTTGTGTGTCATTTGTTTCTTGCAGAGCTGAAAGAGCCAGTGGGTCAGATCGTGTGCACTGACAAGGGCATTCTGGCTGTTGAGCAGAACAAGGTGTTGGTTCCTCCTGCCTGGAATAAAACCTTTGCCTGGGGTTACGCGGACCTCAGCTGCCGCCTCTCCAACTATGAATCTGACAAGGTCATTTGCAACATACAAGTTCTTCTGTTTACTTGCAGTGCTTTCAGCAGCTGTTGTGACTGGCTGTCAGATCCTAAAATGCATTTTGAATAAAGCTTTGCATATTCATAAAATGTGTTTTACTTTTATATACAGTTGAAAAAATTGGGGTCGATTTATGAAAGTGTCTTATGCTCACCAAGCCTGCATTTATTTAATCGAAAAAACAGTGAAAACTTTTAAAAATATTTAATGTCACATGATCCTTCAGAAATCATTCTTATATGCTGATTTGGTGCTCAAGAAATGTTTTTCTTTTTCAGGATTCTTTGATGGATAGGTAGTTTTTTAAATATATATTTTTGTAACAATATAAATCTTTCTTTGCTGTCACTTTTGATCATTTTGATGCGTCCTTGTTGAATAAAAGTATTAATTACTTTAAAAACTAAATCTCACTGATCCCACCCTTGAACAGTAGAGTATTTATTTTCTGTATTTTGCTGAGTAGCAGCATTCATAAACAATTTCTGAGAATTTCTTTTGAATTATAAAAAGCTTTTGAAATTCTTTGCAGTATTTTCTTTCTATTTGTATCTTCTAAAATCATTTCTTTAAAGATATAAAATACAATATTGTTCAGATGATTTGCATTTCACTAGCAGTGCCCACTAGTTTTATTTTTTTGAGGTGGTTTATTGTGTATATATAGTTTTCAGGTCCGTTGTCTGATGTTCGTGTGTTGTATTCGTCTCATAGGCGGGGATAGTATATGAGTGTCTGTCTGAGTGGGGGCAGATATTGTGTTCTATCTGCCCCAATCCCAAACTGGTCATTACTGGAGGATTCAGCACAGCCATCTGCGTTTGGGAGACCGGGTCCGCTAAAGAGAAAGCCAAGACCCTCGCACTCAAACAGGTAACTGTTATTAGCACATGATGGATTTTGTTTTGTATTTGATTTAACGCTGCCTTCTTGTTTGATTCTTTTCACTCCAAATAATTGATAATATATACATTTTCTTTAGACTCATTTGCTAAACGTTATGTTTTATAGGTTGATTAATATATGTATGTATGTTTCCAGGCTCTTCTGGGCCACACAGATGCAGTTACATGTCTCACAGCGTCATCAGCTTACCACATTGTCGTGAGTGGCTCTCGGGACCGTACATGCATCATTTGGGACCTGAATAAGCTGTCTTTCGTCACCCAGCTAAGGGGCCACCGGGCTCCAGTCTCAGCACTCTGCATCAACGAGCTTACTGTGAGCCCAAAATAATGCTTTCTAAAAGTCACAAATGTTGTTTACACTACATTTAAAATCCTTTTAGTTTAATCATTTAGTAAGCATTCACACAAAATTATTTAAAAAGTTAATTAGGGCAATAAAATAATCAATAATATTTTATAATGCTTATACAAATATAATAGTTTATTCTTATTACTCATCAAACGTTAATTTTATCTATTTAATTATATAATTCTTTGATCAAGTTCTCAGAAATTATAATACATTTAGCAAATGTGCTTGCCTGAATATGAATTAATTTCTAATTAATAAGTGAAATGCTATTTACGTTACTTAGATTTTGAATTTGATTTAATTTCTTGCTTTTTATGATGCCTCATAATGAAATAAGTATTCCGTAACTTGTATACGACTCTGTGTGGGTGTAGGGTGATATAGTGTCCTGTGCTGGCACCTACATCCATGTGTGGAGCATTAATGGAAGCCCCATCGCCAGCACCAACACCTTCACCGGCCGCAGCCAGCAAATCCTCTGCTGCTGCGTCTCAGAGATGAACGAGTGGGACACACAGAATGTTATCGTTACAGGACACTCAGATGGTGTTGTCAGGGTAACAGCCTTCACCTGAATTTAGCTACTTTTCTATTCTGTGTCTTTAAAAGCATTCAACAGATTCAACAGTTCTTAACAAGGGACTTTTATGTTATAGTTCTGGAGAACCGAATTTCTGCAAGTCCCAGAAACCCCTGCTCCAGACCCTGTCGATCCCCCCGAGGTGCCAGACTGCTGTGGAGAGATTGGTAAAACATCCCCTGTTGCACCTTTTGAATGTCATTTGTGCTGTAATATTGCAAAGATGATATGAAAGAATTAAATGGAAACACTTTTTTTTTTTAGCCAACCTTATAGGAATTTCTTTTGGACTTTTTATTTGATCTTTTCAGATTAAATAAACTCAATCTTGTTCTTCCAGAGGGTCGTGATGCTCCAGACGATGACAGCAGTGAGTCTGAAGGAGAGGAAGCCAGCCTCAGTCAGGACCCCAAGCCTCGGACCTCAAACAGCCAGCCCAACAGTACCGTCCACAGACCCAAACCTCGCAACGGAGCCTCCTGGTCAGTGGACAGTGGGTCTGATGACTCCCGCCGCTGGTCGGACACGCTCAGCATTGACGAGAAGGATGGCTTTGTTTTTGTAAACTACTCAGAGGGCCAGATTAGACCAGGAATTCCCTCGCAACCACATTCCCAACCGCACTCAGCACCCTCACATGGTCCAGTGCCACAGCCTCTTCAGCCCAGTACTATGGAGGCTCGGTCCTACAACAAACTCAAACCAGGTGCAGTAGATTAAAACCAGCCGTGTCGTTTGATAAAATGTTTTTTTTTTTTTTTAAACATAATTTTAGGCAAAGAAATGTTTAAAAAATGTTTTAATTAGAAATAATTTTATATATATTTGATTAATTTATTTCTCATTTAAACCTAATTTAATAGATTTCATTCAAATTTTGTTTATTACAAATTATGTTATTGGCATAATAACTTACATGAAAAGTTATGATGTTGACCAAAGCGAGATCAGTAAATACTTAAATGAATTAATTGAATTAAAATTTATTTAAGCAAAATATATTTAAATTCATAGATTTCAGAAGTGTGGCTATTAACGACCTTGATCTTGGGAAAGGCACTATATAAATAAAACGTATTATTATTATTATTATTATTATCATTAGCATTGTCATTGTCATACAAGTGCTGTTCTCTTGTGTTGGAGCAACTGGCATGTTCTTTACTGTTTGCTTTGTCTCCTGAACAGGCTACAGATGGGAGAGACAGCTGGTGTTCCGGAGCAAACTCACCATGCACACAGCGTTTGACCGCAAGGACAACGCTCATCCTGCTGAAATCACCTCACTTGCCATTTCAAAGTAGGTGCTCTGTGTTTGTCCTGCAAATGTGGATAAAAGTGAAAGTGATTTCTGCTGTGTTTCTAGTGTGATTTAACATTAGCCAAGTTTCCTTCCAATTTTCCCACGTTTTGTGTATGCAAAAAAGATTGTTAAACTTGCTGTCTCTGCCCTGTTTCCACCCAGTTTCTATCCATTTTGCCCCTTTTACTGATAAAATGGTCTGCATGATGATGTCATCCCTATAAAACGTATTGTTGCATAAGTTCCCTCCAGTCGTTTCCATGCATAATTTTGCGTATATCGCAAATTATATCATATCTTTCACATCCCAAATATTAGTAAAATGCAGAGAGTAATGAGACAATTGAAATTCGCCAATTTACTGCTTACTATTTTCACAAATAATAGGCATATTACTAAATTAGGAAATATTAATCAGAATATCACAGTGAAGTGGGACAGCTTGTCTGACAGGACTGCCTTATGTGACGAAACCCAAGGATTTGTAAACAGGGCAGCTCATTTGTCCTGTATGCAAAATTTTAGGATTTATAAAAACAATTGGTGCAGTAAAGTGTTTGGTCATTTAGCAAGCTAATCAAGCTAATCACAGTTTGACATGTCCGGGAACATATTCAGGTTATTCAATCCAAAAAAAGTGATTCATTCTGTTTTCAGAGTTCAATAACATCAAATCGATCATAAACATCAAATCACAAAAAAAAATCTCTCTCAGAGACAGATACAGCTGTAACCTTTTTGATTTTTGTCTATAGAGCTGCCCTCTTAATTCTAAAAACCATAGAGTTTTTTGGATTCAACTCATTATATTTTCCTAATTTGTCTGAGATAAAATTATATTACATATTAATAAATCGTATATATATATATATATATATATATATATATATATATATATATATATATATATATATATATATATATATATATATATATATATATATATATATACACACACACGTTTGTTTTTGTGAAATGTGGGGGCATTCCATAGGCGTAATGCATTTTATACTGAACAAACCGTATTTTCTATCGCCCTACACTGCCCCTGCCCCTAAACCTACCCATCACAGGAGACTGTGCAGTTTACTTTCTGTGGAAAAAAACTCATCCTGTGTGATTTATAAGCATTTTGAAAAGTGAGGACATCATATTTCACCCTCTTTTTGTAATACCTATGTCATACCCATGTCATTATACACATTTATGTCCTGATATTTCACAAAAACATGCCCACACACACACACACACGCTGGGTGCTGTATAGCAGGTCTATTCAAATCTTGCCCTGGAGGGCCAATGCATTGCAGAATTTAGCTCCAACCCTAATCAAACACACCTGAACATGCTAATCATTAGGCTTGTTTGAGATTAGCAAAATCTCCGCAAGACCGACCACCGGTGATCAGCGTGAAATGCATGCCAGTTAGAAATGTGTCCGAGGGCGGTCCGCCTTGCTCTGATGTCATGTTGACGTATGTCAAAAAACTCTCGCAAGCGAAAGGCGGATCTGTCGGATTTTGCAGTCGAGCGCAGTTGCTCTCCACGGACTGCGCTGATCAAAAGCACGATGGGAAACGACTTGCTGACGACACAGCTTAATGCTCATTGGTTTAAACAACCGTGACATATGGTTCTTTTTTTAAATGTTTGATTTTAAAACTCTGATATCATGTTTTTATGTCTATAAATTATGTGTGAATATTCCCAAACTGTGCGATAGTGCGATCTCTCTGTGGGTTATGTGATTGTTGTCATATTTATAAAAATATATAAAAACATGAATGTAAATGAAGTAAAAATGATTGATAAACATGTCTTTCAAATGGAAATTAATAACAAAAACTTTGAGTGTTTTAATTATAATATTTATTTTCATATAAAAGCAACAGAACTTAAATTACATCCAGTTTAGCAGCAACAAAGCACACGAGTGTGAATCCCGCGATATCCGCCTTTGATCTCGCAGGTGTCTTGATCCACTACGAGAAGTCAGAACTGTCCGTCTTGCCTGCACTTTTTTCACTCCTCCCCTCACTGCAGCCGCCTAGTCTCGCCTTCATTTCATGCGAGGCGAGGCTCATCTCAAACAAGCCTAATGTCTTCAGGATCATTAGAAAATCACAGGTGGGCGTGTTTGATCAGGGTCGTAGCTAAACTCTGCAGCACATTGGCCCTCCAGGGCAAGATTTGAATAGCCCTGCTGTATAGGCTAATTCTGTCATGTGACACCTCATTTATTTGTGTTAAAGCCCTTTTTCTCACCAAAAAGTTTTTTTTTTTCCAACCTACTTTTTCGCAACACTTGAAGTATTGACATAGAAATGATATGCTTATATAGATTTTCAACATTTGCAAAAAAAAATATTTTGATGCGCTGAACCTTTTTTCGCACAAAAAATCCTTGGATGGAAACCTGGCTATTGACATGCCAGTGTTTGCTCTGAGGGTATCAAATGAATTGTCTCTTAACAAGATAACAGTTGATAAAAACGGAGCAATTCCAATAGGGTCCTCACACCATCGGTGCTCGGGCCCTAACAAGATGTTCTTGTATGCTCAGAGACCACAGTAAGATCCTGGTAGGCGACGGCCGTGGCCGTGTGTTCAGCTGGTCTGTCAGTGATCAACCAGGACGCTCTACCGCAGATCACTGGGTGAAGGATGAACAGGTGGACAGCTGCTCCGGATGCACAGTGCGTTTCTCCCTCACTGAAAGACGCCACCACTGCAGAAACTGTGGCCAGGTCTTCTGCCAGAAGTAAGACTTGAAGATTATTTGTGGTTTAGTATTTATAATATATATTTTAAGTGTTATTCTTTGACATTACATTATATTTTACTTTATTAATTGTTTGAATTATATTATTTATTTTGTATACCAATTGGGAAAAGACCACTGCAACTGTCTTTTGTATTGTTTTGTTTGGGTTTGTTTTATGTTTTGTTTTGTTTATATGCATTTTAGACTTTTTATGTAAAATAATCTTTAACAGAATTTGTCACAATTTTTTGCTCGTTCCCTCAGGTGCAGTCGCTTTCAGTCTGAGATCAAACGGCTGAAAATCTCCTCTCCTGTGCGTGTGTGTCAGAACTGTTACTACAACCTGCAGCATGAGCGGGGCTCTGAAGAAAGCCCCAGAAACTAGATCAACCTCACTCTGCATCCCATGCCCAAAGCTCAAAACACCCAACCATCCTCAAAAAAACCCATTTCACAGCTCTCTGTGCAAAGCCCCATTGGTAAATCACTGACGTAGACCAAAATTGGATCACTAATGCTCATAATTTCATATACTGCAGAAGTGTGAACATTAAAGAGAAACGATTGTTAGTTTACTTTTCCATTCATGCATTTTCTTTTGCAGTTTGCGCCTTCATCTCATTGGCATCATCCACAAAGTCAGCAATGTTTAGATTTTAGAAAAAGCAATGCGTATAAAACGCTTCCTGATGAAACGAGATGACATTTGTTTATATTGTAAATACTTAACAATGGCATTTTTAACTAGATACAGTGAAACAAAAAGTCATTATTAAGAGATAAAAGAAGAAATGAAAACAACACATTGCTTGTAATATAGTATTACAGTATGTTAAAAATCACTCTTGGCTTTAAAAGAACAAAAATGTGAGTGAGTGAGTGTGTGCGTGTGTGTGTGTGTGTGTGTAGTCAATGTCACAAGTCACAGCATCCCAGCGGGAATAATATTGGGGACTATGAATGTTGATAAATGTTTGTGGGTTGACATTACTAGATTGTCTAGTTATGCAAAAGCTTAATTATTATGTTGGTTTTATATGTTCTGTTGAAGTGTTGCCCACAGTATCAGCCAGTTGCCATTGACAGAGTTTTTTTTGGTTTATATTTTGTTGCCAAACTGCCTTGATTTGTAACTACTATCATATATTTTAACAGTAGATCAGTGAAAGTATGTACATTTTAAATATGAATGATTTTTTTAACCATTTTAAACCATGTTTTTTTTTTTTTTTTTTTGACAGGATTCATTTAAATGTTTTAAACCTTTTTATATATGTTTGAAAGACTGAACGTTAGTTGATGGACTATAATATAAAATATGTTTCAGAAGTGTAGAGTTAATACTTGTTTTAATATTGAATGTTTTACATCTCTGACAGTCCTTAATGCAATTCTTTATATGTTATTCTTAACTAATAGGAACTAGATGACTTAAATGTTACGTTCTGACATTAGCTCTGTTTTTTACTTTTCACTAATTTCACTATTCTTATTCCTAACATTTCATTTTTTGAACCGTTTGCGATGTTGCACCAGTTTAAATGTCTGTAGATGATCAAAAGCAATAGTTATTGATGTTTTAACTCCATATACATTTGATGAAAGTCTGTAGCTTGAAAGTTGTCATGTGTAAAGAAAAAGGGATTGAACACTTTTTGATGGACTGGAAGCCTAGTTTCTCCGTACCTTAGGTAAGACTATGAAATAATAGGTTTGTTTTTTCATCTGTTCTTTTTTGTTTTGTTTTTTGATACTGTGGGCAATACCTATCAAAAGTGCTGCTTCGATTAATAGAGAGAATTTCTTTCTCTTTCTTTCTTTAAACTGTCTGACACCACTTTAAAAAGATGAAAAATATGTTACAGGCGCAGTTGTTTTATTCACTGTGTATGATTTCCGTACAGCCTAATATGCACTCATTATAGTTGTATTATTCTATATTAATGTACTGTAATTCGGTGTGCAATCATAACATCGCGAAGCTGTTGGGATTTTGCTGTCGACAAGCAGCTCAAAGATCAAACGGCTATATCAATCTGACATTATTTTTGCACCTTGACATAGATGAGACAAAGACATGGAGTAATCACTGTTTTATCAGATGCATTTTTATGTTGTGGGCTATTATTTTGAAAGGGTGCATTTTACAGTGAGATTAACTGTACAAAGTATTTATGCAATTATAAGGTTTTCTTTTTTATGATTTTTTTTTTTCAGCAAGTTTGGTTACTTGTTGCATGTCTAACACAGCTGACTTTCTGTGTCAGTGTATTGTTCATGTTTTGGCATTGTTTTTTTTTTGTTTGGCTCCTTTTTATGGCATTATCTAACGACTCGATCCTGAAGGTTTTGTGTACAGTTTTAGGCGGATATATAGAGAACATGTCCCATGACTGGAATGACTTTTATATTCTATGTATGGATGTTGAGGACTGATCCCAGAACTGATGAAATACACATGGATTGTCCCTAATTGGTGGTCTTTTGATAGACTGCATTACTACAGTATCTAGTGTGCAAAACTGTGGTAGCTGAATGTTCATTGTATATTTGTGTTGGAAAAACAATTACATGAACCCCGTTCCCCCCATAAATAACCCTTATACCTGTTATTATGACGCAATAGATATGGTACTCATACTTTTTAATTTAATTTCAATTAAATACTTGCTGTTTACCACCACCAGTGTCCTCAAACTAGTTGTTTTTTTTTACTTCCAATGCAGTACATAAATATAAAATCTAGTAGGCCAGGAACTTCGTTATATACAGGAAGGCTTTAGAAAATGTATAAAAATATGAGACACATGATTTCAAACTTTAAATTGAAAAAATAATAATAATAATTATATATATATATATATATATATATATATATATATATATATATATATATATATGTATATATATATATATATATATATAATCAAAGCTGTTAAATACATCAAGACAGCATTCATTGTGCTGGGAAACTCAACTACAACAAAGCCCAGTATTAAGTCTCTGATGAAAGGACTGTAGTGTTTGATGACTGGTTTCCAGGAACACGGCTGAAGTGAATGCTCATTTGTCTGAGAAACGATCCATTCTAGTGGAACATGAATCCTTAAGGCTTCTTGCAGCATGCATGTTTAAATCTGGGTGTCCAGTAAACCGCGGCACTGTATTGAGAAAGCAAGAGACTGTTACAATCGGACGTGGCAAAACCACACATCTGTTTGCAATAGGCACTTCATAATATCCTTTATTACTACAGATTTAAAAATACAAAGTTTTTAATGTACAGTATTGTTCAAAATAATAGCAGCACAATGTGACTAACCAGAATAATCAAGGTTTTTAGTATATTTTTTTATTGCTACGTGGCAAACATTCTCAGAAAACAAATGAGACCCAGCATTCATGATATGCACACTCTTAAGGCTGTGCAATTGGGCAATTAGTTGAATTAGTTGAAAGGGGTGTGTTCAATCACTGAGGTCATCAATTTTGTGAAGAAACAGGTGTGAATCAGGTGGCCCCTATTTAAGGATGAAGCCAACACTTATTGAACATGCATTTGAAAGCTGGGGAAAATGGGTTGTTCAAGACATTGTTCAGAAGAACAGCGTACTTTGATTAAAAAGTTGATTGGAGAGGGGAAAACCTATAAAGAGGTGCAAAAAATGATAGGCTGTTCAGCTAAAATGATCTCCAATGCCTTAAAATGGAGAGCAAAACCAGAGAGACGTGGAAGAAAACGGAAGACAACCATCAAAATGGATAGAAGAATAACCAGAATGGCAAAGGCTCAGCCAATGATCACCTCCAGGATGATCAAAGACAGTCTGGAGTTACCTTTAAGTACTGTGACAGTTAGAAGACGCTTGTGTGAAGCTAATCTATTTTCAAGAATCCCCCGCAAAGTCCCTCTGTTAGAAAAAAGGCATGTGCAGAAGAGGTTACAATTTGCCAAAGAACACATCAACTGGCCTAAAGAGAAATGGAGGAACATTTTGTGGACTGATGAGAGTAAAATTGTTCTTTTTGGGTCCAAGGGCCACAGGCAGTTTGTGAGACGACCCCCAAACTCTGAATTCAAGCCACAGTACACAGTAAAGACAGTGAAGCATGGAGGTGCAAGCATCATGATATGGGCATGTTTCTCCTACTATGGTGTTGGGCCTATTTATCGCATACCAGGGATCATGGATCAGTTTGCATATGTTAAAATACTTGAAGAGGTCATGTTGCCCTATGCTGAAGAGGACATGCCCTTGAAATGGTTGTTTCAACAAGACAATGACCCAAAACACACTAGTAAACGGGCAAAGTCTTGGTTCCAAACCAACAAAATTAATGTTATGGAGTGGCCAGCCCAATCTCCAGACCTTAATCCAATTGAGAACTTGTGGGGTGATATCAAAAATGCTGTTTCTGAAGCAAAACCAAGAAATGTGAATGAATTGTGGAATGTTGTTAAAGAATCATGGAGTGGAATAACAGCTGAGAGGTGCCACAAGTTGGTTGACTCCATGCCACACAGATGTCAAGCAGTTTTAAAAACTGTGGTCATACAACTAAATATTAGTTTAGTGATTCACAGGATTGCTAAATCCCAGAAGAAAAAAAAATTTGTACAAAATAGTTTTGAGTTTGTACAGTGAAAGGTAGACACTGCTATTTTATTGAACACACCCCTTTCAACTAATACCCCAATTGCACAGCCTTAAGAGCGTGCATATCATGAATGCTGGGTCTTGTTTGTTTTCTGAGAATCTACTGAACCTACTGGTAACTTGTTTGCCACGTAGCAATAAAAAATATACTAAAAACCTTGATTATTCTGGTTAGTCACATTGTACTGCTATTATTTTGAACAATACTGAATGTATGATCTAAAATATAATACAGCATCTTGACATTTCTATTTGAACACAAAAAATAATGAAAGTAAACTCAATTGCCGTGCCTTGTGTGTAGGCCTACACAATTGATCTAGACAAATGGTAGTGGTGTACATAAACTCATGATGGTTAACATTATAACAACTATAGCACAGTTTTGATAACCTGATAACTTCACATTCAAACCTGCATGATTTACTTTCAACAGTAAATCGTGTCTTATTCACCATTCACTTTGCGCTATATGGGGAAAAATGCACTGAGAGTGAATTTGGCTGAGACTCGCTTCATGTTAAACAAAAGAAAAGGGTTACACAAGTTTGAAACAACATGAGGGTGAGTTTAAATTTGGTAACACTTTATTGTAAACTGTTATTGTTACACTTACCATAGAAATAACAGTAGGCTAAATTATGCCTACATAAACTGTCTTTATGTAGCAATTATGCATCTTCCGTTTTCAGAAGGCTTGATCACTTTACACATTTTGTAGGCTATCACATATAAAACATAAGTTCTACGGACTACTTTTCTCATAATAAGAATGTTTTACTCAATTGATTAATTCAATGAGTCTTGCAGTATTTTTAGATCTGTAAAACCCTAAATGAGGGCTTAATAAATAGACATTAGCTTTATATAAATTAAACTTCCCATGGAGAATTATTAACTTTAATGTGTTAACAATTGTAGGAGAGGCTGTATTACAGTCCAAAAAAAAAGACTGTGAGAGAGTCTTAGGTTCAAGGTCACAAAAAGAACATTGTGAGTGAGATGTCTTGACTTCACAACGTCCACAGAAACACATTTGGACTGTCGTAAGAGTTTGAGAGAACTCCAGCCGCAGAGTGGAGCAGTGTTTCCTCTTTATGTTGAGTCACTGAGTGAGTGAGAGAGGTAGAGAGAGAGAGAGACATAGGGAGAGTGAGAGAGGGAGGTTGGTCTCTCACTTAACCAACAAAACAGCAGCAGATCTGCGGGCATAAACAAATGCACGCAGGCTGTCTGTCCCTCCACCTGCCGCGGGAGACACTTTGATGGTAAAATTAACCGGATTACTGAGACTGACGCGAACCCCGCTCTGCTTCATTTTAACGCGGACCTCCGACGATATCTATGTATCATTTAGACTGAAATAAGCAAAAATGACGGAGCTGAGACGACGAGGAGGAGGAGGAGACCCTGACAGCACGGAAAACATCAGTGACAAGGTAATTTATGGAGCACACGTTCATTCAGGAGGCTTTATTTCTCGCAGTCGATTGCGAATGACCTTCTAGCAAAGCAGCTAACGAGCAACCAGTCAGACCGCGTCAACCTGAGCAGATATTTCACAAAAACAACTCACTTAAGGTAATATTAGCATTATATATGGTGACATTTGTTTTATGGGACTGCCCCTTTAATTTATTTATCTTGAAACTGTCGGTTGCCTCATATGAAGTTGCTGAGCCAAACACGCTGCAAAGCCAGAGAGTCAGTGGCTGTGTCGCAAAACCTAGTGAGCTGCCTAACGTTACCTAGACAGCATTTTAGACATCATAGACACGTCTGGAACTTTCTAAGCATTTTAAGCATGAAATAAGTACGTTTGTCATGTCCACAAATACTGTCTGGGTAGGCAGCTCATTAGGGGTTGAGACACGGTCAGCTGTCAGAGTCAGCTGGTGTGTCATACAGAGCTGTTTAATGTAGCCTAATTTAAATTAGAGTTCAGAAACCATTTATTTAAATAAATAGTTCACCCCTAAATGAAAATTGATGTAACAAACAACCATGACGTTGGCTGAATGATCTCGTTCTCTACTCATTTTCATTGCTTCTTTTGATACAATAAAAGTAAATAAATGGTGACTATCATCATCCTTTTTTCTTTTTGTTGAAAGCTGGTGAGGGTGAGTTAATGAGGACAAATTTAATTTTGGGGGGTGAATTATTCCTCTAAGATCCAAGGCATATGTTTTGGTTATTTATACTATATTATCTGTATTCTGTTGTATATCAGAGAAACTGTTGTGCAAAACATTTTATTATGGCAACTGTTTCAAATAACATTAATTTATTTTGTCAACATATTGGGTTCCTTTGACCAGCTTCCGAGTCATTATGCACTCTTGAGCTGAACAATCGATTTCATTTTAGAGGTAGGCCTATATATTTGTCATATTGGGAAATATTTATTTAACAGCTGAAAGATATGTTTTGAGTCAGCTTTGTGTCTGTTAAGTGTTATTTAGTAGGTTTTATGAGTTAAGAAACATGCATGTGCTTTAGTTCAAATTGAGTTCAAAGTCAGTTTTGTTATCGGTTATCAATTCCTTTAGTTTTTTATGAATACCCTAGACAAATCATATGGTTAGCTTAGCTCAGTATCAATCCATATGTATGGATTCAGTATCAATCCATATGTAGTATAGCCTACTGTACATATAAGGAAAATTTTGTTTGTCTTAGCACTATTTTAAACATTTCTTGGGTTAAATTATATGTGTAAGTCGCATTCATTATTATTCACTTGTGTGTGCTTATATAAGTATCATTCATAAAAAATGTCAGGATGCAAGTTATTAACGTTTTAAAATTTCACATTTAAAGAAATCTAGTGTTTGATCATATCTAAATATTTATTAAAATGCAAAACTGCAATACTTTTTTGAGCAACTAGGTTAGATACGTGTATATTTATTAAAGAGCCATAAAGGCACTTACTGGGTAATGGCATTACAAATTAACATATTTTTTTTGCCACAAAATGACTGTAATTTGCCTCTTTGAATTGGAATTCTCTATTTTAACCTTAATTACTACTAATTGTAATATAAATAAGCGTCTGAAAGGGCACGCTGCTTTAAACTATACGTGTTAACTGTATCTTACCAGTTATTTTGAAGCCCTTAATGTAGAGCACGTGTCATCTTTATGACAAGTTATATCATGCTCTTTCCATGCATCAGCTCATTCTGATTGCTCTGCTGTTTTTCAGATGCGTATCAATCTACTGTATATCGATATAATTGGTATTGCTTCATTCCGTATCGCTTCAAAAAAATATATTGATATATTGTATAAGCTCGATATACCGCCCAGCCCTATGTTATGAGCACGAGCACGTTTGCTCTTCCCTGGAAATGTAGTGATGATGTTAGCTGAGCATTGGGGTAGATCACATGTGACAACAAATCACTTGGCCACAGTTTGGAAAAGAGTTAAGAATGGAGTAACTCATCAGCCATCCTGGAAATGGATGATTTGAACTCATGACTCCGTAATTACAGTTACAAATGTCTTTAGACACGGACAAGGCTTTTGAAGAAGATCTGTGTGTGAAGGCTTCCTGTCATGTCCATTTGAACTGTCATACTGTTTCTTATGATAGTGATAGTAGGGCTAAGAGCATTGTTGGTTCAAAACTTTACATAAGAAAACCAAATGTGATTATGCATAAAATATTCACAAATACTTCTGCAAGTGCAACTGGTTTATCCTTTATATAGAAATAAATGCAGCCGATTTTGTCAGAGAGGCCCTGTTTACACCATGAACTGTATAAAAAAATAAACGTGACATCACCCGTAGGTTTCTGAAGAGCATTTTTAAAGCCCAAAGTGGCAGGTGAGGGATGGGACCTCTATGGGATTGACTCCTTTTGGAGCCTGTCTCTACCAGCCAGTCCAATTGCAGTTTAAGTCACTTCTGTGTTCGATTAAAGAGAGAAACCGGAAGGTTGCTGCTTGGTTTACATCTGGTATTAAAATGCGGTTTGGCCCATCGGATCATTAGTGGACAGCGATACATTAAATACAGGTGTACTGTAAACGGGGTCTAAAACATTTTGAGCTTGTTCAATGTTTACTTTCAACTACTTCCAGAGGTAGTTGAAACATAATTTGACCGGATTGCTTTTGTAGTGTAGATGCTCATGTGGTCAAATGTTTTTAAAAAGCCACAAAAGACCACCTACTGACCCAACGTGTAAACATTGTTGGAAGCGCAAAGCTACAGCACTGTGAAAAGTTTTAGGCACGTGTAAAAATGTGAGGATGCTTTCAAAAATATTTATTAATAGATGTTATTTCTCAATTGCCTATAATTCAAATCAATATTTGGTGTGACCACCCTTTGCGTTTAAAACAGCTTTTGTCTTAGGTACACTTGCACATAGTTTTCCAGGTAGCTTTGCAGGTTGGTTTCTTCAAGCATTTTAGACATGTTTATGCAGTTCTTCTGGATTTAGTCCGTCTCAGTTATTTCTGTTTATTAATGTAATCCCAGATGGACTTGATGATGGTGTGATCAGATCATACCGGCTGTTGTCAGACTCCTTGTGCATAAAAAATCTCACTGGATTATTACAATTAAAGGCAATGTTGTGACCAAGACTCTGGAGACTTCAGCATATTCAGTGTTGATTATGCATAAAAATATTTCGAGCTTTTGTTTATTCACAAATACTTCTGCAAGGGCAACTGGTTTATCCTTTTATGGAAATAAATGCTGCAGATTTAGTCAAAGAAACACAAAGGCTCTGAAAGAACATTGTGTTTTTTTTCCTGGAGAGGAGAACACTGACCTTATAAGACTAACACTGATATCACACAGGCCGAGCTTTGCCTGTCCATCTAGAGCCCCTCAGCCAGTTCTCTCAAGGTCAGTCTCTTTCCATCACTCAAAGTAACTAGCAGTATTTACAGCCTTTCACTTTCACTTCGAGCTGAGTCTCATGGTTTTCAGTTAATATCTTGTTTTCTTTTCCCTTAACTAAGAGAAGCTTCATTAGCCTGAGTCTCTCTGGGCTTTAGCATGGTGCTCTGCTCAATGTACCACCTCAGCAGTGTTTGGAGTTCAGTGGACCGGACCGTCATAACCTCTGTGCAGCACGTCCTCCAGCCTGGCTTCTGCTATAGATTGCCTCTCTTCTCGTGACCATGTCCTACTTCTACAATTTACCACATAAAGCTGGTTAATGCACTGTTAAAACAACTAATATTTCACAAGTTATTTTACAGCACAGCGATATGGCAAAAATATCATATCACGATTCATTTTCATGATTCTCTATTTTTTTCATGTTGGTTTTCATGTTGGTTCTTAGCAAGTGCCTGAGCAGCTGTACAGCCAAAGTAATTTCCCCATTTTAAAAATGTAGTCTTACAAGCTAACAAAATATAAAAGAAAAAGAATGACAGACCATTTAGGCCAAAATAGTGTCAGGTGAAGATGAAAATCTTATTTTAATTCATTTATTTTTTATTATTATTAAAATACGAACAAAAATGTATATACAAATACAATATACAAATGAAATAAACTGTGCTTTACTTTTTCACTTAGTATTCAAGTAAGAAATTGAATAAAAGTACAAATAAAACAGGCATCACTGTATAAATGATGTATATATACACTGATTCTTATTAAAGCTACTGAAGTTATTCAGTGAAGAGCAGTGAGTGATTTTCTCTTTTTCTGTTGTTGTTTGATAAACATTAGCCAAGAGGTTGACCTGCAATCAACAAGAGGACGCTTAACGGACATGTAATGCAACCATTCACAGTTTTTGTTCCGAGTCATTAGGGGCGTGAAAATGTAAAGTCGAAGCCCCTGCAACAACAGACCGGCATGCATCTTATTCATTTAAGAACGTTGTGTAAATTTACTGCAATGATGGAGCTGTGAACTTCATATACTTTTGAAATTCAAGGGTTTAGTTGATTCCTGGTAAACACTCATTGTCACAGTTGTAAACACGACAGTGTTCTTCTTCCACGAGGGGGTTTGGTGTCACAGAATTTGTTTCCAGGCGGACCGTTAAAGAACGCAGCACACACGTCTCGCGGACATCCTGTAGAATCCAACTGATCAGATGAAACTCCTGAAGTGTTTCCAGAAAAGTGTGCCATATTCATCAGATGTTCAGCCAACAGTCCATGGGCATGTTGTCTGAGCCTGAGACTAGATTAAAGTTAATGACAAGCGGCAGCAGGTTTATAGGCTACTGTCACTTTAAGACCTTATGCACAGATCTAATATAGACACACATCTGCTTTTCTCATAGCTGTTTAAACACAGCTGGTACTAGTGTATCGATTAGGGCTGTGTATTGGCAGCAAAGTCACGGTACGATACAAAGGCCACGATAGAATACGTATCACTTTACGAGTCTGTACCGAACTAAAATTCTCAGCAGAATTTAGTATAACAGCTGTTTATTGAACACTACATACAGGACTGTTGCTAACTATAGGCAGAGTAGGCAGTTGACCAGGATCTCTGCAGTACGAACAGCAGAAGGTAATTACAAATAAAAGGGCAGATACAATAGAAAGATACAAATTAAATAAACAATGTTTTAGGTTTTTCGTGTAAGTCTATGTAACGGTATAGTATTCAGCTAAAAGCCTACAAGAGAAATTAAATGTAAATCGACCCTTTAGCCGTAGCTGACCCAGCTCCAAGTATAGGCCTACTTTACTTGTTCATGTTTCGATACAAGGTGTACAGAAAGCCACCTGGGAAACAACGCAAGATCTCTTTCAAAGCTTAATGCACTTTTAATACCTTTTTGTTATATCAAGCATGTCCCACAGCAGACTTCATATTACAGCATTTTAATTAATGAGAGGTGAAAGCTCACCACTTTAAAGGAAAGGAAAGGAATGTAATGCAGCACAATGATAATTTTATCTCGAATATCGTTTTTCATGTTTGTTGGATGTCGAAATCTAAATTAAAATTTGATTAATCGCATAGCCTTATTATCCTGTTCATTCATTTCAGAAACTTTGCACTATTCAATAACTTTTTAAATGCTATTCTTGTATTTCAATGAAGTGCATTCCACACATCTGTACAGGTTTTACTGATATTCATATTGGCAAGGAGTGTGTGATGATAGTCATATCGATACATCGAACACAGCCTTAGTATCGATACTGCAGAAAATTGGTATTTAAACCATTTCAAATATTCAGAATCAATATTATTGAAAAAATTATATTTGTGACAACACGAATTGCTTGGTGACAAGTTTTCCTGGTTAAAACTGCTGCAAGGCATTTCTGACTTTAGTCCTAAACACATCCTAAACACTCCCCAATGTTAGACCAAACATGTAAGTCACACCCAAACTCACGGCTTTGGCAGAGCATGTTTGATTGACTAACACATGTGGGTCATAGTCACTTCTCAGGACATATTTTTCAGTGCAATCTGTCTGGTAATAATGTGTTGTATTTTGCAGAACTTATGCTGATGAGCAACTGTGCTGATATTTTTAGCCGTGTTTTTCTCCCATAATGCAGCAGTGGACTAATTAGCACAAAATACAGTACGCAATGCTGTGTTTGGAATTCTGCTGCATCCACTCGCCTTTATCCGCTTTTGACATCAGCAGTTAGCATGTCCATTTTGGTATTTGCTGCAACAAGTATTTAAAGGGACAGTGAAAACTGGGCCAAGCTGTCAATCATCCCCGAGAAAAAGTCTACAGAAGATAGGCTATTGTCCTTTACTGACACTTTATTTTCACCCTTGAAGCACTTCAGAGAGGATTTAATAGGCTGCTGAAGTGATGATTTGGCTGGTTATTTGGCATTTCCTTTGCTCATTGGTTATATGATCTCTGCCTGTTCAGCACATTTTGTTACAGATACCGGCTCTGTAGGTAGAAACTGAATGAGAAATGTGGTGGCTGATGGCTGCCTTTGTGTGTTTGTGCTTTGGTGTTTGCAAGGCCTTCTGGGATGGAGCTGGACTGGGGCTTTTCCCTCTTTCTCTCTCGGGGATTAGTGTAGTCTCATTTGTGGAGCAGCTAATCAGCAGGCTAGTCTTTTTATCCGCTCACTTTCTTGACTCTTATAGGCAGGAGGATACATGTGTGGAGCACACAGCTCTCAAAGACACATACACAGCCATTTCTCCCACTTCTAAAAGACACATATCATGGATTTTTCCTTGCTTGCTCTAAGTAAAAATGTTCATTGTTGTGTAGAGAAATACTCTAATGCTCACAATGCAAAGCTGCCCCCAAGGCCATGCCAAACCTTTACTCAAATAAGCAAAAAAACAGGTCGACATTTGCATATCAATGTCTGTTAAGGAACGTAAAGATAATAATAATAATAATAATAATTTATTATTATAAAACCGTATTGTGTTTTTAAATGGTAATCTAATGTAATGTAATTATTTGTCAAACTGCAGAAAAAAAAGAATAAATAAAATCGGACATGTGAAAAAAAACATCTATAATCTGTATTGGTAACAACAAAATCGGTTGATATTGAAATGGTAGGCTAAATGATTGGATGCAAGACACTCATCACAAGTTCATGAAACAGATTACTTAAAATGTGTCAGTTGAGAAAACTCAAAAGAAAAAGACAGTTCTAAATACTCATAAAAGGTAATTTGATTGAACTAATTTGTTTAATTTGAGTTTGCTCTACTAAAACCAATTAATTATTTTGAGTGTTAGGGATTACAGTGAGCTCAATAGTGCTAAAGAATTTTTTTTCATGCTAAATCAGCTGATGCGCATGTGCAGTCCTAAGCCCGTGTCTCAGGTTTCAATGGGAACCGAAGCTTCTAACGCTTCCATGCTTCCTCTTTCATCCTACCCCACATATGCTCAATGATGTTCATGTCTGGTGACTGGGCTGGCCAATCCTGGAGCATCTTGATCTTCTACGCCTTGAGGAACTTTGATGTGGAGATGAAAGAATGCGATGGAGCACCATCCTGCTGCAGAATTTGGCCTCTTTTATGGTTGGGAATATAAGAGGTAGCTAAGATTTCTTGGTATTTTAGACTATTGAAGTTGCCTTCCACCCTGCAGATCTCTCGCACACCACCATACTGGATTTAACCCCAGACCATGATTTTCCACCACCAAACTTTACTGTTTTCTGGGTGAATCTCGGATCCATGCGGGCTCCAGTAGTTCTCCTGCAATATTTGCGGCGACTGTGGTGTAATTCAACAGAAGATTCATCTGAAAAATCCTTCTGCCACTTTTCCAGCGTCCATCCTTTTAGCAGGCTGTGGGCTTTGGCAAATGCCATGCGGTTTTTCAGTTGTCTTTTGTTTAGTGCTAGCTTCTGGGCACTGATTTGACCATGGAGGCCATTTCGAGACCGAATCCGACAAACTGTTCTGGTTGACACAGGGACTTCAGGTGACCAGGTCTCGTGGAGCTCTGCTGCAGTGGAAAATGGGCTGGCCTTGGATTTTCGAGCCAACAAACGGTCCTCTCGAGCAGTTGTCTTGCAGGGTCTGCCTGACCTGGGTGTCATAAACGTCTCCAGTCTCTTCAAATCTTTTTTTTATCCTCTGTACTTGACGCTAAGATACTTTGAAGGTGTCTGCCACATCAGCAGTGGATCTGGTCTTCAGCCTCTTGATAATCAAAACTTTAGTCTCAGGGTGAATCTTAGGCATGTTTGCAGAGGTCTATTTGCAGTTGATGTGAAGGTCTAGTGCACTGGGGTTCTTTTTATGCACACCTGAGATCTAATTGATCCATTATTAGTCACAGGTGAAGCTCATATGACAAGGCAACAACAATTGTCTTTGCAAAAATTGACTCAATGGGCTTTACCAAGCTATGAATATTAGAATATTTTTTGACAGTTTCATTTTGCACTGAAACATTATTACAAAAGCTGTTGGGATTAAAATGAGCCATTTCTTGTAAAAAATTATTGATAAGAAATATATTTCAGCGGCACTTCAGTTCAATTTGTACACAAGCGACAAGACTTTTGTCAGGGACTGTATAGTCTTTGGTATAGTGTTGTATTGATCTGTTTAGTGCCATTTAAATGGTGGTAATATCTGTGCACATTCATGAACACTGATTCTTTTTCCTGAATGGACTGCAGTATGCTATTAGGCTGCCATTTAGTGAAACCCTCACGATAATAATAGGTCCACTCATCTGGAGCATTAGGAAACTCTCTCTTCTCATCTGTCTATTGTCCTGGTAGAGTGAATGGAATAATGTTTCAGCTTGTTTGTTGCCTTCAAAAAAAAAAAAAAAAATTCAAATTGTACACAATCTTTTTGACTACACTGATGTAGCTGATAGCTGGAATGAGTGTTGCTCAGGTCTGTAAATTTCCATGAATGTTTTCTGGGGGCTTGAGTGTGCCCTCATTAAAAAGTTAGCAGAGGGTTTCTTTTACCACCCTTAATCTGAGCCTTGTTTCAGACATGAGTGACCTCTCTACTCAACTCAACTTGCTCCCAATTACCGTCTTGGTCCAAAGACTTTGGCTAATTTTGGAAATTATACTGTGTTTGTCTTGTTCTTATATGGCCAAATTAGGTTGTCAGGAAGGGGTTTGACAGAAACGCCATCAAACATAAAATACTCAAAAGCTATGAATGACAGAGCCAACAAAGTCTCACAGGAGCCATATACTTTTGAAGTCTGGAGCATATTGTAGCCTATTCAGGCCATGAACCTCCTACTTAGACCGAACAACAGTGTATCTTTTACTGAATGTGACCTTTAGGATTAGTTTCTGAAATTCATATTTATGCATTTTATCAGACATTTCTATTTACATCTCTACTATTTGAACTACAGAATCTCTTGTTGATGTTAAGATAACACGTGAAAACATTGTGTTCAGAATTTCTCTCCATTTGAAAATTAGTAGCATATAGATTTGTGCCTACGTGGAATAACCTTTTTTTTGAAGAGTAACATACCAGTATTTTTTAGAGCAACATTATAGCTATGCAGAAGGCATGTGACTGTATCAAATTTTCATGTTGCAATAATTGCAAAGGCTATTATCACGATATTGAAATAAGTTACAGCAATTTCTTAATGAGTTTAATAACTTTTTTTTTTACTTATATCAAAAAGAACTCTGAACATTTAAATACAATAGATCAAGCCTCAAAAACTATATGTAAACAAACGTTTCAAACAGATTAAAGTGCATAAGAATGATAGAGAACAATAGGAAACGCTTTATAATAAGGTCTCATTAGTTATCATTACAACTGTTTGTTCGTTAACTCAGGTCCATTAAACAATAGTTAACTTTTGATTGTAATCTTTGTTATAAAATGTTGAAATTAACTATGCTTTAGAAGTATTTTTTATCAGTTTATATTAACTAATGAATTAACTAATGGAGTCTCAATGTAAAGTGCTATTGAACAACATTTTCAAACAATATCTAGGGCATGTTGTAGTCCAGATAAAAATGTAAAAATGTTTATCTTAAAAAAATAAATAGCCTGTTTTCAAAGGGTTAGTTCACCGAAAAATGAAAATTGTCATCCTTTACTCACCTTCATGTCGTTTCATCTTCAAAACACAAGTGAAGATTCCAACTTGCATCTGCAGAAAAGGACATGACGTGAACTAGTCTTATGTAATGTTGGATTTCCTTTAACAGCGCGCTGATACGTGGGGAACTAAAGCCCAGCGAATTTACATTTGATCACAATTATGTTCTCATTATAATGCTATGTACAGTGGGGAGAACAAGTATTTGATACACTGCCGATTTTGCAGGTTTGCCCACTTACAAAGCATGTAGAAGACTGTAATTTTTATCATAGTACTCTTCAACTGTGAGAGACGGAATCTAAATCAAAAATCCTGAAAATCACATTGTATTTTTTAAAGTAATTAATTTGCATTTTATTGCATGACAAGTATTTGATACATCAGAAAAGCAGAACTTAATATTTGGCACAGAAACCTTTGTTTGCAATTACAGAGATCATACGTTTCCTGTGGTTCTTGACCAGGTTTGCACACACTGCAGCAGGGATTTTGGCCCACTCCTCCATACAGACCTTCTCCAGATCCTTCAGGTTTTGGGGCTGTTGCTGGGCAATAAAGACTTTCAGCTCCCTCCAAAGATTTTCTATTGGGTACAGGTCTGGAGACTGGCTAGGCCCCTCCAGGACCTTGAGATGTTTCTTACGGAACCACTCCTTGGTTATCCTGGCTGTGTGTTTCGGGTCGTTGACTTGTTGGAAGACCTAGCCACGACCCATCTTCAATGCTCTTACTGAGGGAAGGAGGTTGTTGGCCAAGATCTCGCGATACATGGCCCCATCCATCCTCCCCTCAATACGGTGCAGTCATCCTGTCCCCTTTGCATCCCCAAAAAATGGTTTCCACCTTCATGCTTCACGGTTGGGATGGTGTTCTTGGGGTTGTACTTATCCTTCTTCTTCCTCCAAACACTGCGAGTGGAGTTTAGACCAAAAAGCTCTATTTTTGTCTCATCAGACCACATGACCATTTCCCATTCCTCCTCTGGATCATCCAGATAGTCATTGCCAAGCGTTAGATGGGCCTGGACATGTGCTGGCTTGAGCAGGGGGACCTTGCGTGCGCTGCAGGATTTTAGTCCATGATGGAGTAGTGTGTTACTAATGGTTTTCTTTGAGACTGTGGTCCCAGGTCTCTTTAGGTCATTGACAAGGTCCTGCCGTGTAGTTCTGGTTTTCTGGTTTGGAAGGCATGCTGTCTAATACTAACAAATAAGACCTCCGGTACTGCCCAAAATGCTGTAATAACCAATCAAAGAAAAAAAAAGTGTGGTGGATTTACATGATTTAATTGTGTACATCAGTCCCATATGAATCAATTAAGTTAAACATAATTTGTTCATGCAACTTCAACATCATTGAATGAATACATTTTAAGCGACCCAATTAAGTAGTCTCAAAGCTAATTTGATCTGACTCCCTGACAAGATTCAGGCATTCAATTTCATATATTCATTCACTTCCATGTCATATATTTTAATGTTATACAACTGAATTATAATACTGCACTAGCTAGTTGACAAACTTTTAGTTAGCAATAGCACACATATTAGTATCTTAAATGCTAAGCATCAAAAGCTCCTTCATCAAAGCTGTTATGACCATAGACAGTAAAAGAAATGGACACGGCGACCCCATAAACTTCAACAAAGAATTGTGAAGTCAATTAGAAGCACTCACTTCCTGATGGCAGAGCGTACTGTGCGGCCACAGACTGAGCTTGACGACGTAGATGTGATGTGCGCAACCTGCCTGGCAGTTGTAAGTCTTCTAGTAGTGTTGTACGGTGAAATCTGAATCACGTTGTTGAAATATTTTGTCCCGTTGCTTTTGGCTCTCTGGGTGTCTCCCCATGCTTCTCCCTTGACTTTATTGGACTTTATGCCTTCACATCTCCCCGACTGCCTCATAGACAGTAAGAGAATGCCTGCGAGCGTCTCCTCCTGTCTATACGGTAATTTCTCTACTATGCGACAGAGTCGTGTTGGTTATGCCACAATCGTTAGCCTATTTTTACAAAAATGGCTTCCACAGGGCGATAGTGTAAGATACAAGGTAATGGAGCCTTTTATGCATGGTCGTGTTTCTTTATAAATAAACAATGGTCAAATGGAGTCTTTAAACACCTCAGATGTAAAGTTATTAGCTGTCAAAGTGACGCCAAAATGAATGGGAGTCAATGGAATGCTAACAGCAGGTGATGGCTTGGTTAGCAATGGCTGTCCCTATGGAAGTTACTCTTTCTGGGGGCTGGATTACCCCCTTGGTTATGACATTAATTGTTTTAGTCCAAAGCCTAAGCAAATGCTCCACTCCTCTCCATAATAGTAACCCACTGTTTAAATTGTTCTAATAATTCCAACATAATTGAATATTAAACACAATCAAGTCTCTCCCTTTCTCATCTTCCTTAAAATACATAAAATAACACTTTTACATATAAAATAACAACATTTACTCTCTCTTGATTTAGCCATATGCGAAGCATGCTGGGAACTAACAAGCCCCCCCCCCAAACAGATAAAGTAAACTTCAATTTTACTTATATTTAAGTGGATTTAACACAATCAAATTAAGTTAGGACAAAATGTATAGCAATTGTTGCTTTAGCTAATTTTAATTACCGTATTTTCCACACTATAAGGCGCACTTAAAAGCCTTTCATTTTCTCAAAAAAAACGACAGTGCGCCTTATAATCTGGAGCACCTTATAGTGCGGAAAATACGGTAAGTAATTTGAGCAAGCAGTACAAATCGTTTGTGTTTGTTTCTTTTTTTGTTGTTTTTTTGTACCTACCCATGTGAAGAGCTAATGAGCAACACATTACATAGAAAAAGTGTCAGGTCTCTTATTTTGCATTTACACTCCAGGACTTAACGCACAGATAATTTTACATACTGTATCAGATTGTTCTGTCAATCACATTCAGTCGCACATTTAAATACGTTTGTCAATCTAATCCAATCCAAACTTTTGCAACGTGAAAAAGCATGAAAAATATCTATATACAGAAAGAGAACAAAGATCACTGCTATTATAATCACTGAAGTTACTTAAGTTCAATGTGAGGTACACAAAGCTGCACTCTTGTGGAAATTCCCGTTATCGTTATTATTAGTGGCGATAATACTCTATGCTGTGCAATGAATCTCTTTTTGACATTGTGTTTATGCTTTGTTGGTTAAAATAAAAGGATTCTCAAGCATGCAAAACTTGCACTGACAAAAATCTGCTGTTTTGACATCTATGTCTGTGATTGGCTACAAAGCTCAACGCAGCAAAAACACACTGTAAATAGAAACCTTACCCAAACTCTCATGGGAGCGATTTAAAGCACCCGCTTTTCAGTGGGTACTGGTACTGCAGAATGGCAGGTATTGTCACATTAGGCTACATCTTTTGCGGGACATTAAATTATTTTGGTGGCCGCCAAAATATTTTTAATGCACGAAAATTCCTAGTAAAATCGAGAAATTGATACTGTTAATGTTAAACCAGCCCTTGTGATCATGATGAATAATTAATCACTTCATAACCGCAATCTGTGTTGATGACACGTTGGTTCAACTTTTCCTCTTTTAGTACTTTACTCTTTACTTGATCCATTAGTTCCTCTGCTACTGTTAATAGAAGATTTTTCACAGAGGCCACAGAAGCCACAACATTACCAGCCATATTTTATTCAGTTTTTTAGCTCGTAGTTGTGATGTGTTGGTCAAGACAACAGTGAAAGATGAGAAAGCAGCCTCTCTTCACCTTCTGAAGAGCAGACGGGTATCTTCAGTCTACTGTACCACACCTACTCAGATACCATGTCCTCAAGCCCGATTGATTTTCATCAGAGGCATTTGTCTAGCATTTGAATAAATTATTCTGGCTAATCCTACCGTCACTCTCCAATACTTTGACTGGTAAATCTGTGATTTCCATGAAGAGTTGCATTTCATTGTGATTGCAAAAGACTACTGGTTTATTGACTATGTGGCTTGTGTGTTTTGTTTCATCTAAGTGTCTGATGAATCTGTCACCTAGTAATTGTTAGGGATGTGCAACATTTCAATACTACAGGTGGATTACCTGAACAACTAGTCGACTAATCAATCTTTCAGTGTTTCCAAACATGTTTCTTAGTGGTAGTTTACAATAGTCACACTGCAACTAGTTAAAATAATACGATTCATTTGATTTATTTCATCACTAACTAATTTTACAGAACTAAGGCACTTATTCTACTGTGCGCCATTTGTTTGATGTGCATACGTGCATCAGCGTTTGGTAATTGAAGACTGAAGTTTAATGGCTACTTGTTGCTTGTCAGGTTATGCAAGGACTTTCTAACATTCACAGAGAAGGATATAACCTTAAAATATGACTTATTCACTGAGGAAAACATGTCTCAAAAGTATTAAACAGATGCATCTGTCAAAACACGACATGACAAGCCAAGGTAAAATGTTTGAAGCGTGAAGAATAAAGAATATATTATGTTTCAGACAAATTGGGTTGTGTACCTTTCCCATAGCAGCTCACTCTGCTCACTCCATAAGTGTTATGTCCATCGGAATGTGTTATTCAGTAAAAAGACATGACTGGCTGATGGTTTCTGGTGCACAACATGTAGACACGACTAAACGATAATAGGGCTCCACAATATATTGTGATGAACGCATCCACGATAGTCACATTCTAGGATGTGCAATGTCAAGTATAGGGATTGTAGTTGATCTGTGATCCGTACGGGCCAGCTGTGATTCGCGGATGAATTACAAAGTTTAACCATCATAAGCTTGTGTAACATTATATTGGATCCGTGCATTCGTCTTAAAGCGATAGCAGCCTAATATTCCCACAGCTGGTTGTCACACAAATGTTAATCAAACAACAAAAGACAAAGATAAAATCTTTAATAAAGATAACTTATTAATTATTTAGTTATATATGTAGTGAAGACAGTGTTATTTTGCATTTGATTTTTCTAAATTCTGTAAAAACATAAAGCACTGTTTATTTAATTTGCATCTTTCTTCTTTTGTATTTATCTATGCCTATAGTTTATGTTTATTATTTTCTATATTTACTTTTTACAAAATCACCCAATCCTCCGTAAATTATTATTCTTTACAAATAGAGCTATTCAAATTATCTAGTGAAATTGTTTTCATATCGCAATATATATTGCAGAGAAACAAAATATCACAATGTCGTGATAGAGAGACATGTTTTTAAATGATTCTAAAGAACAAGCAACATGAATGAACATGAACATGCAACATGCATCTTAAATATGTCTTAACATGCATCTTAAAAATGCAATGTTCATGGTGAGATTCATAAAAAACAACATAAGACGCAACCAAAGACTATTTAATACTCAAGACAAGTTCATCTGTATTGCTGGAGATGATGTATTTTTGTAAGCTGAATCCAGGAAATTAGTTAACATTTTAGCACTTACTCTTCCATCGCCTTGAAGTCAATGGGTTTTTGGTTAAATGCCTGTAATAAGGTCTGTGGTTAACACAAACTCATGATATTGTCTCATTTTATTACAATTTAAATAATAAAAAAAATTCAAGTAGTTGCTTAAGAAAGTATTTGTCTTGAAGAAAGCAATTGCTAACAAATGGATAAATGGGACTACAGATGTTGTCAGGGACTTTAAACATCCTTACAGAGAAAATTCATAGAAAATGATTTTAAAATAAAGACTGGAAGTGATGGTGACTTTGAAGTAATTCAACTGTGTTGTCTTTTGTTTATAGCTTATGTTTAGCTTTTAACTTCTGACAGTCGTATTTACGCTTAAATGATGATTTAGCTAAATATAATTATCTGCCTTGGAGTAAGTGCATTAATTATCTAGTTTATGTATTTTTTTTCTAACTGTGTGTTTGTTTGCACTCTGCAGGAGGCAGATGGAGACGACAGGCTTGCTTTTCCCGGTGAAGGAGAAATGGAAGGCGACTCCAAAGCGGAAACACCAGACATGCAACCTACCACAGATAACACTCCACAGTGTCTCAACAAAGCCCTGGAGGGCTTGTCATCTAGGTACCCAATGGCACTGAGCTCATGAGCAGCTCCCCAAACAGTCTCTGCCTGCATTATATACCTGTATGTACGTTTAGGCCCCAGTACAATGCACACGGGCAACTATGAGTCTCTGAGGTCTTACAAACTAGTTGAACCTGTTTTCGCTGGGAAAATAGGAAACCATTACACTAAAACAATCCTATCCACACAGGAGTAATTTTTCTGTAAAGTCAGTACCTTGTAAAAATTGATCCAGTTAATCTTTGAAAGCAGACACATAACCCTACAGCACCTCGTATTGATCAGCTATTCACTTTGATTCTGATCAATAAGCCAGACTCTAGTGATATATGATATGCAGATGAGGTTAGGGGTAGGTCAATGGGTAAAATGCTCCTAATCCTTGTCAGTTTTGCTGCTCTGTTGGTGGGATTTGCTGCATTCTCTTTAAAAGACCGCAGAGGCGCTGGTCCAATGCAGGGTGACATGCCTGAATGCCAGCGGCTGGCTATGCTTTGTGATGATGCTGCACTTTTTTTCCTCTCCCTCCCCCCCACTTTCTCTTCCTCTCGATTGACAAATCTCCTCTCGTTCTTTTCAGTGGCATGCGTGAGTTGTGGCACCTGCAAACAGTTTATTACACTCTGGGCCAGAAAACTACGAATTCACATCTTTCGTGGAGCCTCATTTATTACATTTATGGCACCATCAGCATAAATCGATCCCATCCGTTTTGTTCTCAGAAATTTTAGAACACAAAAATATATCTTAGGTGATCAGTGGAAGCTTAAATCAAATTGACCACTGTTTTGTTATACAGTACATCATTCTGTTTGTGCCATTTCATTCAGTTTAACACACCTACATTTCAACAGTGGGGAAAACCACTGGGTCATCAGTTTAGCTTTTTACACAGCTTAGTTTCCACCTCTTTCACTGGCTTGTACCCTTAAAAGGGGGGATTTGCCAGCACTTAAAAATGTATTTTTATAACTCACTCAAAGGGCTACCTACAAAACTGTAGTCTTGATTCTGCAGTTTTGGTTTAACTGTTGATTCTGTATTTTTGATTCAACTGTCGATTCTTATGTGTTCCTAATTTTTGTGATTAAAAAAACAAACACATCTTGATCTCGGCAGGTGGAAGAACTGGTGGATAAGAGGCATACTGTCATTGACAATGATCATTGGCTTCTTCCTCATCATCTATTTGGGACCCATTATGCTTATATTTGTGGTAAGAATGAATACAAACCATATGTGGACCACACAAACACAATAAACATGACTAACACACTGACCACTGGCTAGCCAGCATTTGTGGTTCCGGGGCCAAGCATTTACCCAATATCCTAGCTGCCCTCCCACAAACCCTTTGGGCCACATGATGTAATTTAGCTCATTTATAACCTCACCTGAACTGACATAATATAGATATTTTCAATTATAACCGAACATGTTATAATTTACATTTTTATCATTCTTTTTTATAGGTTATGGGTGTTCAAATCAAGTGTTTTCATGAAATTATAACCATTGGCTACAGAGTTTACCATTCCTATGATCTGCCTTGGTTTAGGACTCTTAGCTGGTAAGTAAAATGCATACTAGGCACCGTTTAAAGCTTCTCTTTCATCCCTTAACTCTCACTATCTCTCCACCCTTTCCCCCCCTTCTCACTGATTTATGTACTTAACATTCATGTACAAACACTCAACTACAAACAAACACCCACCCACTCTCTCACGTTTTACCTTTTGTCATAGATAAAGTAGTGATAAACTGGACTTGAGCAAAGTGCACTTCCATGTTGGAACCTAGCATAAAGTACACCCCACCTGCAGGCTTTGTTCAAACAAAACAAGTAGACAGCCATTCAGAAGAAAAGGGCCGTGTATTGTTAAAAGCCAACTGTTTCTGTCAAATATGTGTCTTTGACTCAAATCGTCAGATCTTGACATGAATGCATCTTGTATTGCAGGTACTTCTTGATTTGTGTGAACTACTTCTTTTATGGAGAGACAGTGGCTGATTATTTTGGCGCACTCGTCCAAAGGGAGGAACCTTTGCAGTTCCTTGTGCGTTATCATCGGTTTATTTCTTTTGCACTGTATTTGGCAGGTGAGTGTAACTGGGAGCTTGCATAAAAAGAGACTTTTATGACTCTAGGTCAAAAGCCCATAGTCCACAATCAGCTTTTTTGCATAATTTATTATACTGATTGATATTCAAAGCATAGATTATATGAAATGACTTCATGAGAGCTTCATGCTTGGTCACATATATTAGTGGTGGGCCGTTATCGGCGTTAACGTGAGACTCTTATCAGGCGATTAAAAAAAAATATCGCCGTTAATCTATTCTCAAAGTTGGGTGGGGAGCTGGGTCTATATACGCAAGCTATAATGAGTTTCACCTTGATATTTTAGCACGGATATATAGCTACCTAGCTGAAATGCACTGTAGGGAGCGAGAACGAGTCTTCGAACCTCCGTTTATGCCTACTGTGAAATGACCACATCAAGCGTGAACGCTGGCTTCCGAACTCGGGTGCGCACCCTCGAACCGTACTCGAGTCCTGATGAGCGTGACTGACATACAGGTCCTTCTCAAAAAATTAGCATATTGTGATAAAAGTTCATTATTTTCCATAATGTAATGATAAAATTAAACGTTCATATATTTTAGATTCATTGCACACCAATTGAAATATTTCAGGTCTTTTATTGTTTTAATACTGATGATTTTGGCATACATCTAAAAAAAATTGCATATTTCATCCGACCAATAAAAGAAAAGTGTTTTTAATACAAAAAAAAGTCAACCTTCAAATAATTATGTTCAGTTATGC